>JAPDPK010000205.1:600000-969709 GCA_031772115.1 Heritiera littoralis
TGTAAGCCTCTCAGTTGACCATTGATAGCTGTTTGCAGCCATGTCTTCTATCAAGTTGTAGGCATCATCTATAGACTTGCTCATTAATGCACCACCTGCAGCTGTGTCTATAGTAGTTCTGGTCTGGCCTTTCAACCCATTGTAGAATATCTGCACTTGCAACCAATTTGGAATCCCATGATGAGGACACCTTCTCAAGAGCTCTTTGTACCTCTCCCATGCTTCATAAAGTGACTCTGAATCGTGTTGCATGAAAGTGGTGATGTCGTTCCTCATCTTAGCTGTTTTGGCTGGTGGGAAGAATTTTGCCAAGAACTTCTGGACTAAGTCCTCCCATGTTGTGATTGATCCTGATGCCAATGAGTTCAGCCAATCCATCGCTTTATCCCTAAGAGAAAAAGTAAATAATCTCAGTCTTATCGCATCATCAGAAACACCATTATTCTTAAAAGTAGAGCAAATTTGTAAAAAGTGTTTCAGATGAGCATTGGGATCATCATTGATTGAACCCCCAAACTGTACAGAAGTTTGGATCATTTGGATGATGGCTGGTTTGATCTCAAAATTGTTTGCTTGAATGGTTGGATATCTTATGCTCATCTCGAATCCATTCACTGTAGGCAATGCATAATCTCGAAGAGCCTTGGTATCTGGTTCTTCCATGGTATTTGTTTCAACAAGGTCTTCTTGGTTCTCCTTCTTGATTCTTCGTAAAGTCCTTTCAATTTCAGGGTCAAGGGGAGCCAATTCACCACTCCTTGCACGGTTCATGCACTAGGCCAATGTACCTTGCAAGAAAAACAAGAGAAGATATTAGTAACAAGGAGGGAGAAAAAGAGAAAAAAAATATTTGAATTAAAACTAGGTATGCTTGGTATTAATATTAGCAAAACAAATCCTTCAATCCCCGGCAACGGCGCCAAAAACTTGTTATCGAATTCCTGATGAGTGTACCGCAAGTATACGGACCGTAGCAAGTAATAAAGTGATGAGTAGAGTATCGTTCCCACGAGGATTGAATTTGTGAATTGCTTACTAAGTACTAAAATTTCACACCCTAATTTTATTCAAACGATCGAAAGAAATTTTTTTATCAAAACACTAATGTATTTAAAATAGCAAGAAAGTGAAAATAAAAAAATCTTATTTAAATAAAACTTCTAAAATATTTCAAAATAAAAATCAAAAGAAATTTAGATGAAAACTTGAAAACTAAAACAAAGAGAATAAAACTAAACTACTCTATATCCCTTAGTAGGATTGAATTCCCTTCATGGTACTGAAGCTGGCTATTTATAAAGGCAGTGGGGATGATGATTAGCTCAAAATCTTGGCTGATAGGGCTCGATCTTTATCTTCAAAGAAAATTTATCTTTTATCAGCTCCCTTGATTATCTCTATCCTTAGCAAAAAGTCCATCTTGATAATTTATCTTCATAAAAGATAAATGCAACAATTTATTATTCTTGGCAGCCAGTAGAAATATCCATGCATGAAGCTTTATCAACAAAGTCTTGTGTTTGAATGAAATTTGGAACTGAAATCCTTTACATCTTTGACTTCTTTATCAATTGGAGTTCCTACATCATTGAGAGAAATTTAACAGATAAATGAGGGATTTGAATATAATAGTAATGATTTAGAGATAAATTATATCATTAAATTCATGATAATTCTATAAATTATAGAATTATCATATGTCTTATGTCCAAAATAGTTATTGTTATAAAAGTGTGATATTTGATCAATAAATATTCTTATTATCTGAGTTTTCCAATGACATATGATTGATAAAATCTGGTTTTTGTTTATTGTTTTGAATATTATGATACTTTTGCTTGTTATAATTTATGTGATGAAATTAAACGGGTGAATAATAAATTAATATTTTTATTAAATTATTTGTTAATTATTTATATATAACAAAAAAGACAGTTTTAAATCAGAAAATATAATCTAATTAATAGATGAAAGGATTATAGCTATCCCTAAACCGTAGTCTAATATCATAGATTATATCACAATCACAATCGTAGTCTAATATCATAGATTATATCACAATCACAATCGTAGTCTAATATTATGTATCAAACTATGTACAAAAAATTGTTGTTTATAGGTGTTACCTGAGAAAAGACTACACTAGAATAGACTACGGTTAGGAAAATATAGTCTTTTATTATAAAATATTACTTTCTTGTTTGAAAAATTACAAAAATTGTATAAATAAAATTTAGTTTTTAAAAATTAGGAATTAAAATTATATATTTTCTATAAAAAAAATATTTTTAAAATCTGAAACTATAATTTCTTTTTTCTTTTTCTTTTCTTTTGCATTTTATTTTTTCCTTTCTTTCCCTTATTCTTCTCCTCCCCTAATTCCCCAGCCTCCCCCACTTTATAACTGAATCCGATCATTACCCGACTAGGTGATGAGGCTAAATGTGTCGTTCGGGAGTACATATGATGAGCTGACCTGAACGTGCTTTTCTCTCCTGCAAATGGCCTATTCATAATTTATTAATAAGTCTTCACATGGTACAGTTTGCACGAAAGAAGATAAGATTAAAAACTCGTCTACGTAAAATCAAATTTTAATTTAACCATTGCTACCTTTTTTTCAATAAACTAGTTCTAAAGTTGACTTTTCATTTCTCTGTACAACAAATGACGTCAAATCATTTGTTAGAGTTTGTTAGTCCGTTAGGCTGTTGGGTATAAGTCAGTTAGTATGTTATTCTCAACAAACTTTAGTTACTTAGATCAGTATATAAACAAGCTAATTGTAATTCATTAATTCAGATAATGAATACAAACTCAGTTAAATCTAATAACTAAAAAGGGGAATTTACTTTCATTTCCAAACTAAATAAAAAAAATCTAATTAAATCCCTCAGCCCATATTACATTAATTTTGTTATTTCATTTAGAAGTTTTTTGATAGATTAAATCTTTATTTAATCCACATCGTCACTTTTAAGATTTAATATTAAGGCTAAATGGGTAAGAAAAAGCCCCTAAACTATATCAAAAAAGTTAAGAAAGCCTTTAGTCTTTCATTGTATTTAAATAAACCCTTAAAATGTTATTTTTTTCTATGAAAGCCATTTTTGGATGGAATCTATTAATTGATATAATTTTTTTTTTAAGTCATTGACATGTTGGCCATTATAAAACATTTGAAAGTTTGGACGTGGCAAAAATAAAAAAAGTAGCATGTCAACCAAAAAAATAAAATTGACATACTTTTAAGAAAAAAAAAAACCTTAATTAAGCATTCAACCTAATACTGAAATTTCTCAAAATTAATAATATGATTTCTACATGTTGGCCTTGGATCGATGATCTCTATAAAGCTCTCTTTTTTTCTTTTTCCTTAAAAAATTAATGATTTGATTTTTCTTCTCCAGCTTTTTCAACTATTTTCTCCCGCCTCCTCTTTCTTGCGTCTTCTTAAAAATCCAAGACAAAAGATAGGGCTTCTCCGTAATGTTCAAAGCATGAAAGCTGAAGTTTTTGCTAAATAACAGCAAAATCATGAGAGAAAAAGAAAAACACTTGTTTTAAAATGCTAAGATATGTGTGTCACTTGAGAATCTTTTTAGTCTTCCTTCTTATTGGTATGAAGTTTAGATCCTTCAACAAAGATCAGTAACACCCATGATCTGATAGAGCTTTTTTTATTATTATTATTATTATTATTATTATTATTATTATTATGCACTGCGATTCTTGTTCTTCTTCATTCAAGAGTTTTTTTTTTGGTAAAGCACCCCATTTTTTCTTTGCTTTGATTTCAGTTTCAACTAGATAGAAGAAAAACTAGGGCTTCTTAAGGGCTTTGGGGATTCTTTTTGTGTTTTGAGTTTTTACGATTGATTAATTGAGATTATTTATTTTAATATTTTTCCCCTTAAATTGATGAGAATTTTTTTTAAAGGTCTCAAACGCCACCTATCTATTTTGCCATATCATATTTTGACATGTCCTGTACAAGCCAACGTGTCAATGGATTAACAAAAATCTTTGTCATTTAATAGATTCCATCCAAAAAAGACTTGTATATAGAAGAATAATACTTTAAGGGTTCATGTAGATGCAATGGAAGAATATTGGCTTTTATAGATTTTTTGATATACTTTAGGGGCTTTTCCTACCCTTTTGGCTTAATATTAATAAAATCTTATCTTCTTTTGCAACTTAAAAAAAATGCTTATTAATCAAACGTACCATCAACCTTTTGCATAAAATGGAATTAAACTCTCAATATTTTATCGCTTGAAAATCATTCTATAAACTGTTATTTTACTGTAAATAAACCCTCAATTTTTCAAAGTCATGCAATTAAGTCTAAATCTATTAAATAATACTAACTGACGTTAAGACATTCTAGGTGAAAGCTGACATGGATAGCTTAGGAGTCATTTAGTATTGTTTTTGTTTTCAGTCCTTTTGGAAACAAAAGTATAAAACGTGTTTGACAACATGTTTTTGTTTTTAGAAAATGAAAATGAAAACAAAAATTTTCAAAATTGTTCGAAACAAGAGTTTCTTGTTTCCATTGTTTTAGAAAACATGTTTTCATTTCTACTACTATTCATAAGTAAGTAAATAGAGTTTATATATTGATATAATATTAATATTTTTCATAATAAAAATATAAAATAAAATTAATTAATATTTTAAAATAAAATAATATTAAATTTTAATATAAAATATTATTTAATTAAAAAAATAAATATTTTAAAATTAATGTATTTATTTTAATATAGAAAAGTTGAATACATAAAAGGCAATTAAATATAAATTATATTGAACTATAATATTATAATATTATTTAATTTAAATCTATATAATTATTTATTAAATATATTATATATTTTAAATAATATCATTTATTATAGTTTTGATATGTTCATAATTAATATTATTGCTAAGTACTATTATCAAATATAATTAATTATTACTTTAATAAACAATATTATTATTTAATATTATATTCTTTGAATTAAATTTAAAATATATCACTACTACTATCAAATTGTTTAATATTATTAAATAAATGAATACTTAATTAACATTAAATAATATTATTTATATTAAATATAATATATTTTAATAACTGTATAATTTATTATAAATTATTTAGTTAAATATTTTATTTAATAATATAATATTATTACAATTAAATTAAATAATATTATTAAATATAATTTATAATTATTAATTCATATTAATATTTAACATATAAATTTTGAATTTTATTAATCTCAATTATTATCTAATAAAAAGTAGTATAAAAAATTATTTAACATTATTTTTAATTAAATTATTTATTTAATATTATATTTAATTATAATATTATTTAAATTATATTAAATTTTTATATGGTTAAATGAAAATATTTAATATTAGTATTAAATAGTATAAAATAATATTATTTAATATTATGTACATATTACTTTTTAATAAATACATTATTTTTATTTAATTTTTAAAATTTTATTCTGTGAATTGAATTATTATATCTGAATCAGTTTAAATATTTGTTTTCAAAACGTAACAGTATTAATTAAACATGTTTTATGTTTTTAGAATTTTAAAAAAAAATCAAACCAAAACAAAAACAAAATTTTCAAAAATAGGAAATGGTACCAAACCACCTCTTAGTCGGTTGCCATGTGGCATGTCATGTGTGCAATACTAATGGAAGTTAATGTAATTTAGCAGATTTGGACTTAACTGCATGATTTTGAATGGATAAGTATTTATTTATACTAAAATAAAAACTTATAAATTGATTTTCATACAATAAAATATTGAGGGATTATATCCATTTTGTATAAAAAGTTTAGGATATATTTGGCTACCAAGTTGAAAAAAAAAAAGTTAAATGACAAATAGTTAATGTTACAAATAACTCGTGAACTATAATGATTAGTGCAATATGGTACCTTTATTAAAAAAGTTTTTAAAATGATACCCAACACTAAGTCCGTTATGTTGGGTGTGCTAACGGGAACTTTAAATCAATCAAATAATGACATTCAATTAAAGTAACAGGGGGCATTCCACATCATATTTCTAGCAAATCATGTTGCCTGCCACATGGCAAATTGAAAATAAAAATTATTTTTTATTTTTTATTTTCTTTTTTCCCTCTCTTTCTTCTCTTTCACGATCCCTCCACTCGTTCCATCATTTATGGCCAAGATCCAGTTATGTCCGATCGGATCTGGCCAAATGAGGTTCGATCTGGGTAGGCTTGGATGCCAACCTCTAAGGAAGCGCGAAATGGCTTGAATAGGCTAAGATCCCATCACCATATCTCAACCTCTTCAGGCTGTTTTCAACCTCCTTAAAAGTCGATCAATCATGCCAATGCCAGATCCAACCTCATTTGGCTAGATCCAGTAGGAATTGGTCATATTTTTTTGGGGGGGGGGGGGAGATGTATGTGAGAGAATCCTGTATGTGAGAGAATCGGGATGAAGGAGAGGAAAGAAAGAAAAAAGGAAAAAATATAATATTAATTTTTTAAATTAATAAATTTTTCAAAAAATATTTTTTATAAATTATAATTTTGGCTTTTCCTTTTTTTAACAATTTAATGAAAAAAATATTATATATCTTTAAATTATAATATGTAATTTTAAATTATAATTCGTTTCTTTTTGTAATAATTTAAACAATAATTATATTATTCATTCAATGTTCACGTCAACATTACCACATTAATTAAAGGCTTGATAGATAAAGACAACATTAAAGATTTTTTTGTTTTTTACAACAGGTACTACGTTGTGTCAAATTTTGCGAGCTTAAGTTGAGCAATTGTACGATTTTTAGACTTGAAATTCCATCCTAACATGCTTAAGAGATTGAGTTCCAAAGCCTTCACTCATGTGGCTTGTATCCTGTCTAGTTGAATGTGCATATTGTGGCTCGAATCTGTTTTTCGGTTACGTTTCCTAGACTTGAATAGGTGCATAAACCGTGACAAATTGCATTAAAACCGTGATAAATTGCACTAATCATTATAATTCATGGACCATTCGTATTAATAACGCAACTCGTTTAGAATCCGATAATAATTCAATTTTGAATTAATCGTGTTTAAAGTAATTTTCAAATACCAAAAAATTTTAAAAAAAAGTGATTGTAGTCCTAATTTAAGGGACTAATCCTATATTTTGCTTAAGGTAAAAAGGGATAACTTGAAGGATTTAAATGATAAATTTTTAATATATAAGAGGAGAAAAGTGATTGTAGTCCTAAGATAACGACCAAACGTACATTCTAGTGATGTAATGCACTAGAAGTCTAGAATAATAATCGCGCGATTGTCGCTCGTTAAAGTTAAATAGCTGCCGGAACGCGCGATCTGCTAACCTTCTTTGATTTGTCCATCATTATATCACTATCTTTAACATTTTTTCTATTTAAAAAGCTTTCGTGTCCACATTTGTGGCAACAGAGGTTTCTCATTATTTATTTATTTAATTATTATATATGTGGTTAAAACAAATATTAGTAAAACATATTTGAATATAGCGTCATTTAGGTTGAATGTAGTGCCATTTAAGTCAAAAATTAATTAATTCCATGACACGTTTGATTTGTGAAACAGTACCGATGAAGCACGGCAAATATATTTTGTTGGAATAAAAAAATATAAGTAAAATATATATTTTATTGTTTTATTGGTAAAATAATGTTTTATAATTGATTGACGAGAAAACACCAAAAATAAAAAAAAAGGAATAGTTAAAAAAAATTCAAAGTACTTATTTTGTCTTAATTTATCAATTTTTTTTGTTTTTTTCTACCAATTTTCTTAGGCTTTTTTAATCTTAAGATATGAAAAAATCCTTATTTATCAACTTTATCATGTTTTCTTCATTTTTTTCTATTTATTTTCTTATTTTTTTATTCATGTACTATCATCCAAAATATCTTTCTTTTTTTTATTTTACTGATGGATAGTTTCCATTTTAAAATAAGAAGAACAAAACCATTAAATCAAAACTTGAGAACAGAAAAAGAAAGCACAAAAGACGAACACATTGGAAGAAAATCTTGGCAAGTTAATTGTGAAAACTAAAATGTGGGCAGACTAAGAAAGTTAGTCAAAGGTTGTTTAAAACAATGGAAATTTTTGGAACATGAAAATCATTGGAGCTAGATGACACAGTAGAAAAGGAAGACTTGGACAAACAAGCAAAATATAGCATTAAGCTTTAAAAAAAAGAAAAACAACATCGCCACGAAACACTACTACTTTCTTATAAGATTATGAGATCTCATGAGATTTTTAAAATCTCATGAAAAATTGAATAAATAATAAAAATTATAAAAATAGGTAAATAATAGTTTAACAGGTCAACAGGTCAATTTTAATTTAATGAAGTGTAATGTAAATTACATTTTTATCCTTTAGAAACGTAACAAAATATTTAAATTATATTTTTATCTAATCATAAAACAATTAAAATTACATTTTTATCCATTCAAGATATGATAGCAAATTATCTAATATTTTAATTTTAATAGTTTTAACCCTAGATTATACATTATAATAAGGGCAGTCTATGCTAATTTAGAGAGAGAAAATTAAGACTTATGCTTTTATAATATTTTTACGATGTATCATATTAATTTTATAGTTAATTATTCTAAATTTATGCTTTTTATAATATTTTTACGCTTATTCTTACCAATTTTACAATAATTGAAATCGATTTTATGATCAATTATCATAAGTTCATAACTTTATTAAAATTTAATTTTTTTTACATTAAATATCAAGACAATTGATCATCCTTATATAAATTCTGTTTAAATTTTAAACTACGGCAGTTGAATACCTATGAAAGGCATTCGACTGCCCCCACAAAAAATTAAAAACTTTATTATGTCTCACACAAATGTCTTTGCACCTTTTGTAATAGTCATCATTTGAACGTCAAACAGATTGTTTTATCTGAAATCTGCAAACTTTTTGAGTTCTTAACTAATTAATTTATCAATGCAATTAACAAAAAGGAACATACTGTACACTACTTCAGTTTCCAAGAGAGCAAATGTATTCAATTTCGTTGACCGCTGATGGTTAGTAGGCTAATTTATGTCCAAGTAAATAAAAAATAAATCTAAAAGAAAATATGCATATATAAATATTTTATTTAACAATAATATATTTTTTATCTTAAAAATAAATTTAAACTTTGAATTTTCCTTCAAAGAAATGTTGAAACTAATAAAATTTATGACATTTATTGTAAAATTTATTAAATTCATTATAAAATTTATGATATTCATCGTAAAATTTATTGGATTTATCGTAAAATTTATGACATTTATCGTAAAATTTATTAGATTCATCGTAAAATTTATTAGATTCATCGTAAAATTTATAATTTAATCATAAAATTTTACATATTTCATGAAAAATTGAAAAATAATAAAAATTAAAAAATTTGTAATTAATGATTTAATAGGTCAACAAATAAACTTTACTTTAATTAAATATAAATATATAATGTAAATTACATTTTTTTAAGTATTTTAACGCTTATTCTAGTTCAAGCTTACTATTTTAAAAAAATACATGGGCAGTCGAATGCCTTTTTTCGGGCATTCAACTGCCCATATTTTTTTTAATACAATTTTTTTGCATTCGATGGGCAGTTGACTACCTACTTTGAGCAGTCCACTGCCCATGTTATTTTTGTATACATATGCTTTTCATCATTAACACATAAACATTTTATCGGTATAAATAATTTACTTTTATTATTAATAATTATCATTATGGGTAATTTACAAATTAAAGTTATGATCAATTTTACATTTAAGCTCTTATTATAAAAACTCATGTAAGGAGAAAACACAAATATTAAAAAAAAAATAGAAGAAAAGTTGTAGGAATTTTAAAAAGGTTAAATTGATAACACACTAATATATTTTATGATAAATGTCATAAATTTTACGATGAATCTAATAAAATTTATTACATTTATCGTAAAATTTATTAGATTCATCGTAAAATTTATGACATTTATCGTAAAATTTATTACATTCATCGTAAAATTTATTACATTAATCGTAAAATTTATTACATATCTCATGAAAAATTGAATAAATAATAAAAATTAAAAAAAATGTAAATAAGGATTTAATAGGTCAACAAATAAACTTTACTTTAATTAAAAATAAATATATAATGTAAATTACATTTTTTTAAAGTATTTAACGCTTATTCTAGTTCAAGCTTACTGTTTTAAAAAAATACATGGGTAGTCGAATGCCTTTTTCGGGCATTCAACTGCCCATATATTTTTTTTAATACAACTTTTTTTTTCATTCTATGGGCAGTTGACGGCCTACTTTGAGCAGTCCACTGCCCATGTTATTTTTGTATACATATGCTTTTCAACATTAACACATAAACATTTTATCGGTATAAATAATTTATTTTTATTATTAATAATTATCATTATGAGTAATTTACGAATTAAAGTTATGATCAATTTTACATTTAAGTTCTTATTATAAAAACTCATGTAAGGAGAAAATACAAATATTAAAAAAAAATAGAAGAAAAGTTGTAGGAATTTTAAAAAGGTTAAATTGATAACACACTAATATATTTTATGATGAATGTCATAAATTTTACGATGAATCTAATAAAAAATTTATGAAGAATCTTACAAATTTTACGCCGAATCTCATAAATTTTATAATAAATCTAATAAAATTTACGATGAATGTCATAAAATTTACGATAAATCTAATAAATTTTACGATGAATGTTATAAATTTTACGATTAATCTCATAGATTTTACGATGGATGCCATAAAATTTACGATAAATCTAATAAATTTTACGATGAATGTCATAAAATTTACGATAAATCTAATAAATTTTACGATGAATGTAATAAATTTTACAATTAATATCATAAATTTTACGATGACTGTCATAAAATTTACGACAAATTTAATAAATTTTACGATAAATGTCATAAATTTTAGGATTAATCTCATAAATTTTATGATACTGCTAGATACATTTGAAGCCAAAACTCAAAGACTAATTTATATTACTGTCATTTATTTATGTATTTTTAAATGATTGGATAGTTCCAAATAAAGGTAATGGTCTTGATCTGGAAAAATATTATTTGACATAGACCCTACAAGAGGTCACTATTAATGCTTTTGAGCAAAGAGGCTACAATTCTTTAATAATAATGGTGCACATTTCATCTTATCTTAATAATATTTTTAGTCTTCATCCACGTTTTTTTCCAAAAAAATGTAAATTTATTAATTTAATTTCTCTTGGTAATATGTATTAAATTGAAATATTTTAGTGATTCATTACAATTATTGTCATTAATTTTAGTGATTCATTTCATCAAAATTAAGATTCAATAGATTTAAGATTTAGGGTTTATGATTTGGGATTTAGGGTTTAGGATCTTTAATAAATAGAAAAATAAGAAGCCTTAAATATAAAGAAGAAGAAGAAATAGATTAAAGGGATTGTATTTTTATAATAATTATAGGAAGGTTAAATTTATAATTCACTCCTATATTTTCTTATTAATATTAATATATAATGATAATTTGAAAACTAGTTTAATAAGTTACTAGGTTTAAACTATTTTTAACCTTTAAAAGATGATCAATGGTTTAGATTAAATATTACAAATCTAAAGGTTATGATTCTCTGACCTTATAATAAGGTCAAAATTTATAAACTTACCTTATTTGTTTTTATAGTTAATAAAAAATTTTCATTTAATTGAAAGGATTTTATAAAAAAATAAAATAAAAGTTGTATATGATGGTTACATTGATAAAACATTTTATAATGATAGTTTGAAAAACTTGCTGAATAGGTTACCAGGTTAAAACTTTTTTTTATCTTTAAAATTTAATTAATGGTTGAGATTAATTGTTTCTAATCTAAAGGCTATTAATCACTGACCTTATTATAAGGTCAAAATTTGTAACCTTACTATAGAACTTCCCCTTTATATATCTCTATAAAATGTTGACACCCAAAACTTTAATCCTAAATTTTGTGAAGCACCCAAATGAAATTGTCACAGATTTTTTCGGAATGTTGCCATTATTGAATTTTTTGAAATGAAATGTTTGAAAATGTCCAAATTCACATATTTGAGCAAAGATGTAAAAGGTTAAAGGAAGAAACAAACAGGAAGAAGAGAAGAAACAATGAAGATGGCGGTCTCAGCTTGAAATTTCGTGAAATATGCAAGGACAAGTTTGGAACAAAATTATCATTTACTAATTTCGCGCAAGTCGCCAATGAGGCCTTGGCTTAGTAGCAAGGAGGAAGCCTTGAGACTTTGAGGTCTCAGGTTCGAGTCTCACCAAGTGTGAACTTGAATTAGTCTAGTTATTTACTAGTTTGTTATAGTTATTTACTAGTTTTCCTAGTTTGAGTAATATGATTTTTATAGTTACTTGTTCATGAAATGTAATATGCTGATTGTGATTGTAACTTCTAATGAAAATGTACTACTCAAAAAAAATTTTGCGCAAACCGAAAAATTGATTCCACTTCCACCTCGTAGAATGGAGCGATTCTATGAAAACTTTTTTGACCAAAATCATAAACCAAGGTTGAAAGATTATGGAAACATTTGGAATTGTGTCGAAAAAGAACTTTCAGGTTAACCAAACGCGTTATTAAAGTTATTAGATAGAAAGTTAGAAGCTAACATTACTTAGAGTATGCATAAGCATTTTTTATTTTTTACATAATATGGGGTCCAAATCATAACGAGACTTCAAAGAGTCCCTATTTTTTCCCTTCACACTCATCAAAGTTCCGAGTATGTTATCACACACATTCTTTTCACTATGCATGACATCTAAATTATGACGCATTAAAAGTGTTTTCCAATATGGTAACTGAAAGAATTTCCTCCAATTGAAAACATTATTAGTTGCATCATATTTTTTTTCGTACCTTTGCCAAAAGGACATTGCTGGAACAAATCAAATTGTCGTAGCATATCTTCCCCCACTCAATTGCTTTGGTGCCAGTCTCATTTCTTTACTTCCATCAAATGACAGCTGATTTTTTCTCAACTTGTGATTTTTTGGTAAAAATCGACGATGGCCCATGTAGCACACTTTACGTGCACCTTTTAGTGAAAGAGAAACAGTGTCCTTATTGCAAGAAGGGCATGCAAGATGTCCTTTTGTGGACCACCCAGACAAATATGCATAAGCAGGAAAATCGCTAATTGTCCACAAAATGGATGCATGCAATTTAAAATTTTGCTCACCATAAGCATCATATGTGTCAACACCTTCTTCCCATAATTCTTTCAAATCTTTAATCAAATGTTGCAAATACACATCAATGTCCATTCTAGGAGATTTAGGTCCCGGAATCAGTAGTGAGAGCATAATGTATGGTTTCTTCATGCACATCCAAGGAGGTAGATTATACGGAATTAGAACCACGGCCAAATACTGTGTTGTGAGCTCTTGTTCCCAAAAGGTTGGAAACCATCTGTAGCTAACCCCAATCTTACATTCCTAAAATCAGCAGCAAAATAAGTGTGTCGCTCATCAAAAGACTTCCAAGCAATGGAATCTGCAGGATGCCTTAATTTTCGATTATCTACTCGTTTTTCTCTGTGCCACCGCATGTGAGAAGCTGTCTTAGAAGACATATACAACCTTTGCAATCGAGGTTTTATAGGAAAGTACCGTAAAACTTTGTGAGGGATATTTTTACCTACAGACAATCCTCCCTTTGATTTCCATCTAAATGAATGACAAACCGGACACTCTTGTGCATTTTCATTAACCGGACACTCTTGTGCATTTTCATTTTCACCCTAATAAAGGATACAATCATTGCAACACGCATCTATTTTCATATATTCAAGTCCCAAGTCAGTTATCAATTTCTTTGCCTCATAGTATGAAGAAGGAAGACTATCTCCATTAGGAATTACTCCCTGAAACATTCCTAGGATAGCATTAAAACAAATATCACTGAGGTGGTAGAATGACTTAGTGTGGAGAAGTTTAACTATAAAGGATAACTTGGAATATTTATTAAAACCCGGGTACAAATCTTCTTTAGCAACCTCTAACAGTCGATAAATTTTGGTAGCTCTGAATTAGGTTCTTCGTGCGTACCATCAATATCAAAGTCCACATCAAATTCACCATCATATTCTCCACTTACGTTTGTTAGATGGAAAGCATCATGTAACATACCAGCCATGTCATCACGCTGGACCTCTTCATTATTATATTCATTATCACTTTCCATCAAATCATCTTCTATTTCATCATGTAAATGCCAAGTCGTGTAAGTGCTAAGAATTTCGTACTTGAACAAATGAAATTTAACCTCAGTTTTCTTCCTGAATTCCACATTTCTATATTTTTTGCAGGGGCATCGAATGTTATCTATCACATTTGGCTGACTAAAGGAAAACTGTAAGAAATCATCAACTCTTTTTACATAATCAATATTTGTTCGGTTGGCAATAGTCATCCATTCTTTATTTAAAACCATTTGCAAATAAAAATAATAAAAATAATCCTATTCCAAAATTAGAATAAAAAGGCAAATTAATTAATGAATAAATAAGGCATTAAAACAATAAAACAATTCAGAGGCGTGCAATAAGTGATGAACGAAAGCAATAAGTAAACCATTTCAGAGTGAAGCAATTTAGAAAATTATGTACAATAAAACAAGTTTTGCTTCTTTTGTAGCTTTCCTATTATTCAATCAAACTTCTCGAGATGCAACTAACATTCAACATTCACAGTTTCCTTCAAAACACCTAATGTCCCAAATCTAATGGAATTAAAAATTACCATAAACCACGAATGAATCTCTTCACAATCTAGGAAAAAGAAAACAGATGAAACGACGAGCTTAGATCCAAGAAAGATAAATAAGTAAATAAATAAATTCAAGAAACTACCTTCAATAAGTCAGTAAGGATTTAGCTGAATTGTTCTTCAATACACACACTGAAAGGGAGACTTGAAGACATTCATCTCAGTGAAGTTTGAAAACTTCAAGATTGTTCATATATGCTGTATAATGGAAGTGAAGAACTCGAGAGCATTGTAGTGCCATTGTGTGAAATTTGAAATCTGATAAATAAGTAAATAAATAAATTCAACAAACTACCTTCAATAAGTTAGTAAGGATTCAGTTGAATTGTGGTGCAGGGATGCTAAAGCATGCAGCTAGGATAGATGTTGATGCGATGATGGCTCAGTAACGAGATGGATGCAGTAAGGTGATGCATAGTGATATAGTGCTCAACTATCTTTATTCCTTTTCCCGAGTGTGTCTTTGCTTCTTGCTTGTGCTTTTTATATAGAGCTAGGATCTATTTAATTTTAGAAAGTGTTGTGCAGCAAGAATAGGATTTTATTTGATTTGGTTTTTGAATATTTAATTTTGCTTGATGTTTAATTTATTCAGGTTTGACTAGGTTGATGTAAAAGATATTAATTAATTCAAATAACATTATATATTTTTTTTGATAAAAAAAATAACATTATATTATTATGGAGGAATAATGCTGATGTAAAAGAATAAGGGATTCTCATAATTTTTTAAATCCTGTGTTTTGCATACCACATGTTTGATGTTCTACCTAAGCATGGTTTCACCAAGAAGTGCTTCTTTTTTTTTTTAAGAGGTGCATGTATATAATAATTTGTCTTGAAAAGTACTGAGAAATGGATGATAGAGTTTGACGTGCACAAGGTATACATGCGTAACACCATTATGGCTACCATTAAATGGCTTCTTAAATCATAGCCATTAGTCACATTTAGGGCCATTGCAGATCAAAAACAAGAAGAAGAGAAGCATATAAATAAAAGAAAAGAAGACTAGCATCATTTGTAAAAAGGCATACCTCTACTCCACTAATGCAAAACAGAACCACTAGGACCTCAACAAACCAGAATGACATAAGCTTGTAAAGCATGACCAAGAAACATGAAGCCATCACAACAAAGAGAAGTGCTGACATTGTATTTATGTCAACAAAATTGCTCGAACCTGCACCTCCCACTTGTATACTCAAAAATCTTTTGCTATATGTGTGTGTGTGTGTGTGTGTGTGTGTGTGTGTGTCTATATGCACACACACTACAGTAGTATTTAACAAAGAATGCATAAAAATTTGCTCTTAAAGCGTACAACATTTAGTAGCTTGTCTTGCTCAAAAGCAACTTCTCTAGCACTCCATGCAGACCAATAAGAAGCACACAAAATGATGCCAACAGCCATTAGCCACAAAAACACTTCAGCTATATCAACTGCTAGATGCTTTGGAGAGTAAAGGGCAACACAAACTACAACAAGATGAAATGTGCAGATAAGTTGAAATTCAGTCTAACATAATCTCGTCGTAATTCATCCCTTACTTGATCTTGGATTTCCCTCCGAATCCTCTCTTCACGTGCTACTCGATATGCTTCAAAATTATCAATCTTTTCTCAAAGCTCAGCCATCGTTTCACGTAATTTTGACACCTCTTGGTCATTATCTTTCTGCATAGATTGAGATACACGTGCCGCTTTGGTAAATCCCTTTTTCCCATAACCAAATCCCTGTCTATATCCAAATCTAACTCCCATTGTCTCATCATACATATCTTCCTTCGTCATTTGAGTAGCTCTTTCTTGCGAACTTTTTTCAACCAAACTTTTAAGTTGATCCTACATTACAACATCAGCATTTTGTAAAATATGCTCCAAACCAAATAATACTTTAATTTAAAAAGAAATTTCAAACATACGCCTATTTCTTTTGACCGATTATTAGCCCATTCCAAATTTCCCTTCTTGGTTTTATGAGCATGTTGATAAAACCAAATGTCATAAACTGTAGGCTTCTCTCCAGTAATAAGATCTACCTGTTATGTTTGCAACAATTCAAAAATTTATTAGATTATTGAAATTTGATTAAAAAAATCCAATTCAAATGTGTGGTATGCTCTTACCATTTTTCCTTCAATCTCAGCAAATGAAACATTCCCTGTAGTATGTATTTGCTTCCTTTTTTTTTTGCATTAGCTGAGTTACGCTGACTAATAATCTGAAAGAGTCAATTATAAAATATTTAATCAATAAGTAATCTTAATTTAATATAAATTAAATAATTTTAAAAAACAAAGCCTATTTTATACCTTAAAGTCTTATGAACCAAAATATTGTATACAATACAACCATTGATCCAATTGAATGTTAGTGGGCTTATTTTCCAAGCACTCCCGATCAGATGAATATTGTTTGTGATGCATGTGTAACCTATTCTTCCATCCCTTGTATAATCACCTCATGGTTGTTATAGCAAAAGCTTTTAATCTCTCTTCATTTCCATTAATTCAAATCGGTCCTAAAAGTAATTTTTTAAATAAACACATTACATTTATGCATGTATTATAAAGATATATTAGTAAGTACTAAATAAATTGGTATACATTTTAAATTACCTTTATATGCATCTACATTGACTCGCCCGCTTTTTCATATACTTCTTTCCAATTTTTTGCATCCAATAAGGCATTTGTCTTGACTATAAAGCCACAATAGTTCACTAAATCTCATGCATTATCCCCAACAGCATGCTCTATATCTTGAGGCATATTAATCTGCAATTTTGATTTTCCACCATGGGTTTCCATATCTACTTTTATGCTTTTATACCTCCCCCGACCTTTCCTTGTAGCTTCTTGACAAAATAATAATAATAATAATAATAATAATAATAATAATAATAATAATAATAATAATAATAAGAAACAAAACATAATAGTATATGCAAAACATAATAGTATATAATTAAATTATGATACCTTGTAAGGTTTAAACTTGCTTTGTTTAATATACTTTTAGTCCTAGATATGTAGACTGAGATACTCAAAAGTGAAAAAAAAATGAAATGAAATTAAACAAAGGGAAATGCAATGATATATTTGCTCTCCTTCAATGATGAGGCTCATCCTATATATTATTTTACAGTTATGGTCACTAAAGCATATAACAGTCTTCTTTTCCTTACTATTTTGCAGTTCTTGAAGAAAAACCAATACTATTAGTAATAGAGGTTGTGATCTTTCTCAATTTTTTTTTGGTAAGTCAAGCACAGTTTATTAGATGAAAACAGAACAAAGGGTTCAAGGCTCAATACAACAAATGTCAACAATTGAACAAAGCCATAATAGACAAGAACCGACAGCACCAGCAGTGAAAAACAGAGAATAAATGCTATACCAAAAAAAAACAGAGAATAAATGGAAATTAGAAAAGAAATTCTTGAGCAAAGAACTTTAGAAGGATCACCACTATGCTTTCAGCCAAATAAAGCAGTTCACCCAACTTATGATGCATGTAGCATTGCAAGTGCAGAGAAACAAGACATTAAGAGATAATATCTTCTTAAATCATCCTATATATTATTTTACAATTATGGTCACTAAAGCAAGCCATGGCATTTTCTCACCCATGATCCTTGGAGTTGAGTGGTTGGTGGCTCTAATACCATTCAAGCATCTTTTTAACTCAGAGTTTTATATTCAGTAAAATCAACACTGTAATTCCACTGAGCAAACTTACAAACTTGAACCCTTGTTTGTGATTACGACTAGCATGAGAAAATCCCAAAATACATGAGGGGAATTATTAAACAAACACTAGGTAGAATATTAGAAAATTTTTGACTAGTACTAACTATACAATGGCATGAAAATTTCACTTTAGTTAATTGACATAACACCATGTAGACACCTAATTTTATCCTATTATTATTATTATTGGTATATATTCTATTTATTATTATTATTATTTGTTTTTTATTTTTATTTCATTTTTATTATCTGTTTTTTTATTATTATTATTTTTATATTATTATTATTGTTATTTTTATTATTTTATTTTTATTTTCTGTCCAATCTACTGCCATTGCCGCCTGTCCCTCAGCCCCTGCAACTCTCTTATCCCCGTAAAAGCCGATCCCTCATCCCCACAGCAACCAATTTGGTGGCTAAATTTGGCTACTAAAATCCTTTGGACTAAATGAGGACTGGACAATAGGAGTGATCCCAATGAGATTAAAACTAAGACTAATTCTTCTGAAGAGGGAGGCTCTCGGGTACCAAAACTCGACAGAAATCCTAAGAGCCATGGCCATCATTCACCACTGCCGGTACCACCTGAAGCAACCAAAAACCGAGACCCATTAATGCCAAGCCCCATCATTCGACCTCACTTCCTCACCACCGAGCATCACCGTAGCTCTCACCAGCCAACACCTTAAAATTCATCCAAACCCAAAACCCCACTAAAGAACCGAAACCCCAAACCCAGACTTCAAACCGAAAACCCCCTTTTCCCTAAAAAATCACCACAGCCCCGGAACCAAAAGAAAAATCCCCTCTGCCTCTGTCGAAGACCGAACCCAGTAATCACCATCCCAACACCTAAACCACCATTACCCATCAACCCCAAACCCCAAAATAGCCATAAACGCACCTGGAAAAGAAAACAACAAACAAACACAAGCCCCAACAGCAGCACAACACAAAAAAAAGACAAACAGAGAACCAAAAAGGGGGGTTTCGGCTTGAGGTGTTTTATAGGGTTAGGGCCGCAAGATTTGGCGTAAGAAGCTGCCAAGGAGAAGAACAAGGCCAATCTGAAGATCAGTGGCAAAGGCGACGGCGAAAGAGGCCAAATCTAGGCTTGAAAGCCGACGGCTTTAGCTCCAAATCTAGGGCTTTTGGGGTGTTTTTAGGGAAAACTAAACCTAGATTTGGGCTCAGGGAGTGGAAAGCTTACGGAAAGTGGTTTCATTTTTTATTTCGGCCACCGGCAGCGGCGGCTGAGGGCGGCGCATGGCGATCCGACGGCGGCCGAAAATCGCCTAGGTGGAGGGCTTCAAAGCTCTGAATTTTTTTTATAAAAAGGGTGAAAATGAATTAAGAAAAAAAAAGGTGATTTTATAGCTGAAAAAAAAAGGGGGAAGAGAGGAAGCGACCCGTGCGTGGACCTGGATCCGACCCGAGATCCGCGCGCCCAATCAGCTGATGAGGGAAGGATCCGCGCGCCCCCAGACCACTCGACTCGATCCGCACGTTGACTCGGTCCACCATTTGGCCTGCCAACAGTTGCTCCATGGATCCGGCCCACTTCCACGTCAGCCCGCTTCACTCCTTGGCCCAACAGTCAGCCCAAATTGATTTGGGTATATTTCCTATCTTATTATTTATTTATTTATTTGTTATCTTTCTAACATATTTCCACTGTAAAAATAAAAATAATAATAATAAAAAACATTTTTTATATGCAAAATTTTCTAGAATTTATAATAATTTTAAGATCAATTAATTTAATAGCATAGAATTAGTTTTAATAATAAACATAAGGTTTTAAAAGATATATAATTCAATATATAAAATATATTAATAAAAGTATAAAGTATAGTTTTAAAGTATATAAATAAATATATTATATATAAAAATATATAAATAAATATAGAATATATAATTTTAAAATAAAATAAAATTCTTTTTGGACAATTTACTATAAAAAATGTATCTTAGGAATCATTAATTAAATTTTAACTTAATTAAATGAATGTCCGATGATGGGATGCTACGAAAGTCACAAGTAGTGATTCTTAGCTGATCCCTAGGTGAGAAGAGTCGTACTAAATGTTGCCAAAAGTATTGGAATATTTAGTATGATTTTTCAATAATTTAATTTTTTGTTAAACATAAAAAATAAATAATTTTTTAAAAGAAAATAGAAAAAGAAAATTAATAATAAAATGTAAATTTAAATAAATAATTGTTCGATGATGGGATGCTACGGAAGTCACAAGTAGTGATTCCTAGCTGATCCCTAGGTGAGAAGAGTCGTACTAAATGTTGCCAAAAGAATTGGAATATTTAGTGTGATTTTTCAATACACGAATTTTCATTTTTTTCAAAATAAAAAAAATAAATAATAAAGAAATAAAGAAATAATAAATACATTAAATAGACATGCATGCGCATCATTTATTATCTGTTTGCATCACATGCATTCATGTGAATTTAACAATGTGAATCCTACCGAGGATGAGGTTCTATAGAAGTCACAAGTAGTTATTCTTTAGAAATCTCTAGGTGAGGAGAATTATTTCAAATGTTGCCAAAAGTATTGGAATATTTGATTTAATTTTTCAATAAAAGGGATTCATATTTACTTTCAAAGTAAAACTTATTTTAATATATATGATAATTTTTGAAATAGGTGTGAGCCTTTCCGAGGATGAGATTCTGTAGAAGTCACAAGTAGTGATTCTTAAGAAATCTCTAGGTGAGGAAAATTATTCCAAATGTTACCAGAGTATTGAGATATTTGATTTAATTTTTCAATACAAAAAGGTTCACATTCACTTTTGAAAAATAAAATTTAACTTTTAAAATAAAAAAAATAAATTTACAAATAAAAAATGATTTTGAATAAAAAGATTGCAATAAAATAAGAATTATTTTTAAACGTTAAATTAAGACCATTTTATTAAAACCAAAGGATAACACATGATTACAATGGTATCATTTTTTAACGGGCATCATGGGGGTGCTAATCCTTCCCCACACGTAATTGTACTCCCAGACCCGATTTTGTTTTCGCAGATCAAAATTTATCTTTTTAATAAAACTTAATTAATTTTGAGATTTTGTTAAAAAGATAAATATTTTTAGATGACCAATCACACCTAACAAAAACGATTGGTGGCGACTCCTTTTGTTTTTAAACGTTTTTCAAAATCGTCGAACACGAAGCCGTTACGACACACCAACTTTCAGTTTTAACTATATTGCAATGTTAGTTCAACATTGCTAATAAGGCTTAGGTTTACTTTGCTTCCTCGGCCAATACATTTGTCAACCTTGACGAAAGTGCAACAAGTGAAGCTGAAGTTTAAACCCCTTGCAAAGCGCAGCTGTGACCCAGATTCCTGAATAAAAGTGTGATCTAGTGGGTTGAGGGCCTCATATTGTATTCTTAAGCATTAGTTTCCTTTTCGAAAGGAGAACAGATTCCTACATGAAAGTCGAAGATTTTTTGTTCTGTTTGCGTGCTTCTAGTTCAAGATTGAATATTCTAATAATAAAGAGAAGTGCCTAAAATTATGATCCTAGTGGATCAAAGGCCTAAATGTCATATTAGCACAATATTAATCCAGGAATGAACTTCTGCAGCAAGTAGGAACTTTTTCTAGATTCCTTGCTTTAGTAAACTGATTAGCAAATAGCAATAACTTGGGCATAATATGTGATACTGATAGGACATTGGGTAGGCAATTTCAGTGCCCAAAAGCACCCTTTTGATCAGACTTAATCGATCTTTGTCCTATTACCAACAAAATGCAGGAGATCAAAAGCATGGAAATGCCAAGGCTATAGCATTGTTATTCCAGAAAAGTTATCAATCACTGAAACGAAAATTCAATGATCCATGTATAGAACAAGAAAGTTCAATAAGAAAAGGCTTTAAGACAATGCTTGAATAAGAAATAAGAAATAACCTAGTCAATCGTTATGCTTTCTTGTGCCATGTATGAATCATGGTCAGCATGAATTCTACAAAATCTATTAAATAACCTCTGATATTAAACATACTCAAACTCAAATCAGGAAATCTGACAACTTTAAAAGTTGGTTCATTTTCCTGGCCAAAAATATACAACCTAAATACTTCAAGAGACATGGCCAAAAAAAAATGCTTCACGAGATGGCATGAACAATAGAGACAATTCCCTTTCCATTAAGGAATTGATAACCATATGCCTAATCAGTTGACAATAGGTACATAAAAATAGAAGATAAGATATTACCTTTAATGCCTATTGTAGGCAAGTTTTCATCAACTCTTTCATTTTCTTCCTAATCATTCGGTGGTTGGGTTTCATCTTCATCTATAAGACTCATCCTCTCCATAAAATTAATACAATTAAGTCTGGAAGAAGGTCTGGAAAACTCCTCTGATCCATTACTTTCTCTAGGACTAATCTTATTTCTGGAATAATCCTTTGATCCATGCAAACTTTGCATAGATGTTCTTGTAGCACCACCCTTGACAACTTTTCCTGTACCTCTACCCACCATTTTAGATAGAAAAATAAGCAAAATTTTCAGAATCAATAAAGAAAATGTGCAATATATAAAGCAGTTATTAAATACTAGAAAATAACCCGCTAATTAAAATGGCTTTAGAGGGAAATAACATCCCTTTGGCACCTAATAATCTTTGGCCCAAAGAAGTTCATGAAGAAATTTGTTTACTAAAATATAATTAACAATATATTAATATCACAATTTTACTTTGAATATATTCTGAAATGGCATAAAATCCCTACAAATTAGGCATAATTTGCAAACGACAAATAGCTTGAATAATTGCCCACTTACCTTGGAAGGTAGAGATGGTGATTAAGCTCTTAATTGGTTTTGTCTTCTATCTCTCTTCACTATCTATTCCCTCTTGCCTTTATCTCTCTTTCTGGTTGCTCTCTTCCCTCTCGTCTCTATCTCTTTTTCTGGTCACCACGGGGGGAAGTCGACTTGACGACAATGTTGGAGAACTTAATGTCCATGGAAATGATTAGAAAGCTGTTGATGATGGATCTGATTAATTTGACTTCGTGCTCATCCGCTTTCCTCCTTTCCTCGCTCTTCTTGATGGATTTTCGAAACCTTTTCCATTCCTCCCTCTTCTCAATGGATTTTCGAAACCCTTTCCATTCCTTTCTCTCTTTTAAATCCTTGTCCCCTTTTCCTTTCTTTTCCTTTAACTCTTCTCTGTCTCTTGAGAAATAAATGGCTTAACTCTTCTCTATCTCTTGAGAAATAAATGGCGTCTTCTCTCTCAACTACATCAGCCCCTTGGTTTAACCAAATATGAATTTTCTTTTAGTAGCTTTTGGTAAGACAAATGTCGACGGGAAAAAATAAAAAGAAAACAAAGGAATATTTCTTTTTGAGTTTGTAATTGTATAGATTATTATTATTATTATTATTATTATTATTATTATTATTATTATTTGCTTGGCCTTTTCTCTTTGATTGCTCTGTATTAGAAGTAAAATCAAAGTTTATCCAATATCTAAAATAGATATGAATGCAAGGGAGGAACGCAAACACAATTAGTTCCTTTTTGTTTTTGAGCTAGAAGATAAATTTGTTTATTTGCAATCCAAAGCGAATAAATTTATTTAGCATTGTCTCACTTCTCTAATAATAATGTATACAAATAATTATACAAATTAATTATAAAATTAATTATACAAATTAATAATAATATAGATTTTTTTATCGTTACAAATGTGATATAAATATCGTAACAACTTTTATGTCTTTGTGTAAAATATTTAAAAAGCCTAATTAGGCAACGACAATAAAAAGTCATTGCAAAAACAATGACATATTGTAACGATTTTTTTTATCGTTATTAATTTCATAGAAATTCGTGACGATAAAAAATATCGTTGTATAAAATATAAAAAAATAAAATAAGCAATGACTATTAAAAATCGTTGTAAATTTAATTAGATTTTGCAATGACATTCTCTGTTGTTGTGCATTTTGGTTGCTAAAGTCTTTTTTCTAGTTGTGTTTATTTTTGCAAAAAAATTGTTTTTTCAATTATATTTTTGTATTTTTATTTAAAAAATAATATTTTATATGAAGAAATTTTTTATATTATGCCATGTGGCATTTTTTTATTGATTCAATGTTCAGATTGGCATTATCACATTGCCACATTAATTAACAAATTGATAGAAAAGTGTCACATTGAAGAATTTTTTTAGTGCAGATACCACATTGTGCCGCATGCTACAAGCTTAAGTTGAGCAATTGTGGCTGGAATTTCCATTCTAAAATGCTAAGTGATTGAGTTCCAAAACCTTCACTCACGTGGCTCGCATTCCAACTGGTTTAAGCGTGCCCCTGTGGTTTGAATTTGTCTTTCATTTGCACTTCTTGGACCTAGACCAACACATAAACCGTGATAATTGCATTAATCACTATAACTCAGAGGTCATTCGTGATACTAATCCGGTCATTCGTGATACTAATCCAATGATAAATTAAAGACAAAGCTTAAGGGAAAAAACGATAATTTGAAGGATATAAATGATAGATTTTAGACATATAAGAGGAGCAAAGTGATTGTAATCTTAGCAACCAAAATTTGGCCTAGTAGTTATCATCCTTTCTTAGGAAGATTAGGTCAAAATTTGATTCTGTATTTTCTCTTGTACCTCTTATGAACCAAAAAAAAAAAAAAAAGGTAATTGTAGTCCCAAGTTAAGGACAAAACATATTTTTTTGCTTAAGTGGAAACAAGGATAACTTGAAGGAGTTAAATGATAGATTTTTAATATATAAAAGGAGCAAAGTGACTGTAGTTAGGATGTAATCGAGTTGAGTTAGGACGATTTAGTACTAAACTTGGTTCAATTCAAAAATTCGAGACTCGAAGTTAAACTCGAGCTCAATCGATTTTGATTTTTGAAACTCAAACTTGATTCAATAAAATACTCAAATCATATGAGCTCGACTCGATAGGCTCAAACTCAACTCGCTTAGGCTGGATTTATCAATATTTAACTATGTATTACAAAGGTAAAATAATAAATTAATAATAAAATATTAAAATTATATATTAAAAAAAGCTTAATAATGCTTGTGAGCTGCTTGAGTCGAATATTAAGATACTCAACTTAGCTCAATTTATTATTTGAATAACTTGAATTCGAAATGTGTCAAATTTGAGTAATTTTTGAATTAAACTAATTTACAAGTAATTTGATTTATTTATTGCCGTAATTGGATTTTTTTAATGGAAATTTACAACAGTAATTGTAGTCTTAACTCTTAAGTCAAGGACCAAACGTTTTTTTTTTTTTGAAAAAACGTATATTTTATTAACATAATGCACCGGACGTTTAGAATGATAATCGCGCGATTGTCGCTCGTTAAAGTTAAATAGCTGCTGGATCGCGCGATCTGCCGACCTCCTTTGATTTGTCTATTGCTATGTCACGTCTAACATTTTTTTCTGTTTAAAATGCTCTCGTGTCCACATTTGCAACGTCGGAAGCTTCTCATTATTTATTTATTTATGAACCTATGACCCTACAAACAAAGTCAAGAAAATAATAAATTTCATGAAAAATTGAATGCAGTACCATTGAAGTCAAAAATTACTCTAGAATTCATGGAAAATTACGCTAGAATAGATTACTGTTAGAAAAATGTAGTTTTTCACTTTAGACTACATTTTCTAAACAATCTTTGAACTTTTTTGTAGCAGTGTCGTTGCACCAAAAAATGATGTGGAAACTCAACCAATTAAAAAATGGCATATGGCGTGCCATTGTCATAATATTTAAGAAAAACAAAAGTTAAGATATATTTTTTATAAAATATTATATTTATTGTTTGAAAAATTAAAAAATTGTATAAATAAAATTTAGTTTTTAAAAAATAAAAATTATATATTTTCTATAAAAATAATTTATTTCTAAAAATTGAAACTATAATTTCTTTTTTTTTTCTTTTCTTTTGCTTTTGGCATTTTTCCTTTCTTTCCCTCATTCTTCTCCTCTCCTAATTCCGCCACCCTCCCCCACCTTATAACTGAAGCCGATCATTATCCAACTGTCTGTCAAGCATGGTGTCAACTTTGTTGGCTTCATGGATCTCAACATATTCAAGGCGTTTGTGGCCTTTTTAGAGGCTTGTCGGGCAAGCCAATGCCTGATCCTACCTCTTTGGCCAGACCCATCAAATAATAGTCAACTCCAACCATAAGATCGGGAATCGAGAGGAGGAGAATAATATTATGTTTGGATAGATATTAGTAAAGAAAAGGAATAAAACAGAAATGAATGTAAACTAAAATTAATAAAGAAAAACAATCTTAATAACTCTTATTTGATTAAGCAATAGAAAGAAAGAAAAAGATTTATTTTTTATTTATTTTTAATTTTTTTTCAATTATAATCTTTTTTGTTTTAAATTTTACAATATAATAAGGTTGAATTTGATATTTTACCTTTTAATTTTTTTTTAAGTTTCCTTTTCTTTCCGTTTACCCTAAATTGGAGTTTAAAAAAAAATTAAGTAAATCAAAGAAAAGCAAGAAGTGCTCATTCTCTCTCTTTTCTTTTCCTTAGCTAAAAAATTTTTCCAAATAAAAGAAATGTTTTTAACCTTTCCTTGTATTATTTAGCTTTCCTTTCTTTTCCCTTCCTCCCAACCCCACTCCACCCCACCCCCCAATCCAAACATAAAGCAAGGGTGATGGAAAAAAAATAAAAATAAAAGTTTTTGTTTTTGTTTTTGTTTTTGCATATTAGTATGACTTGTGACATCCCAAATGGCATTTCGTATCAGGGACATGTCCACATATGATTTTATTACAAGTTTCATTGTTCATATCATCATTCCTAGCAAACGATCAAGGTAGGGACAAATATCATATTACTTAACAAATGCATAGATTAGGTAACATATTGAAGATTTTTAGAATAAAAAAAACGCATTATACATTTTACTATAGTTCAAGGAGCTTCCATGATATTAAAGAGGTGTCAAATGGGCTGGGCGGCCCATGGCACGACACGATTCGGCACGGTGTGGATTGTGCTTAGCACGGCCCATACTTAAATGGGCGGGCTGGTCAAGCACGATATACAATTGTGTGCCGTGTTGGGCTAGAGGTTTTTAGGCACATGGATTGGCACGGCACGACCCATGAAGGGCCAGTGCTAGCACATAACACGCGGGTTAGCACGGCACGGCACGCAAGCCCATGTGCCGTGCCATATTGGCCCATTTATATAAATAAAATTATATTTAACAAATGTAATTATGAAAGTATTTCAATTATTGATATATAAATTTATAATATTTTCATTTTGAATATAAAATGTATGATATGTCATATATTTTGTATATAACTTTTTACTAAATATAGTTCTAATAAAAACTCATCAAAAAATAAATTATTAAAGATTATTTTATTCAAAGATTGGTTAAATGTAGAAGTTGGAGCATTAGATAAACCATATTATATAAGTAAATAATTAGGTGAAGAGAATGAAAAATAAAATAATAATATTTTATGTTTTATAGTTTTGTATTTGTGTATGTGTGTGTGTCTGTGTTTTTAAATATTAGGATTGTAAATTTCAAAGAAAAATATTGGTACAATGGAAAATATTGTTCCTTTGTAACTTGGAGATCACGAGTTCAAGGCAAAATACTCTTTCTTAATGAAGAGAGAAGGCTATATACAATGACTCTCCCCAGATCCCACAAAGTGAAGCTTTTTTTATCATGTTACCATTTTTTATCGTACGTGTTACTCTTTTTTATAGGATTGTAAATTTCGATATCTTTATTAAGTAAATTTTATTACGTTTTCTCATGGAGATAGGTATTTTACCTTTTATGATCGTAAATTTTAATATCTTTATTTAATATTTATTATTATGTTTTCTCGTAGATATAAGCATTTTGTCAGAGTGAATTATGTGTCTTTTATTTTATTTTTATTTATCTTGCATGTTATTTAAATTAATAAATATTTAAAAATAATAAAAATGTAAAAATTTATTAATAAGCCGTGTTCGGCACGATAAGGCACGAAAAATAATGTTGGGCTTAGCCCAGCACGATCCATTAATGTTATGGGCCATGTGCCGTGCTGGGCCACGTCCTTAAATTTCATGGACCATGCCAGCACGACCCATTAAAAAATAGTGTCGTGCCAGCACGAATCCATTAACATATGGGCTACTATTTAAATGGGCCGTGCCGGCCCAGCACGGCCCATTTGACACCTCTATATTAACCCTATAATTTTTGTTTAAAATGCTATAATCTTTATTATAAACTTTTATATGCTTATTTAATCTATTTAATAAAAAAAAAAAAGAAACTCTTGAAATGAAGAACAAATCATGTCGCGGTTATGCAGTTTAGTAATAGGCTAGGTGTGTCTTTCGGGAATACATACGATAAGGAGACTTGAATGTTGCTTTTCTCTCCTACACATGGCCTATTCATAATTTATTGATTAGTCTTTACATGGTTCAGTTTGCTTGAAAGAAGATAAGATTAAATACTCAGTTTATGTAAAATCAAATTTTAATTTAACTGTTAATTTTACTTTTTTTTAATAAATTAAATCTAAAATTTGATTTTTCTTGCCCCTTTACCTTTTTTAGGAAAAAAAACAAAAAAGGTCTCGTTGACGTCAGTGACGAGGCACGTAATAAGGTTGAGATTGATATTTCAGAGAAGCAGCAGAAATGCAGAATCTTTGAAAAGCAATTGGGCCCATGATTTGACAACAAAGGCCACGTTCAATGCATCCGCAAATCAACTAAACTGTCACTTGACCAAGCTACTTCTATATAAGTTCTTCTTCGTTCTTTCGCGGAAGTTTCAGGCGAAACGCATTAGAATCTCTATATTCTTGAACGAAGAAAGTTCCAAGAAATACACAACTAGCTGCTCGAAAATGAGGCTTCTGGTACTACTTTTTCTCACTGCTTTTGCTTTATACACACTAACAAGTCGTATTCTCATCTCTTCTTACTGAAATTTTCTTCCTTTGCTTTAATTGTCAATTTCCGGGAAAGGAATTGCAGGATATTGTTAAGCAGATGGAAGAGAAGGCTGCAAAGATGCGAGCTAGGAAAATTCGGATGAGAAAATCGGAGAAGAAATCAAGAATAAAGCTAAAGAAAATCGAAAAGGAATGTAATCGATTGAGAAAAGTGAGAAGGCAAGTGGCACGTGAAATTGCTTTGGACCAATTTTGCTGTGATATCATACAAGGCTTTGTCATCCGTTGAAGAATTTTATTTGGTCCGCTCTCTTAGCTTGGTTTTAAGACATTTTAGTTTGAGAATACACTTGTTAAATTCAAACGTAATCTGCCAACAATTTTTTGATCAAATGGTCAAGAATGAATTGTGGCATCTTATAAGATTTGGCTTAAAATCGAAGCAATTCCTGTAAAAAAAAAAGGTAATCAACATATTACAGTACTATCATTTATGTAATATAGATGGACATGTATATAATATACTAATATATTGTTAATACACCAGGTTGACAATTATCAATAAACAAACTAAAATAAATATCAAGCTATTAAAATAATTTATTGATAAGATGTCAACCTCTAGTACTGTATAGAGATCATAAGTTGTCAATGTATATATATATATATATATATATATATATATATTTATATAGTAATTAGAGAGAATCTTTCTTATGTAAATTTTATTTTTAATTCAAATCAACGAATATAAAATTTCTTTTCTTTCGACAATACCGGCTAATTATTTTGACTTTTTGTTGTTAGTGAACTGCTGATGATGCGGCAGCAGAACCACGAAAATAACCTCGAATTGGATGGACATTGACCTTTTAGACTAGTATTTGATTCATGGAAGTATGAGAGAAAAGAAAAACTAAGACTAGAAAATGTGAACTGCCTCATATTTTTTTGAATGATTAGAAAAAGATCGAGGAAAATGGTTTCTTATTCATGTTAAATTGGTTAATAAAAATAGAAAAAAAGTAAGCAAAATTTAAATCCATCGTCTTGGCCTAATTACTTTCACAGCATCAAAAAATATAAAAACTAGAAAACAAATTTCTATTATATATGAAACAGAAAGAAAAAGATAGATGTATTGACATTTAACACTAACTTTAGCATTTCAGTAAACTTGCATAGAACACCCCAATTCATGGATAAAATTAAAAATTCCTCAGAGATCATTTTAATAAGACACTTTGTGTCCTTTCACCTTTGGTTAGAAAAGTTAAAGAGCTAATATGACGTTACCTTTAACATACAAAATAAATATTCTCCAAAAAAAAAAACACTAAAATCATTCTTCTAACTATATAGTGACAGAACTTGGTTTTATTGAAATGTACTTTCTTTGATGGAGAAGAACTTAGAGTTGAGACCAAACTGAAAGTATTATTAAAATATTAAATATACAAATAAAATTCATTTTATAAACATATATATTTGCTGGTGTATGCATTAAAGTCAACTTATTTGACATGAGGCATAGTATTACAACCAAATATGTACACTTATTGTAAGTAATATAAAGGTTTCGCTTAACTATTTAGATGGACAATAATGACGACTGTTAGCCACGAAATGAGGTAAAACCCCTAGACCTATATAAGCTTTGCAAGGGAATTGTAAAAGGTTAAAATTATAAAAATTTCTATGCATCCAAGTTTTGTTCTTAAAATTAGTTCTTGGTCACTGTACTATCGAGATAGGACATTGATAGTGCTAAAAAACTAGCACATGCTAAGATATAGGGATATTTGAGGATAGCATGTGAGTACTTATTTGAAAAAACATGGTCTGCTATAAGAGATCTATTTAATAGTGTCACTTAGATGTCTATGAAAATATTCTCACGTGTTAATAGTGTGAGTGATCCTTTGACATGAGACACTAGGTCATCTTACACATGTTTTATCATGCTCTAATTTCATCTTTATGGGTTTGGATTGCCAAATTCATAATCAAGGTGCTTTTGGGTAGCATATGAAGATGGATGATATCAATATAAGGATTCATCACTCCGAGTTACTTATGGGTAATATCTCGTTCATCCTAATTCATATTGACTCAAAAGTCCCTGGCTAGAGTAATATACATATTTGAGTTAATATTGATAACACATGGATAAATATGAAATTTGCATAAAGTAGACATTGTACCATGTTTTACAAATTTTGAGGTATTATGATGAAAGGAATGGATTGCACTATAATAATATACATTGAATAGGTTAGTCAAGCCTCTTTGATTTTTTTTAACATTTGAGTGGTTATGATATTTTGTTAGATATTGCTTTTGATCTTTGAATTTAAATAAATATTTAAAATGTTTTTTTTTACCAACATTGGTATAACTGTCATTGGTCAATCATTTCTCCTTTCTTTTTATTTCTTCTCTTATTTATATCCTTTTTAGGGTTTCAACAGTAGCTACAAAACAAGAAAGATTGTTGGTCTGTTTCAGCTTAATTATCAAATTTTTATTGCATTTGTGGATCGTGTTTTGTTTTAATTATTTGTGTTTTGTACTTTATTTTGAAGAGGGTCAAACTAAAGGTCATTAGACCTTAATACGAGTTTGACTAAATGATATTGGGTTTAAAAGTTGACTGAGCCTAAGAGGAAAGAGGACTTTCAAGGTTCATTATGTGATTATTTAAGTTATGGATCTTAACAGTAATTATGCACAAAAGAGATCTTATAAATAAGTCACAAGTATCATCTTTACAACTTAAGTTCTATTAGCCTCCTGAATCTAACTTAAGCATCGGATTGCACTCAGGGGAAAATCTCTGCGCCCTCTGATGGTTTTCTTTCTTGCAAAGTTCTTGGAGGTAGGCTAACACGAATATCAAGATTCATACATTATCCATAATCATTGTTGTAAACAGGCAACAAAAATTGATACCGACTGTGAGAATTGACAAGTTATGTGTTCGCCATCATCTCAATATGATTTTGAAATTTTCAATTTGAAAATGGATTAGCTTTCGATTCTCTATAATTTCTTATAGATTTGTTATAATAATATCCGAAAAATATGAGAAATGCATGAAACTCACCTGGGTGTGCAAATCATATTTTGTTCCTTAAATTTTTTGTTTTATACATTATTTTGCTTCAAGCAAGTACTTGGACTTTTTAGATCCGCGCTTAAATGTGTGAATATGGTGATTAATTGAATGAAACTCATTAGAACTTGAAGATTTTGAAGAAACCTGTTAAAATAATAAAAAAAAACCAAATAGGTTCAAAGTTGCCTCAACCTGTTCACACTAAGAAGAAAAGGGTGGAGGAAATATTCTTGGAATATTCCCTCAAAAGAGTATTCAAAAGAATTTGTGTAGGGCTTGGAAGTTGGAAATGTGTTTCTTTTGTCCTTGGAGCCACGGCTTAATGAGAAATGGATGTGCCATGTCTTACGGGCTCACCTTTTTTTTTTATTATTTCTTTTGAAAATATACTTTTCAGTGGGTTACATTTATTTTAGTATTACAAACTTTGTCTATATAATGACCACAAACAGAGTTCAGAGAAACCATGAGTAATGCATCCAAACATTCCGTTACAGGAGGTTTGACATTCTCAAATTCTATTGAAATATATCATCATTTCCTGATATTAGTTTTAAAGTTCAATTCACAATATAAGATGGTAAATTCAGAGGCAAAACAACCAAAAAAGCAATTTCCCATTACAACAAAAAAAATCCAAAAAGCTGTCTTTTAAATAAATAAATAAAATACTTGTTAAAAGTTTCCAAGCTGAAATAAACATTCAAACGACACAATTCAGAAAAAAGGCTAAGCTAAATTGTCGTACCATCGCCATTCAAGAGATCATGTGATATTTGACAACCATCTTGTGCCAACTTAACAACAAGAGTAACAACAGATAAAGATTTGCAAAATCGATTCTATACACACACAAATATACATATATATATATATATATATATATATATATATATATATATATGGATAATTATTTCATACACCGTCGATGGAGTTTTTTTATTTCATAAATGGGTTAGGATCATGACACATGTCCTATTTTATTTATTTTTATTATTTTAATATTTTTATAGATCATGTGTCATGATCCTAACACTTTTTGTGGAGTAAAAAAAACTCTACTGACGACGTTTGAAATAATTATCCTATATATATGTATATAAAATCTAATCTAAAGAAAACTTCAATTTCTAACCTGCATATCAAAAACAAATTCTTTGAAACCAAGATGTCCCTGTCTCTTACAATTTGTAATATTTAAAAGAGATAAGCACTGAGAAAAAAAGATAAGTATACGTAGGAAATATCAACTTTCAATATCTAAGGTGAAGCTTCTGATTCACGAAGAATTATTTCTTTTTTTTTTTTTAAATTCAAATGTAGCTGAAGGAGAGACAACTTTGCTTCAAATGAACAAATAGAAGGAAGTTCTGCTTGAAGTCTCTTTGAACAATTGAAATTACAGAGAACAATACATAGCCATGCAAGTTTGATAATCTAAAAAATTTGCAATAGTTTTCTACTTTCAGGGTCTAAGTCTGTAAACTCTAAGGCTTTGCTTTGTAGGGTGGAAAAAAAAATGGAAGGATGGAAAAATAAAGGGATGGAAAAATGGAAATATGAAAAACGTTAATTTTTTTCTTAGGTGTATTTGGTAGAAAAGATGGAAAAATGGATGGAAAACATTTTTTTCCTTCAATTGCTTGGTAGAGTGGAAAAGTAAGGGAAAACGAAAATGTAACATCTAAAATTATAAAATTTCGAACCAAATTTTTCTTTTTTACTTCTATCTTTCTTATTCAATTATTCGGTATCAGTTGGTTTGCGTTTAGTGTTAGTGTAAGTTCACTTTACAATTTTCGTTTCAATTAAACCTTTATACTATTAAATTATTTAATCTATGAATAAGATATAAGAAAAATCAGAATAAATTCAATGACATCATAATTATAAATTCTATTTATAACCATTTAGAGTAATTTATATCCCACAATTTCATATACATACTTTGTTTACAACTGCTGTGCAAATACATGTCTGAATATAAATATAAGATTCTACATATACCTGATCATTGAGCCCTTTAAACTTCTAATGATTTCTTCGCAGCGGATTTCTTGTATACCGATGAGTATCTAGGATGGTGAGAAGGGGGTGAGCTTTGGGGAAAGCCCAGTAAGAAACACATATAACATTGCGTACTATATGCAATTAAAAAAGTAATTTATTTTGCTGATCATGAAAAAGAGGTATTAAATATAAATATTAAAATGCAATAAAAACATTTATTTCCTAACGGCTCACTACGTACGCTATAAGAAGGATATTATAGTCAGCTAGGTAACCGAGTGGAGTATGAGAGATATTTTGAAGTACCTGTCGTGTCCTGACCCCTAGATGCTACTATAAGGAGTAAATAGTTGTCGATGAAATAATTATGCAATACAAAACATTAATAATTTTATGTAGTTTTAAATCAATAACCATAAACAAAATAATTTTATTTTAAACCATTACGTGATGTAATTTCAATATGCAATTTTAGCAAACAATATGGTAACAATTTCAAAATCATGAGATAATGTAATAATTTCTGAAATTTCGTTCAATGCAGTAAAGCGATTCATTTGAAATCACTAAAATAGAATATATGCACTTATATCAGAAAGACATATACTGTAAAACTTGTATCACTTCTTTCGTCACTTTTAAATCAAACCATGTATTATTCTCGTAAATCAAATCAATTCAATTAATCAATCATTTGTTAAATATCACATAAGGGTAGAAAAATAATCTCTTAGAGATTCATGCACGCACTATATCCCGTAAGGGACCTGTATAGGAAGGCTAGGGATCCGGAACTCCTTAGCCAATCCTACGAAACACTGTAACGAATGGCCATTGTCGATCACTCACAATTCACACTGGTCAAGTGCTCACTATATAAACTTGTGGGTTTGACCATAGTCCCACAGTCATGTACAAGTAAACCTGCGGACTGATTAGGTCTCGCAATCATATACACATAAATCACATAAGCACATAAGTATGCATGATAATCAAGGAGACATCATTTCATAAAATTATTCCATATAAATCAATTCATATCAATCATCTCATTTAAATCATTTCATGTAAATCAATTCATATAAATCATTTCATGTAATTCAAATCATGTAAATCATTTCATGTAATTCAATTCATATGAATCAATGTATGTAAATTATGTCATGTAAATTAATGCATATAAATAATTTCATGTAATTAAGTTCATATAAATTATTCTATGTAATTAAGTTCAGGTAAAACATTTCATGAAATACCATATTTAGACTTGTAGGAATTAAATATATATTCTATTTCTTGTGTTTGGGAAAATTGGGAAGAAACGATTAAAATGAGATCTTTGCAAATTTTCAATTGCAAGTAAAACATATTCTATGCAACTCTTATATATGTTCTTACCTCGACTACCGTGTAATAAATTCCGATAGTGCCAATTATGCCTCTTTATTTCTCATACTTCACACTACACAATAATACTAAATTATATTTAAAATTCTATATTAGAATTCTAATAAATATTCTATTAATTTCTATTTCCTATTTAGCATTCTCAACAATTGATTTATTTTATTTTCTACTAAATACCAAAATATGATTTCAATTATATCCTATTCTTTCTTTAATTTCCATGTTACCAATAATTTCAATTTCTATTTAAAATCCCGTATATAACTACAATAAATATTTCTATAAATTCCTATTTTCCATTTTATAAGTCTCAACAATTTATTTATTTATTTTCCTACTAAATGTCTTAATATAATTATACTTAAATTGAAATCTTTCTTAATTATAATTCCATTAATGATTTCATGTTTCAATTCTAATAATTATTTTATTAATTCTTTATTTTCTAATTTATCCCTTCCATGGAAATTTATTTTATTTCTTTTTAGATATCAAAATTTAGCTATAATTAAATTGACTTATTTTCCAAATTTTAATTTTATTAAAATTCTATTATCTTTAATTATTTATTATAATTAAATATTTATTTCTTGTATACCATTCCTCAAACAGGAAAAATAGATATGGCGAACCATCTATTTATGAACAGGCTCATGTTAAGTCTCATATAACAAAAAAAAAAAAAGAGAGAATACATGTAAAAACTACAAATTTTGTACCATGTTAGTGAATAAATAAGAGACATAGATAAGCTTGGTACTATGATGCACCTTGTAGTTAGTATTATCTCAAGTAATGAAAATGAAATTGGCAACTTTGGTGAATTTAGCAACAAATGATCCTTGATATAATTTAGAAATCTTATATAAGTTCAAAAATTATATGAGAACAAATAAGTGCTTGTATTCCATAATATAGAAGTGTATTTGTTTTAAATGAAATAAGGACACAAGTATACTAAAAGAAATGTAGTATACTTGAATATTAGAATAGTCAAAATAAAATAAACAAGGAATAGCTATATATGTGTGTAGTGAGTCTTAAATGTGTGTGTGTGTGTGTGTGTGTATATAATATATATGAAAAATTTAAAAGAAAGGAAGTGTGTGTGTGTGTGTATACATACACATTCCTACACTAAAACTAGACTAGACATATATATATATATATATATATATATTATATATATATATATGTACACATATGTATATATATAGATATGTGTATGTTTATATATCTTTATAATTAAGGTTTAAGAAATAAGTATATATACATATTATATGTAAATGATATAACAAAAAAAATAATAAATAAATAAATAGATATATGTGTGTATATATATATATATATGTGTATATATATATATATATATATAAAAGTATATTAGTTATATATATAATGTAAATATAATTATGAGTTAGATAGTCTTAGACATTGAAAATTTAAAATAAACTAAAATAAAACTATAAAATAAACTAAAAGAATAATAAAATAAGTTAAAAGTGTGTGTTTAGTGGAGTTTGATGGGACCTTTCCCACCAAAACTCCACTAAACAAACATCATCGTTGATCACCATCAAGGCATCGGTGGCTAACAAAAACTGATGAAAGAAAAAGAAAAGAAAAAGTAAAACATAAGAGGAGGAGGTATCGGCAAGGAGATGGAAAGAAAGAAAAAACTGAACCGAGAAGGAAAGGAAGAAAGGAAAGAAAGAAAGAAAGGGAGGTGCAGGACGACTTCTATTTGCACCACATTATTTACTCTTTACACTACAAAAAAAGAAAAAAACTAAATTTACTCCCAGAAATGACAAGTTTATCCTCCATTCAATAAATCATTTTTCCCCCTCTCAGCCGGACCCATCTGCTCCGACAGCTCTTCTTCTCCACCGCCCGTTCCTCAGCCTTCTTCCTCCTTCTCTTCTCCAACTATTGTAGAACAGGTACAATGAAATAAAATTTTGGTTAGAATTTTAGTTGGCATTTTGGCTTTAGGGTGAGGTTGCGAGGCGAGGCAGGTGAGGCTCCGGGGCGAGCCTCGTGCAGGTGCTGCACGAGGTCGGCAGCCGTGAGCGAGGCTCGCCAGGAGCCCTTGCGCGAGCTTGCCCAGCACACAACCCTGCATGCACGCGGGCAAGTAATGCGCGCAAGCCAGGTTGCGCGCTTTCTGGCCCACCGTGCTGGAAGCCTGTGCGAGGCATGTGGCCTTACGGAGGAAGCTTCACAAGCAAGGCATGTCGCCTGTCTGCCGGTGTGGCTACCGGTGTGCTCTGTCGAATGAAGGAAGGGGAAGATGGGGGGTTTTGCAAATTTTTTAAGGATAGTTTTGTAATTTTATGGAATGTGTTTAATGTGTTTGTGGAGAGTATAGTGTAAAGAGAAAAATTTGTAGTGAAATTAGAAGTTCTCGAGGTGCAGCCCTTTTCCTTGCCATTGTAGGCAACCATCGGGAAAGAAGAAAAGAAGAACTGCTGCAATCCCACGTTCTCCTTCTTCCTCTCCAAACCACCCCTTCCGTCAGCCATGTTGAATGCATCATTCCTTCTTCGATTTACCTAGGTCATTTCATAGAATTCCTACCCATCTTGAGAGCTTCAAAAAAACCCCAAAAAGCTCAGCCGAAAACCACCAAAGTGGGCTGTTTTGAGAGCTGGACAGAACCAAAATTTTTACACAGGTAGTTCCCAGCCATGGTTTCTTACTTTAGAATTCTGTTTATGCTTGGTTTGAACAAGTAAATGGCATGTATAATTATTGATCTAACTGAAGCTTGATAGATAACATGTACGGGTTTTTAAACTGTGAAATTGAGGGCTGAAATGTGGCTGTGCATGGTGTGTAACATGAATGCTTGAGAGGGAAGGGGGGCTGATTGTAAATGGCCTGGATGATAGTAAAATGGAGAGGAAAACTTAACTATAATTAAATGTAGTCAATATGTAATATGCCATTTAAAAAAAATTAATTAAAATAAAATAATGGATATAAATATATATACATAGATATATATATATATATATACATATATATATATGAGTATACAAAGGTACTTATACATAATACATAATTATGTAAAAAATATATATATGTATACATGTATATATGAAAGATGAGAATGAATATATAAATATATATATATAAATATATATATGTGTGTTTACAACATATAGTAAGTATACACCTAGATATAAACATATATGTGTTTGAAATAAATATATATATATAGGTGTGTGTGTGTGTGTGTGTGTGTGTGTGTGTGTGTGTGTGTGTATATATATATATCGGTGCGTAAACATGAATCAGATAGAACTAAATATATATATATATATGTGTGTGTGTGTGTGTGTGAATATACATATATATATAGATAGATATATATATATATACACATACATACACACACACACATATATATAGACACACACACACACACACACACACACACACACACACATGTAGATATATTATGATATGTGTGTGTATATATATATATAAATACTAGATAAAAAAACAAACCTCCTTAGACATAATGATAAAGAATTAAATATGATCATGTAATTATACATGGATATTTAGGCATACTTTTGTGTACATAAGGTATAATTGTACGAAGGGAAAATAGCGTGTACAAGTTAATAAACCTCTTATCATCTTATAAAGAATATAAAGTAAAGTGTTATTAAATCGGATGGGTAGTGCCTAGCGAGACAAATGAAGAATTTAGTTCCTTGCCAAAGAAATGAGTTGGAATAGTTTAGATTCTAAGATATACAATTCATATGTGAACAAAATTAATTAAGACATGTTATTGAAACGTCATTCGATTGAATTGTAGTGAATTTGGAGCGGTGTAGGAGCTAAGCTTGAGTTGAGGATCGAGGAAAAGTAGCCTACCAAGCATCGAGGTAAGTGGGTTAAATAAGCCTTGCTAGTAGCATCTCGTAAGAGATGAATAAATACTTATTAAAATACTTATCTAAATTTACCTCAAGTTGGTGGAATACTATGGGTAAGACTATAAGAGTAAGTGCGGTAAAATACAAATTGGACATAATATGATCATGAATAATAGTTGTTTAGAAAGGAATCTTGCTTGTGATTTGCATGTTATGTGTTACAGTTTGTTCGTGGTTGTTGAATGTTTAAATTGTATACTTTTGGTGCTTGCATTTTGAAGAATGCATATGAATTAATTAAGTCGCACCGATAGAGCATGTTAGCATATTGTGATACTTTGACAATGCATATGTGATTTGTGTGCGGTAGGTATAGCTCCCAATATTGAGTTCTTGGACCTAAATTAGTACCTAGTCGTGTTTGTCGAAAGCCAGGAAAAAGGTCAACCCGAGTAAAGACTCGATCTTTGTACTGTGTGAGCCACCTCTAGAGAACTCAAGGGACCTACGTGCTACATAGAATCTTCGGAAACTATGGGAGCCACCTCAGTACTACACGTGTTCCGATGAGATAGTAGAAAGTATGTGTCATAAAAGCCAAACCGAGTAAAGACTCGATCTTTGTACCGTGTGAGCCACCTCTAGAGAACTCAAAGGACCTACGTGCTACATAGAATCTTTGGAAACTATGGGAGCCACCTCTAGAATCCTTTGAGAGCTAAGTGCTACACGTGTTCCGATGAGATAGTAGAAAGTATGTGTCATAAAGGCCAAACCGAGTAAAGACTCGATCTTTGTACCGTGTGAGCCACCTCTTGAGAACTCAAGGGACCTACTGCTACATAGAATCTTTGGAAACTATGGGAGCCACCTTTAGAATCCTTTGAGAGCTAAGCGCTACACGTGTTTTGATGAAATATGAGGAATCATAAGATTATTGTAACAATAAGTAAGTGATTGTGATTTGTGAATGTGATGAATATCAATAGATGAAATAGATCTTATACATAAGACAGAGAATGTGTATAATCATTGAATTATACTTATATATGCCATAAAAACATGTACTATTTGAATGTTTGTCTTCTTTCACACTTAACCATATTGATAAAAAGAATGATACTTTGTGAGTTTAAGAATGGAATGAAAGCATGAATAAACTTATGAAATCTGTGTACATACGAATTGGTAGCAAACCTTGATATAATGCATACATGCCATTTTATAAAACTCATGCATGTATGATCGTGTTTTACGATATGAGCCTAGTATGTACTTATTTAAACTACTTACTGAGCCGTGGATTTGCTCACCCCTTAAATTTAAACATCTACAGATCTTACGAGTTGATAGCTGGCTCAGGCTTCGTATAGGCTCCCGAGAATTGTACCTAGTAGTGGTACTCGTTTGCGTTCTCCGGGCCTAGCTTTTGCATTTTTGAGGTATACTACTTGTATATCAGTTGATAGTTATATGTACTTTAATTTCATAGTACTAGGAAAGTATATGGGATGTAGCTATGGATCGCGCTAGATTATTATGTGAGTCTAGGTAATTTTCGAGTTCGATCCGAGTTCAGATGTACATTTTGAGTTATGTATAAACTATTAGATGTGAGCTTATTAATGGTTAATTCTTGAGATGCAGATTGTGTGAATTGTGGGAAACAACAGCCGCCTATATTGTGAAGATTAAAAATGTGTTTTAATGCAGGAAATTTTACCTGGGGAAATTGATAAAATACAAAGGGGAGGTTTTCGACCCACTTCTTTTGGGAATAGTAAAATAAGGCTAAAATCATAAAAAAAAATCACCTTGAGAAATGTGACATAGCTCGAGAAATAATATTAGTAAGATAGTATTTGATTTAGATACTACTCTAACACCGAATACAAACCGTAAGTAGAAAAAGAAAAATTTGGTTCGTAATTTTCATAAGCAATAAAGTATGTGTTAAGTGGACATCATTGGCCTTCGGGTCATGACAATATAAGAAACAAACAAGAATTGTGTAGAGTAAGAACACTTCTTTGCAAATAAATTTAAAGAGATTTGATCATTGAAGAACTTGCTTGTTAGTTCGAGGAAATGGCTTTAGGAAACTCCTGTCAGGGAAACCATTAATAAATGGTAAGAATTTACATGTGTAGGATCATGATTTTGGTCATATAGAATTTTCTTATGATGCCAACGCTCATTAAACTAATCAAATTTGTTGTTATTATTTGCCATTCATTTATTAACTTATCTTGAATATCAATTCCTTTATTACCTTTTGAGCACCTTAAAATTTATATAATAGTCCCTCCAAATTTGCAATTTATGGATATCTGCAAGCATGAAATGGCAGTAGCCATCCCTCTCTTTTGCTATCTCATGATAAGCTTCATTCTATGACAAAGATAATCTATAAAGCTAAGATATCTACATTAATTATTTTTGGGTTATTGTTATTCATTCTTAGTATCATGGCATAATGTGTTTATACCTTACATTATTTGCTAAGCTCGCCTTATCTTATTATTGTTGCTTGTGTTGGCTATAGTACACATGATCCTAACTACATAATCCATTATGTCCTATGTATTAGCTACCATACAGATTTGTATAAGCCCTGCTCCCCAGGCACTCTGTTATAAGCCCTGTCTGCCAAGCACTCTATTATAAGCCTTGCTCACCAAGTGGCACTTAAGGGGCAACACAAACAAATTGATCAAAGATGTCTTGTAATAGGAGTGAGAAATACAACACAACATGCAAAAGGCCTGAAGCGAAAGTGCGTGAAGTAGGCTATACATGGACTTGAAGCGAAAAGTGTACAATGTAAGTCATGCATGAAAACAGAAGGTGCAAGGGCTTGAAGCAAAAAGTGCGTGAGGTAAGCCACGCATAAGAAGAAAAAGGCCTAAAGCAAAAAGTGCGCGAAGTAGGCTATGCATGAATTTGTAGTGAAAAGTATGCGATGTAAGTATGCATGAAGACAAAAAGTGCAAGGGCTTAAAGCAAAAAATACGTGAGGTAAGCCACCCATAAGAAAAAAAAAGGCTTGAATCGAGAAATATGCGATCTAAATTAAACTTGCACTTAAAGCAAAAAGTGCGAGATGTAAGTCATGCATGAAGACAAAAAGTGCAAGGGCTTGAAGCGAAAAATGCGTGAGGTAAGCCACACACAAAAAGAAAAAGGCTTGAAGTGAAAAGTGCACGAAGTACGTTATGCATGTACTCAAAGCAAAAAGTGCACAATGTAAGTCACATATGAAAACAAAAACTGAAAGGGTTTGAAAACTAAAATGCAAAGGGTAAGCCAAGCACAAGAAGAAAAAAGCTTGAAGCGAAAAGTGTGTAAAGTAGGCTATACATGGACCTGAAGTAAAATGTGTGCGATGTATATCATGCAAAAAATGCAAGGGCTTGAAACAAAAAATGAGCGAGGTAAGCCACACACAAGAAGAAAAAAGAAGTGTGGGATGTAAGTCGTGCATGAAGACAAAAAATGTAAGGCCTTAAAGTGAAAAATGTGTAAGGTAAACCATGCAAAAGAAGAAAAAGCTTGAAGCGAAAAGTGCGCGACGTAAACTTTGTGTGGGCATGATTTAAATAAAAAATCCTTATATACTCTTCCACAAGGTATTCGCTGTGAAAAAGTGGGGAACAATTATTAAGGGTCGTACTAAAAGTCATTGGGCCTTGAAATAAGTCAGCCTAAATAACATTGGGCTTAAAGGTAGACTGAGCCTAAGAGGAAAGAGGACTTTCAAGGTCTATTATGTGATCATTTAAGTTATAGATCTTAACAGTAATTACGTGCAAAACAACTCCTATAAATAGGTCACAGGTATCATCTTTACAACTTAAGTTCCATTAGCTTATTGAAACTCTAGCAAAATCTTCTCTGACATAAGCATCGGAGTGCGGGCTCAGAGGAAAATTCATGTGCCCTCTAATGGTTTTCTTTCTTGCAGAGTTTTTTGAGACAAGCTAACGCGAAAATCAAGGTTCATATGTCATCAATAATCATTGTTGTGAACAGGCATTGTGGTTTGTGATTACCATTTATATTTACTAAAACTGATTATGTTTTAAATAAGAATATTGTTCATATGTTATATTATTCTTTTCAAATTTTTCATTTAATATATTTATAGTATTGGTATTTTATTTAATTAAATAATTACACTTACAAATTTTTAAAAAAATTAATAAGTATTCTATTATTTCAAAAAAACAAATAAACAAAAAAATCCGTAATTCTTTTTCTCGCATGAGTTTACTTTTAATTATCATCAATTAAAAGATATTTAAGTAAGAAATTTATTTTGCCCCATATAACGCATGGTCAAAATCTTAGTAAATAATAATAGTTAGGCTAATGTGAATCTCTAGCTATTATTTTTAAGTAATTGAACGAAATAGAAAATACTAATATTATATACTACGTTGGAATGTTAGAGAAAAAATTAGCATTGTTAAAAAAAATTATCAACAAGTGATTGAAAAAAGTGAAAGTAGACTTATTTCTTAAGTATTTGTACATGATTTGAATTTTGGAGTCACTACTGTTTTTTTTTTATAAGACAAGATGAACTTTTATTGATTCAAGATAGCATGACCAATTCCCAAAAGATTGGAAAAAAAAAAACCAGACGAAAGGGAGATCGGAAAACATGAGTTCTTGGGAGAATGCAAAATCGAAATTGATATGACAAAGTCTACTTACGATGGGCCAAGCCCAATAGCGTCAAGTTCACCACGTGGATGAAAATCACTGGGCCACGTGGCCATCGGCGACAGAAGCCAAAATATCCGAATGAAGCCTGTCGCTGGTGACAGACTCTAGACCTATCGCCTGTAATCATAATGCGACACGTGGCATTAGGCGATAGAACTCAAAGCTACATCCCTACGCCTGTCGCCTGCAATCATAAGGCGACACGTGGCGTATGACTCCGGTTCCCGCTGGAGTCAAGACCCTGTCGCCACACCATATCCGTCTGCGACACGTGGCACTATTTTCAGCTCCCGCTACGTGACAGACCCCTCACGCATCAACGTGCTCGCAATTCGCTGGGTGCCTGCGACAGGCCTTGATTTCTCCTGGTTTTCGAGGAACTTGTGTTATATCAGGACACAAACTCTCAGCAAGGAATGGACTTATCCTCAGATAATTAACCTAGAATATTGGCCTATAAATAGGCCCCCAGGTACAATTTTACTCTCTAATTTTTTGCTACTGGCTTTTACGCTTCCCAATACTGAGTAACTTTTTGCTAACTTAAGCATCAGAGTGTCTACGCAGGGAACCACCCCTGCGTCTCTCTGACTTTTCTTGTTTTACAGAAGCTTCTTAGAGACACGTGGAGACTAAGTACGAACATCGACGTCAGCATACTTTTATTGTTGTTTTGTGCAACAACAATTGGCGCCGTCTGTGGGAAACGTATAAAAAGCCAATCGAAATTTTCTAAGATGGTGAGAACAAGATCGACAAACGTAAGGGCCGGAAGTGAGGAAAACTCTGTGAGCTCCCTTGAACAACAGATTCACCAGACGAACCAGGTGAATAGGGAGGAAGAAAGAATTACTGTGTCGGCGGTAGAATTCGAGGCTCTGAGGCGACAGAGTGAAGAAACTACCCAGGCGCTATGAGCCATGGTGGATCTGTTCCAAGGAGTTCTCTCGACATTGGATCTGCCGCCTGCCGTACAGAACTTGGTAGGAGGAACAAATAGAGGTGTCCCGCCGCAAGTGTTTGGACGACAGGAGTACACGACTGCGACAGACCCCTATCGCAGGCGAGAGGTTCACCCGGTGGAAGAGCATGACATTCATCAAGGTGCGGCAGGACAGGGGAGCAGAAGGCCTGTCGCAGGTAACCCGCGAGAGACTGAGGAAGCGGCAGGCCTAGGCCTTGCGACAGGGGTCACGCGACAGGTGCCTGGTGTCGGGCGACAGGTGCCTGAGCGGCAGGGCGTTGACCAGGCGACAGTGTCTACCGCCCACCACCATAACTTGTCAAATTTGGCTGGTACTAACTTGGAACATGGTGTCGGAGGTGCTGGAAAGAACGGTGTTGAAGATCAGAGCACTTGGGGAGCCAGGTCAGAGTTCGACCCCACTTGGTGTACGCAAATGGTACGAACAAACGCACCTCAAGCTAAGGGCAAGGAAGTAGTCGGAGACCTACTTGATTCGTCTCATGCCCGAAATCAGCTCGCTCCCCCCTGGACATGAAGAAGATGATAGAACAGGTACTGCAAGAGAAAAAGTTAGTGTCTGCAGAAGAGAGCCAGAGGAGAAGAGTACCGTTCTACACGACCATCATGCAAAAACCTCTGCCCCCAAAGTTCAAAATGCCGCAAATGACCGCATACACCGGAAAGATGGACCCCTACGACCATATGCAAAACTATGAGGCCCTAATGTTGTTACATGGATGGGAAGACGAGATAATGTGTAGGGCCTTTTCCTTAACTCTGTCCGGACATGCGATGAAATGGTTTAATAACCTGCCTGAAGGGTCCATTATCTCTTTTGACCAACTACGAAGTGAGTTTCTCAAGGCGTTTGCGGTGAATAGTCAGAAAAGGAAGGAACCGACCTATTTGCTCGCTATTAAGCAAGGAGCTAAGGAGACATTGAAGGGTTATGTGGATCGGTTCAGAGATGCTACTTTGGAGGTGCGAGACCTGCAAGTCGGTATAGCCGTGGCAGCCATGTTACAGGGGACAAGGTCTGAGAAATTGCAAGAATCCCTGTCGCTAGACCAGCCAACAACCATCTCAAACCTGCTTTCCTGCGCACATAAGTATGTAACCCAGGTGGAAGTAATGAGAATGGTGGCAATAGGAGAATCCAAGGATGGAAGGAAACGAGGAAGAGAGGTCACTGAAGCATCTTCTAGCCAACCGAGAAAGTTTGAGAAAGCTCACGCACTGAAATACAATTCCTATACTCCACTCATCGAATCTCGAGCTTCGGTATTAGTAGCTATTGAGGGGTCAGGTCTTATACAGACTCCAAAGAAGGCGTCAGGGCATCTAGGCCGTGATTTAAGGTCGTATTGCGATTGTCACTCAGCACATGGGCACACAATCGAAAAATGTAGAGAGTTGATGAATCAGCTAGAAAAGCTAGCACGAGAGGGAAAAATAAACCGTTTCGTATGGAGAGGAGATAGAACTAATTATCCTACACAGAACAGAGGAAACAATTTCAGAGATAGAAGAGGTGAAAACAGAGGATCTGTTACGAAATGAAGGTGAAAGAAGAGATAATGACAGAAGGGTAGAAAAAAGGAATCGAGAGGAAGATAATGAACCCACCGGGCCAGCTATTAATGTGATATCCGAAGGTGAGTCATTAGCTGGCACTTCTTCCTCGTCTCGAAAGACCTACGCCCTACAGGCTTATCAAATTAATTCGGTGATGGAGGAAAAGCATGATGAAGAGCCCATTACTTTTACTCCAGCTGACAGAGGTGATGTAATGATCCCTCATGATGACCCAATGGTGATTTCGGCAGTAATAGCAAAACACCCAGTGAGTCGCATCCTAGTTGATAATGGGAGTTCGGTAAATTTGATTTACTGGAGCTGCTTTGAGAAAATGAACATCTCGAATGATAGACTGAAGCCAGTAACCACACTACTGTATGGCTTCTCAGGAGAAAAAGTGAAGGTAGAAGGTGCAGTCCAGCTACCTGTGACATTGGGGGAAAGCCCGAAGTGTATCACTCGACAAGTGTTATTTATGGTGGTGAAGTCAACGTCAGTGGCGTACAATATGATCCTCGGGCGGCCATTGTTAACTGACATGAGAGCGGTGGTGCATCCCTGCTATTTGTTAATGAAGTTTCCGACTCCCCGCAATGTTGGACAAGTGAGGGGAGACCAAAGGAAAGCCAGGACATGTAACATCGCGTCCACCACATGTAAAGGGATTCAGAGGAAGGAAACCCTTACAATTGAAGAACTGCCTAAACCAAAACCTGATGATGAAATGGAAACAATCCGATTGGATGACGAAGATAAAGGGAAAATAGTATACGTGGGAAGCCAGCTGCCTGAAGAAGTAAAAAGGGAGATAATCTGATGCTTAAAAGAGAATTGTGATGTGTTTGCATGGACTCCAGCCGATATGCCTGGAATAGATCCTGAAGTTATTTGCCACTGGTTGAACGTAATCTCAGGGGCAAAGCCGATAAAACAGAAGAAGAGTAATTTTGCTCCAGAGAGGCAACAGGCAATAAACGAAGAAATCTCGAAGTTGTTGTAAGCAGGATTCATCAGAGAAGTTAATTATCCGGAGTGGCTGGCTAATGTTGTGATGGTGAAGAAAACCAACGGAAAATGGAGAATGTGTGTGGACTTCACTGATCTGAATAAAGCTTGTCCTAAGGATTCGTATCCATTACCTCGAATTGACAAGTTGGTAGACGAAACTTATGGGTATGAATTACTTAGCTTCTTGGATGCCTTCTCGAGATACCACCAAATCATGATGCATCCAGATGATGAGGAGAAGACTTCTTTCATTACCGATGCTGGGACATATTGTTACCGAGTAATGCCGTTCGGTTTGAAAAACGCGGGTGCAACCTACCAGCGCATGGTAAATAAGGTGTTCCAAGACTTGTTGGGCAACACCATGGAAGCTTATGTTGATGATATGATCATCAAAAGCCGACAGGGAGAATCATATACCGAAAAAATGACTAAGGTATTCAATATGCTGCGACAATACGAGATGAAGTTGAATCCCAATAAATGCTCATTCGGGGTGAGGTCTGGAAAGTTTCTGGGATTCATGATTACTAATCGAGGGATAGAGGCTAATCCCGAGAAAGTTCAAGCTATTTTGGACATGAGGCCACCTAATACTGTAAGAGAAGTTCAAAGGCTGACAGGAAGGATAGCAGCCTTGAGTCATTTCTTGTCCAAATCAGCTGAAAGAAGTCTACCATTTTTCAAGGCGATAAAGGCCGGAAAAAACTTCAAGTGGACGGAAGAGTGCAACAACGCCTTTGAAAAGTTAAAAGACTACCTAAAAGAGTTGCCTCTATTATCTCGGCCACAGCTTGGAGACCACGCCTCTATTATCTCGGCCACAACTTGGAGACCACCTCCTTATGTACCTCGGTGTAGGAGAGAAAGCTATAAGTGCAGTCCTACTAACGAAAGAAGGGGACAGAGATTGCCCAATCTATTATGTAAGCAAAGTCCTGCTAGATGCCGAAGCAAGGTACCCCTTAGTTGAAAGAATAGCTTTATCCCTAGTGATGGCAACTCGGAAGTTGCGACCTTACTTCCAAGCTCACTCGGTGAATATTTTAACGGATCAGCCTTTGCGACAAATACTGCAGAAGCCAGAGCATTCCGGTCGTCTGATCAAATGGGCCATCGAATTAAGTGAATATGACATACACTTCCAGCCTCGCCAAGCAATAAAAGGGCAGGCGCTAGCAGATTTCATTGTAGAATGCACTAGCTGAGAAGTCCGTGTAGAAACAGAGTTAGTTTGGTGGAAATTATTTGTGGATGGAGCTCGTAACATGGATGGCAGTGGAGCCGGAATTGTGTTAACTTCGCCTGAAGGGAAAACCTATGAGTATTCCCTACGTTTCGACTTTTCAAGTTCAAACAATACAGCCGAGTACGAAGCCTTGATAGTTGGGATGAAACTTGCTGAGAAAATGGGAGTCAGCAACTTAATGGCCCATAGCGATTCGCAATTAGTGGTAAACCAGTTCTCGGGTGAGTATGACGCACAAGAACCCGTTCTAGTCCTTATCTGCAGAAAGTGCAATTATTGGCACAGTCATTTAAGAACTTCCAATTGACTCAGATAAACCGGTCAGAGAATAACTATGCAGACGCCCTTTCAAATTGGCTTCTTCTAGAGGAGTCAAAAGGGGTATGGTCAAAGTGGAATCCCTCGCTAGGCCAAGTATTGAAGAAGAAGATGTCTGTGATGTCGAAATCGGAGGCGATTGGAGAAGCCCAATCAAAGACTACATACTGGAGGGCACACTCCCCACTAATAGAGACGAAGCTCGAAGGCTGAAGTTAAAAAGTGCCAGGTTTACCGTGGTGAATGGGGAACTCTATAAACGGGGATTCACAATGCCCCTGTTGAAGTGTCTAGGGCCCCAACAGGCTGAGTACACCTTAGCTGAAGTTCATGAGGGAATATGCGGTGAACATTTGGGGGCTCGAGCCTTAGCCTCGAAAATATTGCACACGGGGTTTTATTGGCCTACACTGAGGAAGGATGCCACAGACAAAGTGAGAAGATGTGAAAAGTGTCAGAAATTCGCTCCTATAACTACCACGCCTGTTTCGACTCTTCAAAACACTCTCCAACCAACTCCATTTGCACAATGGGGACTACATATCCTAGGGCCTTTTCCCCTAGGCTCAGGACAAAGGAAGTATTTGCTTGTGGCCACAGACTACTTCACAAAATGGATAGAGGCCGAGCCTTTGGCTACAATTTCTGAAAAAAAGGTGGAAGCAATGGTGTGGAAAGACATAATTTGCCGATTTAGGATCCCCTATGTGATAAATGCAGATCATGGGAAGCAGTTCGACTGTGATGCTTTCCGGAATTTTTGTAGTGACCTGAAGATTCTCCTAAGAATATCTTCTGTGTCTTACCCACAGGCCAATGGGCAGGCAGAGGTGAGCAATCGAACTATACTGCACGGGTTGAAGACTAGACTGGACAAGGCAAAGGGAGCAACGGTTGATGAGCTCTCAAGTGTCCTATGGGCCTACAGAACGACAAGCAAAGTGTCAACAGGTGAAACACAGTTCAATTTGGTATATGGCACTGAAGCCCTCATCCCAGTAGAAGTTGGAGCTGAGTCACCCAGACTAATCCCGTACATTGAGGAACTTAATTCTCAGGGACTAAGGGAGAATCTAGACCTGCTAGACGAGCTGAGAGACAAAGCAAAAATGAAACTGGCTGCTTACCAACAGAGGGTAGCTACTTATTACAATGCACGGGTGAAGAACAGAGAAATGCAAGAAGGAGACTTGGTGTTGAGAAAGTCGACAATCACAGACACCCATAAGGAGGATGGAAAGCTCCAGGCTAATTGGGAAGGACCATACAAAATCAGAAAGATGATCGGACCTAGCACATGTACCTTGGAAACCTTGCAAGGAAAGAAGATCTCAAAGACTTGGAATGCCAACCATCTGAAGCTATACTGGTAGTAAACATTGTACTTTTTTCTGATTGTTATTATTTTTGTCTTTACTTTTCCATCTATTGCTCCGTTACTATTGTTTTGCAATCATCTGATTTATGAATAAAAGGCCAGCCCATCATTTTCTATATTCTCTAATGCAATGTGTGAGACAGATTATGTGTTACAGGAATGGAAATGAGGCAACAACTGGCAAACTAAAATCCCTAAGCGATAAATGCGCGAGACGGGCAAACAAAAAGTCGCTAAGCGAAAAATGAGCGAGACGGATAAACAAAAAAGTCCCTAAGCGAAAAATGCACGAGACGGGCAAACAAAAAAGTCCCTAAGCGAAAAATGTGCCAGACGGGCAAGCAAAAAAGTCCCTAAGCGAAAAATACTCGAGACGGGCAAGCAAAAGTCCCTAAGCGAAAAATGCGCGGGACAGGCAAACAAAAAAGTCCCAGAGCGAAAAATGCGCGAGACGGGCAAACAAAAAGTCCCTAAGCGAAAAATGCGCGAGACGGGCACATCTAAAGGTCCTTCAGCACGGAAATGTGCGAAACGAGCAAAGACCAGCCCTTAAACACGAAAAGTGCGTGATAAAGGCAAAGCCTAGATATCCAGGTATTACGAGGTACGTTGAAATTTCAGACTAATATGTTGAAATGAGTTAGCAAATTATGGTTAACACCTTGACATTTTAGTCGTTATTCAATAAAGTCCTTAAGTGAAAAAAGCGCAAGATAGGCACAATGCTCGAGAGAAGTTAATCTTTGCACAGGAATAAGAACGCTGTCTCAAAGTAGAACTTGGGGAGTAACATGGTATAACAGGTAAAAGTATACAAAGTATTATACTAAATTCACAGAATGAAACGGTACTATTCATTCAAAAATCTGTACAAGCACTGAATTTACATAAACAAAAAGAAAAAGCTGCAAAAAGAAATGTACTTTTCATTGAATGTTTACAAACAGAGGAAAATACAAAAAATCCTAATCTACACTGAGTACTAAGTCATCTGGCTGAGAAGAAGCCGCCTCGACACCGGAACCCTCAATAACCGGGGGATCAGGAACTTAAGGAACCGAAGCACAAGGATCCTGGGGAGCCAAAGGAGCCATCCCGGATGAAGGATCATCACTTGAAGGACCAACCACAGCTTCAAAGCTTGGCACAGGATCAACGGCTGTGGAATCAGAAATCTGGAACTCATCGCTGTCCAACCCTAGAAGTGCCTCGATAGACTCAGGCTGATCTCCTGCCTCGATAGTCTCAGGGACGTCACACATTGTTGAAGGTTCAACTCGATCACGTGCGCCAGAAGACTCAGGCTGATGTTGTGGCTGTCAAGGAGGCCACGGGCCCTCAAGATTGTCCAATTCATCTCCAGCACCCTCCTCCAAATAGGCATCCGGACCTTGCGAGTCAGGCTTGTACTCGGTCCAAGGAGGAGCTGCGTAGTACTTGGGCTCCTCAGTGAATAGCAACTCAAACAAAGTCTCGCTAGGCCGATGCTTCTCGAGCCACGAATGAGACAAATAGAAACCATACTTGATGAATCCCGCCACGAACATTGCTTTCTTATCATAGCAATGTTGGGACAAGCGGTACTCACGAACGGCCTCGGCCCGAACCTCTCTCTGACGGTCCAATACATTGTGTAGCTCCTTAATGGCTTCATCCCGTTGTCTCTCCATGGCTCCCCGGTCATTGACAGCCTTATTATAAGCTTCTTGGTACCCCTGAAGGGAAGCCACCTTCGCTTGCTCTTCCTAGAGCTTTCGCTCAAGATCAGCATTCCTTCGCTCAAGATCAGCATTCCTTCGCTCGAGATCAGCGTTCTTTTTATTTAGCTCCTCCGTCCTTTTAGGATAGGGGCGAAGCTGGACAACCTCGTTCATAAGCTCCATTAACAGCCGCAATTTGCTGAGCCGTCTGACAAGACAAAAAACAAACAAAGACTCAACAAACCTGACGAAAAAGCCTAAAAAGGAAAAAGCTAATTACCAAACAAGCACAAAGCTTACCTTCATCGCGAGGTAGTCAAAATTATCCTCCGCCTCAGTCAAACTGGTGAAAAGCCTCGCCTCGTCGCGAGGGAGAATGGTGCTCCAAGCCAGACGAGATACTATCCCAGCATCCTCAATGCTGTCATTATCATTCACCCCGGGATAGGTCTGGAAGTCTTCTCTACCCACAACGACCCCGCTATCAACTGGATAGCTCCTCAAAGTCGGATCGGCCACCTTAGGCAAAATTGGTCTTGTAGGCATTGTGGCTTCAATAATCAGCCTCTTCCTGTATTTGCGCCTAGGCTGGCGAGGAACAGATCTATCCTCAGCAACACGAGATCCACTCTCTTGACGGGCTGAATCACTCCTTTGGGACTCTGAGCTCTCGCGGTCGTCCGAACCGCAATCAGGGACAAGAGGCCTCTTTCGTTTATTTCTCCCAGCCTCTTGTGTAGGATGGCTGGATACACCAGCGGCAGGATGAGGGGCAGTAGGAGCACGAGCTGGTACAGATGAGGGAGCACGAGCTGGACCAGATGAGGAAGCCCCAACTTGCGACTGAGAAGCAGGAGCCGCTCGAACAGCATCACTGGCATCCCTCCTACTCAAAAACTCCTGGAAGTTCATACCTGCACAATATAAAAAGGAATTAGCTGACCAAGTAAAACGCCACACCCACGTATACAAGAAGTAAAAAGGAAATTAGAAACATAAAAAACCACCAATATCCTCTAAACTATTCAAGGATGAATCCAAGGGGAAATCGACGAAGGGACTCCCAAAGGCATCGACACGAGCCCACTCAGGATTCTCCCCTGACTGATCACTAGTACCCGCAGCCTCAGGGGTCTCATCCTCCGAGTCCGAAGAGGATTCATCTACAAGATGACCTACAGGGGCGGACGCTTCGGCTACAACTACCGAAGATGGCTGACTAGGACCAGCATAAAAAACACGCGAAGACACAGGCAAGTTAGATAGGGCAGCGGAAGTCCCAACAACGGTCCTGCTTACCCCCCAGCCGACAGCGACAATATTCTCCGGGGTTAAAAGGGAGAATAAGTTACGCTCCCCGGTAGAACAGATCCACCGAATAGGCTCACCAAATTGGTCTCTCAAAGTTTCTGCTTTGAATCTTTCTGAGCGTTGTGAGTGGTCAGAGGTATCACGATTCCATCTAGAGCGAATTCGCAGGTCACTTGGAATCTCAACAACGACCCACTCACTCTCAAAGTTGCACAATTTATTGGGAAGATCCGAGAAGATCTTATTGTTGGGAAACTCATCGACCTTTAACCGTTGAAGGGAGAATGTTATTAACCCTTTTAACCCACGAACTCTGAAAAAAGGCGCCAAAGAGAGGAACTGTGGGAACAATACCCAAATTATGACACACTATGGAAAACGCCACCAGCTGGGCCCACGCATGAGGGTGGAGTTGACACGGGATGATATCCTTATACCTAAGAAACGCTTCGCCAAACTCCGGGAGAGGGAAGCGAAAACCGAAAGATAAAGAAGCCTTATGAACCGCTACACCATTTCTAACCAAGTCGGGTGTAACCTCCCCTTGAACTGGAAGTCTATAGCTATAACCCGAAGGAAGAGGGAAACGAGTCCTGATATCCTCTAAATTAGCATTTGTCAAAGAACACACGAGACCACCCGTTCTAAGTGTCTTACCCTGGCGTAGCAAAGACATGGCAAAAAGAAAAAAACTAGCCGGCGATAGACCTGTTGGTGACAAACTCGATAGGCGACAGACTTGTTAGGCGACAGACCTGTTGGGCAACAGACCCGATAGGCGACAGACCTGTTGGGTGACAGACTTACTAAATAAGACAATCGCGGGAAGCCTAAAAACTATACGCGGAAGACTAAACACCTGCGAGAGACTTAAATCTAGTGCGAGAGGTGGTAAATAAGGCGACAGATGTATACTTACTGTCACTAAGGTAGGCGAGAGACTCTTTGGCGAGAGAGCTGAAAATGGGCAACAGACGGCTGTTCAGAGATTTTCGTGCGCTCTGTCATCGGGTCCCAACAGTTTATATAGCCGCGACAGGGAATGCCAAGCGTCGCGCCTGATCGTGTCTCTCGCAAGATAGAGCTTTTTCCACCTGCAAAAAATACAAAAAATACAAGAAGAAATTACGAAAAAAAACAAAGAGCACTATTCATGGTAGGCTAAGGCCCAAAAACATATATTTATACTCTCTTGGTTGGAGAAATCCAACAAGAGAGTGGGGAGCAATTGATATGACAAAGTCTACTTACGATGGGCCAGGCCCAATAGCGTCAGAGTTCACCACGTGGATGAAAATCACTGGGCCACGTGGCCATCGGCGACAGAAGCCAAAATATCCGAATGAAGCCTGTTGCTGGTGACAGACTCTAGACCTATCGCCTGTAATCATAATGCGACACGTGGCATTAGGCGATAGAACTCAAAGCTAGATCCCTACGCCTGTCGCCTGCAATCATAAGGCGACACGTGGCGTATGACTCCGGTTCCCGTTGGAGTCAGGACCCTGTCGCCACACCATATCCGTCTGCGACACGTGGCACTATTTTCAGCTCCCGCTACGTGACAAACCCCTCACGCCTCAACGTGCCCACAAAGTGGGTCTCTCGCTGGGTGTCTGCGACAGGCCTTGATTTCTCTCGATTTTCAAGGAACTTGTGTTATATCAAGACACAAACTCTCAGCAAGGAATGGACTTATCCTCAGATAATTAACCTAGAATATTGGCCTATAAATGGCCCCCAAGTACAATTTTACTCTCTAATTTTTGACTACTGGCTTTTACGCTTCCCAATACTGAGTAACTTTTTGCTGACTTAAGCATCGAAGTGTCTACGCAGGGAACCACCCCTGCGTCTCTCTGACTTTTCTTGTTTTACAGAAGCTTCTTGTAGACATGTGGAAACTAAGTACGAACATCGACGTCAGCATACTTTTATTGTTGTTTTGTGCAACAACAGAAACAAACAACCAAAAAGCAGAAGGAAAGAAAACACAACAGCAACAACAAGACAACGCCAAACACAGGCAAAGGAGCACCGCAAAAGGGAGTAGAGACAAAGCAATTCGGTTGTACGCTTCACCACCAGACATAAAAGAATTCGGTTTTAGTAATTAACGAAGCATACTGCAAGGGTAATTTTAGTAATTAGCGAGCTTCATTAGCTTCTTCCAAGCGGATCGACTGGAAATGGCCTCCCACCATGCATTCATGTGCTTCCTTTGGGCAACCAAGTGCCCCAATCTGGCGTCATTAACCAAGTATCTAATGCCTGGTAAATGGCTAACATCAGCCAAAGTGAATGAATCTCCAGCAAGGTAGGTGGAGTTGGACAAGCGTTGCTCGTAGATGTCGAAGACTTTCTCCAGCTTTTGCTCGCAGCTATTCGCCAACGCCAAGTCGCCAGGCTGACCCATCCGTGGCAAGACCACTAGTTGAAGGACCAGAGTGCAGACCAAGTCATTGAAGTTGTGTGCTTCCACTTCGAGCCACTGATCCACCACTGCCCTTTCTTCCAGTGAGTTTCCCAGCAGGTTTGGACCTCGCTCTTCATACTTGGCAGCATAGTACCTTACGATTTCCCTAGACTCAAAAAGTTTCAAGTAGCCATCCTCTGTAGCTAGGACTTTGTCCAAACAGATGGAGAAAGAGACAAAACAGAAGCCGCAAGCATTAAGAAACAGAGAAACCAAACCGAAAACAGCAAGAGAAAAGAAGACAAAACTAAAGTCGAGCATATAGGGCATTTATCCTATTGACACCAGCCTTTGCCAAGTTGTCTACAATGGAGTTAGCTTCTCTTGGAATATATGAGATCTTTGCCAATTGGAAAACTCGCTTAAGTTGAGACAAATGATTTGAATCATTTCATAAGAACCAAGGAATAGTGCTAGGAGAGCTTGCCCATCCAACAGCATTTTTGGAATCACTTTCAATTATAAGCGAACAAGTGCTACAATAGCTTGAGGAGGTGAAGAACAATGCAGCTTCTTTGATTGCAAGAAATTCTACTCTGTTAGAATCTGTAGTCCCAACAGACTTGGAGAACAAACCTTTAACTGCGCCCAAATGATCCCTAAGGATCCCTCCAATTCCAGCTAGACCAGGCTTACCCTTGGAAGAACCATCAACATTAAATTCATAAATCCGTCTGGAGGTTTTGACCATGAGCAGTGGGTTCTAGTTTGTTTTGTTTTAGGAGGATTAGAGATGAGGTTGAGGCTGGAAAGGAAATCGTCAACAGAATGGTTTGTATTCGGCCATTTAGCTTTGAACCAATGCGCAATTCTGACCTTAATCACACAAAAGAGCTGGTTTTCATCCATGACTTTGCTATTAAAGACCATTTCATTTCTAAAGATCCAAATCGTCCAGATAACAGCAAAGAACAACATCATCCAGATGTTGAAATAGCTTGTAGAGGGAGAGGCTTTTTCCCAAAATTGAAAAAAAGAAGTAGGACTACCTGGGCAGACCCAATCCATATTCCAAAAACTAACAATACGATACCAGAGTCTCCAAGAAACAGGGCAAGTGAACATAAGGTGATGCACAGTCTCAATATTATTACTACAAAAAATACAAGCAGCTTGATCAACATTAAGAATATTCCTTTTGACTAATTCATCCTTTACCGCAACCTTACCATGGAGGAAATGAAAATTTCAAACTTAGGAGGGGTTAATCCAAGCCAAACTGATTTCCAGTTGAAAAGAGATATGGAGGAGAAACGATGGTGGTTGTAGGATTTCATAAAGGACTTTGGAGAGTAAGAACCTGAAGTGGATTTTTTCCAAATAATTTTGTCGGGATTATTTTTATCGATGAAGACAGAATTGAGAAGTTTCCAAAAATCATTTCATTGGCCTACCTCCCACGAGAACACTCTTCTTCTAAGTTCGACCTTCCAAGACCAGAGATCACCATTCCAACTTCCAAAATCAGCAATGAAACCTTGCTTTCTAACTGAGAGAGCATAGATGCGGGGAAATTGATCTTTTAGGGTATAAGAGTTAGCCCATGTGTCGAACCAAAATTTTATATTTTCACCACTGCCAACAGAAAATCCAAGACCTGCATTGAAAAATCAAAGAACTTGTTAGATGGGGAGAGGGGAGAGGTGATGTTCCTCCAAGTTTTTGAGAAGGAAGAAACGGTTCCCAGTAGGGGAACCAATAATTTAGTCTCACATCTAGTTCTCTCAACAATCACCCTTCGCCAAAGACTACTAGGATCAACACCAAATCTCCATATCCATTTATTAAGGAGACTTCTATTTCTCAATTCAAGTTTGGCAATACCCAACCCACCAAGTTCCTTATCCAAGCAAATAGTATCCCAATCCAGAAGATGCAATCTCATTTTCTTACTATTACCATTCCAGAACAAAGCCCTTTGCATTTTTTCTAACTCCAAAATAACTCCTTTCGGCATTTGGAATAAGGACATATAATAAAGGGGAAGACTAGAAAGAACTGACTTAATGAGAACCTGCCTACCTCCAGCAGAAAGATAAGTATTCTTCCAGTTGCCAAGTCTCTCTTTAAATTTCTCTATAATTAGTCTCCAAGAGGAAAGTTTTGAAAGATCAGCTCCGAGTGGGAGCCCCAAATATTTAATGGGAAGAGATTCCATTTTACAGTGCAACGAAGATACCCAAGAGGATAAAGCAGACTCTTCAACCCCAAGACCTACCAGGCTAGATTTGGCAAAACTAATCTTGAGGCTCGAGATAAGTTGGTAGACTTTGAGGATTCTTTTTATCACCAATAACTGCTCAAGATCAGGAGTAGAGAAAACAAGTGTATAATCAGCGAACTGAAGGTGAGAGATGGAGAACCCATTGCTTCCAATAGAAAACCCGTTTAGGAGGTTAAGAGAGATAACTTTCTTAAACATCGCACTAAGGGCTTTAACAATGATATTAAAAAGGAAAGGGGAGATAGGGCAACCTTGACGTAAACCTTTAGAGCTGGTGAACTACCTGGTTGGAGATCCATTTACCAAAACAGAGACAGAAGCAGTGGATATACATGTCATAATCTATTTCCTCCAAAGTGATCCAAACCCCATTTTAACCACAACCAGATTGAGGAAGTCCCAACTAACCATATCAAAGGCCTTTTCAAAATCAACTTTGAATAGCACCCGACCCTCACTGTTGTGCTTCATCAAATCAACAACTTCATTTGCTATAAGGGAGCAATCGACAATCTGCCTACCTTGAATAAAAGCAAATTGAGAATTACTAATAACATGAGGAATGACTTTTTTAAACCGAGCTGCCAGAACTTTAGCCAATATTTTGTAGAGACTGTTGACCAAACTTATAGGTCTGTAATCCACAATACTAATCGGATTTAGAACTTTTGGGATTATAGTGATAAAAGAGGTGTTAATGGCTCTGTTCAAAGATCCTGTTTTGTAGAAATCATTCACGAACTCTAAAACATCATCTTTGAGGAAATGCCACTGGCTTTGGTAGAACTTGAAGTTGAATCCGTCGGGACCTGGTGCTTTATTTCCATCTAAACTAAAAATGACAGCTTCGACTTCCTCCTTCGTGAAAGGCAGTTCTAGCGAGGAAGCTTCATCTTGTGAAAGTTTTTGAAAGTCAAAGTTGATATCTTCCACTATTATGTCAGACTTGGAGTTAAATTGTTTCTGGAAATGATTAGCAACTTCCTCCTTTAACTTCAAAGGATCCGAGATGACAGAACCATTAAATACAAGATTGTCCAGATGGTTGGTTCTTTTCCTGTCTAAAGCCACACTGTGGAAATACTTGGTATTTATATCTCCTTCAATGAGCCATTTAACTCTTGATTTTTGATGCCATTCCCGTTCTTCCATTTTATAGTAGTTCCAAAGAGAGCATCTGAGATGGTTGAGATACACAATTTGATCATCAGCGAGAGGGACGACTTCAACTTCTTTTTCTATAGCAACGATTTACTGCTCAATTTCAGAGATAATCTTTGAGCTGTTAACAGGATTACTTTGATTCCATGCAGAAATCTCCCTTTTGAGTGCTTTAAGTTTAACACCAAGGCTAGCTTTAGGCATAGAGTTAACATTTCTAGAAGACCAGAAGGACTTGACCAAAGTCGTGAAGCTATTTTCCTGAAGCCAATGGTTAAAAAATTTAAATGGCTTAGGTCCCCAGTTTTTTTGGTTTATGGAGAGAAGGATAGGATTATGATCAAACAATGCTTTAGGAAGGAGTTGCTGGGTAACAGAGAGGAATAAAGGAGAGAGATCTGCTGAGAAAAGGAACCTGTCCAAGCGACTCTTTGATCTATTATTACTCCAAGTAAAACAACCACCTTCCAGAGGAGGATCAATAAGAATGGCATCAGATATAAACTCAGAAAACTCATCCATAGTAGAAAAATTAAAGTGAGAGCCCACCTTTTCGCGTGAAAATCTGATAATATTAAAGTCACCACCAATGATCCAGGGACTTTGATATCTCGATTTTAGATCAAGAATTGCAGACCAGAGCAACCTTTCTCAAAGTCACTGTTTGGAGCATAAACGTTTACCATAACACAGTCCAAGGAAAATGGTAAAATCTGGTCATTTAACAGGATGACTCTATCAGTGACTTCAGTCGAGAAGACCTTGAAAAGATTTTCATTCCATAACGAGATAAGACCACCCGAGGCCCCATTTGAAAGGGAGAATAATCCTTTACTAGACGAAGAGTTCCACAAAGATTTTAAAATCTGATCGTTGGCCTGCGAAATTTTTTATTCCTGAATATGAAGAACCCAAGGCTTATGTTTAGCAATCAGCTTTCTAACTGACCTTTTCTTTTCAGGGCAACCTAGCCCTCTAATGTTCCATGATATTAGCTTCATTAAATCAAGGTCCCATAAGAAGAAGAGGGAGAACACTTACTGAGCGACTCCCCGAATAGCACTTTCAATCTGAATTGGCTCCTTACCCAACTCTTCAATGGATTTACACACCTTTTCTTTGCTCTGTTTAAAGCGTATACCCATGGCTTCACATAAACTCCAAGTTGCTTCCACCTCCCTTGAGAGAATATCATTTCTGTTTTCAATATCCTGATCAGAGATAGAAATGTCAGAGTCTTTGAGATCATAAAGGCTTTCCCCATAAATAATTTCAGCAATTTCACGCCTGGCTTTCCTTTTCTTTTTCGATGCAGCAAAGCAACTTTTTTTTAATGGGATTTTTAGGGGAATTTGAGAACTGGAGGAATGCTTTTTGTTTTTACATAGCTTTCGGGACAAATTTTTTGAAGGAAAAGGAGTTTTATTCGGTCTAGTATGGGAGGAGTTTGGCAAGGAAGGATAACAAAATGGTGAAGGAAAAACAGGGCAGGAAATTGGCGAATGCTTAGCTGGAGAGGTAAATGATTCTGGGTCAGAGTTTGATGATTTGTTTTTAAGAGGATGGAAACAGAAACATGGGATAAAGAAGTAGAAATGGTTGGGTTGTTTGCTTTACAGGCCGATTAGGTTGTAAGGGGCTAGATGTGTGATGGGAGTTAATATGGGCTTCAGACCAGTTAAGAAGAGGAACAATTGGTGGTCCAGGATGTTTGGTTAAAGAAGGGGGGTGACACTATGGGTTTTTTGTGGAATTGGCCCCACCAGAAAATTCCTCCAAAGTGCGTGGGCCAACCAAGCTACTGTGGGTAGGGGGAACAGGATCATTTAATAAGGGGAGTGCATGCAGATCCATAGCAGACATTACACGCTGTAATATTCATTTTCGATGCAGAATGCGGAACGTCCCCGAACACCTTGAGTCTGCCAACTTAACCGGAAGACAAGTCGAAAAGATCATCCAACTTGAAAAGTTCATCGCCGAAAACCATAGGGAAACCAAGATGCTTTTCTGGAGAGATAATGATGTTGAACTTAATATTGTTTATTGCAACGTAAATAGAAGAAGTTAGGGTAGAATCATGTTTGGATGAAATGAGCACACGAGCAAAATCTAGTCTAGATCTTTGCTTAGTAGAAGCATCCACTGCCAGAAAGGAACCCAAAGCATTACGAATAAATTTAAAGAAATGATCATTCCAACAATGTAGGGGGATACCTTCCAACTTGATCCAGACAAATTTTTCGCAACTAGTATCCAATGGATTCCAGGCTTTAAGGACACTGAACCAAGAAGAGATCCAATCTAAGTTGTTCTTCTGAAACCGATCCATTTCACTGTCCGAAACAAAGCTAAGCAAAACAGATTTACCACCGAGTGATCTAACTTGAACTGAGAAGCCTTTTTTTGCAATTTCATCTGTAAGAGAAAAAACTTTAGAGAACTCCAGCAAGTCCCCCTTAATACTGGGTTCGATCCAGTTTGGGTCCCCTTGGGAGAACGAATAAATTTTACCATTGGAACCATCCAACCCTTCAACAACTTCTTTATATGACCTATGATCCCGGAGAAAAACATTGGTTTCAGCCGGCATTGCCTCTTTTTTGGGAGGTTGGCTTATTGATTTTGGACTTTTAGCTGAAAAAGCTTCCTTAACTTGCACCTGTCGACCGTCGATCATTTTGTTATGCCCCTCTACAATAGCTTTGACAGCTTCCTACGCATGTCTGTATCTGATAAAAGCATAGTTTGCTCTTCTATTTGCATTTCTTGTAATAGGAGAGGAGGGGAAATAAACATCCACCACAATCCCAAAATGATTAAAGAGATTCTAAATAGCCTCCTTTGGAAACCCGATCAGAGATATTGTAGACAAAGATCGAGAACAACCTATCCTTCCACTTTGAGATTTGACTTCCATCAGGACTGCGATCCGGTGGGTTACCAGCATAATCTTTGGCACGAATGGCGATATCCCTAGATGATTCTCTAACTCTCTCTCTCGCACTCATCTCTCTAACTCTACCATGGCCATGTTCATTGGAGTCACTACTGTTGAGAAGGTTTTATCGTTTACTACCCTTAATTTTGATATGATTAATCTCATATTATAAAACGGATGAAGATAACTGTAACTACACCAAAAAAAGTTAATTAAATCGTTTTGATTAAAAAAATAGTTTTGGGATTTTTTTTTCATTTTTCAAATCGTCATTGACATGAAATTTTTTCCAAAAATTGTATTTAGTTAATATTTTAAATGCAAACATTATCGATATATATATAATTTTTAAACAATAAATATAAAATGTTTTCTCTTTTCCAAAAATTAGTTAAATTAGAAATCAAAAGTTACCATATTAATTTCAATGATTACAAATGTTTGAGTAATATTTCAAAAAATGCATGTATATAATTCTTATGTCATGTCATGCAAAATTATATTCGTATTTTATAAAACATAAAAATTTTATGTCAATTTTTATAGACACAAGAACTGCCAGACCTAGTTCACAGGCTTCTTTGGATGACGCATACTTGTATATGGACTAATTCATTTCATTCATTAAGACAATATATCCTTCTTTCGGCCAAAAAAAGAACCCATTAAATACATGACTCACGTGATTAAAAAAATTGTCTTTTTATGAAGAGATACAAGAAGGGAAAGAATCATTCTTTAAACTTAATCCTTCAACTGTCAGACCAAATCTTAGTTATTATTGAGAAAACTATTTTTATTTTCGTGTTAGCAAGCTCTTCACAAAGAATTATAAAGTTCTGGTTCAAACTAAAACAACCTCGTTCCCATCCTAAAAAGAGATACAAGAAGGGAAAAAAATCATTCTTTAAACTTAATCCTTCAACTATCAGACCAAATCTTAAGAATTGTTTAGTATCGTTTTTGTTTTCTGTTTTTATTTTCTGTTTTTTTTTAAAACAAAAACAGAAAACATGTTAGTAACATGTTTCCGTTTTCAAAAAACGAAACGAAAACAAAAATTTTCAAAATTTTTGGAAACAAAAATTTCTTGTTTTCATTGTTTTTAGAATCATGTTTTCATTTTTGTTGTTGTTCATAAGTAAGTGAACAGAATTTATATATTAATATAATATTAATATTTTTTATAATAAAAATATAAATAAAATAATATTATATTTTAATATAAAATATTAATTAATTAATGTTTTAAAATTAATATATTTATTTTAATATAGAAAAGTTGAAAATGTAACAAGCAATTAAATATAAATTACATTGAACTATAATATTATAATATTATTTAATTTAAATTTTTATAATAATTTATTGAATATATTATATATTTTAAATAATATCATTTATTATAATTTTGATATGTTAATAATTAATATTATTATCTAATATAATTCATTTTTATTTTACTAAACAATATTATTATTTAATATTATATTCTACCTTAAATTTAAAATATATCACTACTACTATTATATAATTTAATTTTATTAAATAAGTAAATACTTAACATTAAATAATATTTATATTAAATATAATATATTTTAATAACTATATAATTTATTATAAATTAATTAGTTAAATATTTTATTTAATAACGTAATATTATTATTACAATTAAATAAAAAATTATTATTAAATATAATTTATAATTATTACAATTAAATTAAATAATATTATTTTATTTAATATTATATTTAATTATAATATTATTTACATTATATTATATTTTTATATGAATAAATGAAAATATTTAATATTAATATAAAATAATATTATTTAATATTATATACATATTATTATTTAATAAATATATTATTTTTTAATTAATTTTTAAAATCTTATTTTGTTAATTGAATTGAATTATTATATCTAAATTAGTCTATACATTTGTTTTGAAAACACAATAATATTCAATGAACATGTTTTTTGTTTTCAAAAATTGAAAACAAAACAAAAATAAAATTTTCAAACACAAAAAACAGGAAACGATGCCGATCCTTTAGTTGTTGAGAAAACTATTTTTATTTTCGTGTTAGCAACCTCTTCACAAAGAATTATAAGGTTTTGGTTCAAACTAAAACAATCTCGTTCCCATCCTAACCTCCAAGGAAAATTAAGATATATTATGAATTCTTATTTCATATACCAACCACGAAGTTTTTAATTTCATAAGCGAATATGCAGAACTAAAACGTCCTTTTTTTAATTAGTTTTTGATTGTTTAATATTCATACATCACCCTGTTAACCTCATTTATGTAATTTAAATACTCCTTAGTGGCTATCAAAAAAAAATTACTCCATAGTGTATAGAATAATCTACAAAATAAAATAAGCCAGCAAGGTCGATACATAGAAACATGTAACGTAATCACGTCCATATATAACCCTTTCAGCAGAAGGATCAGTATAAATTAACATCATTCGACAAAATAGTATCCTTCGTCCTACGAGTAGGATAATGATATCCCCTTTCGCTGGACAACAATCACCACAAAAGTAGACGCAGATGCCTGCTGTTTTCAAACAGTTCATTCATATGACAGAAGAATCCTAATCATAGGAATTCAAATTAAACAATAACATCAATCTCTGCATCAACTTGTTAGAATTTGGCAAATCTCATCAGAATCCAACATGCGAGTTGTTTTCACGCGTCAATCGTTTCTTTCAAGTCTCTTGAGCTAAAAGAAAAGATCACTTTAGCCACTATCCATGTGATTACTTGGTAGAGTATGAAGCTCTTAGTTACAGTGACCTCTCCAAAGAATACCATTTGACAAAATTTTCCGTTTTAAGGAAAGACGCCGTATGATTAACCAGACAACAATTGCATATCTAGAGCTGATTGGCTATAATTCTAGCTGTTGCTTCTATCCTAGCAACAGCACTGCTTTTCAAAAACACATTAGTAGAATACCTGCAGCAATGCAATATCCTTCACTGGTTTAGACCTGCTTCTTATCTAAATTGGCAGCAGCCGCCCTTTGGCGCTTCCTCCAAGCAGGGATTTTACCAGGGAAAGCCCATCTTAGCAATCTCTCCCACAGATAGCACCCCAGAAACATTAATAGAGCCCACAGCAATAGCTTATCCCTCAAACCCACTGGTAAAGGAACCAACTTCAACCAATCATTCAAGTCCCTAAATAGATCGGAAGTTATAACCACAAAGAAACCGACAGCAGCTACAAGCGCGTACAAGAATGGTTTGTTCTCGGGGATGCTCTGGTTGAAAGGATGACCCATGTAGTTCACTGCAAATGTAGCAACCTGGATCATCATGCTCACCATGTACGAAACAGTGTTCACTAGATTAGGATGAAACTCAGAGTCTGGCTCAATGCATTCCTCAGGCATGTGTTTCTCCGCCTCTTTCACAGAAGATATCAAGAAAAACAGATGCATTGCAAACTGTCCCATGAGAGAAAGGAAGACATACGAACAGAAAACATTGGGGTGGGGCCGTGCAGCTGAAAGAGTAGGCAGTGGACGGGCATGTGAGATAAACAGGAAAAAAGCAGCTGTAAATACACCACTGATAGTAGCCTGAACATCTCCCAGCTTGACGCCATCCAAATACATCACACTTAAAACATAAGCAGTAGCAAGGCAGTTAAGGCCTAGTATCTTGAACATTTGAAGAGTGGTCACAAGAGTGCTGCGTCCTTGACGAATTATGTCAGTGGTTGGGGCAACTGACGCATGTTTGGCCGTAAATGGTGATGCCATTGAGGCATCCCCCAGTTTGACAATAGGAGCCGAGCGACCATCACCCTCCTCATTCAGCTCATCCATTAGCTTCTTCAGCTTCTGGCGATGCATCTCTGCAGCATTAAGATGCCGGTTACTGGTGAGGTTGCTAGATTCTGATTTTGTGGCAGCTTTTCCTTTTGAAGAGGCTTCCACATTAAGACTCACAGCTTTCCCTGTTGCTTCTAAGGGCTTAGATTTCTTCAACTTTGATGACTTTGAACTTTCATCTTTCGATGTTCCTTGTGTAGAGCTTTCGCTTTTTGTTGGAGGCACAGCATTTAATAGGGCAACACCAACATGGGCCTGAAAAGAAGTAGGGTATTACATGTCCATACTTTTCTGCTGTCTTATATTCTGGGAGCAACTAATATCACTTCTGTTGATTTTAAACCAGCTTAAAAAGTACACAAATATGTAATTGACAAAGATATTATAAAGCAATTCATAAACTATTGTAAGCACAAATTTCCATCACAAAACACCACTGAGTTGATGTTATTTCTCCTAAAACCTACATTTATTATCAGATTTAGGCAATATGTACACGAATTTAATCAATATTCATGTAAAAATTAATAAATCTCATAGCCAAAACAATTATGACAAGTAATCCTACAAGGTATTTGGACAGATGAAATCATCAAAATAAAATGCTTGGAATAGCTCATCAAGCAGATCCTATCAACTAAATGAGGCTAAGTTGAGTTGATCTATATATAAAATTTATTTTCTTCTCCATTCTGAGGTTAATCATAGATTGACAACTAATAGCAGTCCAATAGACAAATAAAATATATAGCCCTGATACAAAAAGCTAAATTGGGATTTCAAAATAAGTTTACAAACCTAAAAAGCCTTAAACATAATGGCTGCACAATAAACAATTAAAAACACATAGCCTTGATACATATATCTAAAATTAGATGCCAAATAGCGTATAAAATTAAACATCTTCAAACAAAATATTACCTGCTTAAGAGCTCCAACATCATTGGTCCCATCACCACACATTAAAGTCAGCCTTCCCACTGTCTTGAAAGTGGTCGTGATTAGTTCTTTCTGCTCTGGAGCAACTCTTGCAAAAACCTACAATGACATTGTGGTGCCAATAACTTAGACTAACTGATGCAGAAAACCAATAACAAATGGATGGTAGAGTTGCCACCTTAACAAAAGGAATGACACGTAAAACAGCAGAAGTCTGCTGTAACATTTCAATGCAATCACCTCCAACACAAAGATCATGAGTTTCACATAAAGCTTCAACCTCTTTCTCACTGAATATCAGGAAAAATCCATTTGTCAGTCCAGCTAAGCAAAAGAATGGGGGGGTACAGGGGTGTTTACTACACCAAATCACCAAAACAAATGACTAATTCCATAAAATATGTATGATCAAACAAACCTTGATATATACAGAAGCAAGACTGATACTCGAGTTTATCAGAGAACTTAAACAGTTCAGTAAAAGCCTAGAAGGAAATTACATGTAAAGAAAATAAAGTAGATAATAACAACAGAAACATAACCTGTAGCGAATCCTCTCTGTCTCATCAGGTGATACCCACTCATATCCTTCACCGTTCTTCACTGGACCAAGAATTAATGCCGGTTTTGATACAATATGAACTTGGCCAGCAACATGGCAAGCTGTCAAAGCTTGGTCACCAGTTATCATCACCTACATTACGAAAATTTGTTTTCAGAAAAACACATATTTGCTTCCCAAATCTAAGACCTCTCCAAAATTTGAGGCGGAAGGGAGGTGGGAATGTATGAAGAGCACATGAAACCTTGGAGGTATTTTCAACAAAAAGAAAATGCTAAAAAGTGCATGTCAGACAAATGGCACAAAATACTTTCCATTCTCACAATTAACAAATGATTTATAGGAAAGAACAACAGGAAGATGGAAAATAGAAAGGAGATAGCACAAACTATAGTAAAATGAAGACCATTCTCTCTACAGCCCCAAATCCAATCTATTTGGCTATCATTAGAGAAAATGAGAAGTCAGTCAAGTTCTGTAATCTGTAAAATTACCCTTTCTAAGGTATACATACAAATATAATATATATTTATGATTGATTTCAATATTAAGGTACTTAAATGGCAGAAATTAATTCTTTTTCCTTGTAATAAACAGGAACTTTTATACAATGCGGCGACAACTAAAAAAGATTGTAGGGAAATTTCTAAATGTTGAGAAAGGCATTACTAATAGACCTGGCAATTCATGTTTCTAATTCATTTTTGTGTCATGAAATCTTGTTCGCGTCGTGTAAAACATGAAAATTTCATATCAAAATTCGTGTTGACACAGAAAATATAAAATCTTATTTTTAGCTTTTACCATATTCATATACAATTTTTACTTAATTTTATCCCGTGTCACCTTTGTGTCTTACAACTTTTTATCTCTGCATTTCTCCATCATCCCTACCAACTAAAGCTCAAAAATAAAACATTTAGAGCAGCTTGACATGCTAGATTAAACAAGACAGACTACACAGATTAATACTTCAAGGTGGAAGATTTCAACATGCTCCTCAAATCCATAACATGTTTGAGTTCCACTAAATAGTTCTGGGCAAACTTTGAAACCTAAAGCCAAAAATCTAATAAGCAAATAACTTTACTGTTGCTATATATAGGTACATATGAGCTGGTGAGGGCACAAAAATTCACAAATCCAATTGCAAAGCGCCGGAAAATGAACGCAATAAAAGACATTTCAAGATCTGCAATTTGTAAACCACTAGCACTTTTAATGGAGAATGGGAGCAACAAAATATTTTATTTTTTTAATTGTTTTAGAGTCATAGGTTGAAAAGCATTGTGTGCTTAATTTTATTAGGAGGATTAGGATAATAGAGTTTTAATAGAAAGTTTGTATCCTATTAGGATTAGGTTTGCTTGCTTGCCTATAAATAGGTTTTGTACTCTCTTAAAAAAAAAAAGTGAAAAACAATATCAGAATTTTCAGCAAAGTTTTGCTCTCTGGTTGTGTGACTCCTAAGAAACCCTAGGTGTCCTAGGCTTTTATTCTTTACCGTTTTAGCAGCATAATTAGCCCCAAATCACACCCTAAACCCTAATTCAAACCTAACTCAGACCTGTTCTACATCAATTGGCGCCGTCTACGGGAAACGAAAAAAAAAAGTCTGATTTGTAGAAAAGTTCTGGACAGATTTGAGTTTGCAATTAGTTTAGTCAATTTTGCATCTATGATGGTGACTAATGCTGAATTAAATAAGGCTATGGGGGAACTCCAACGAGACCATGAGCATACCAAGGGTGCTGTGGAGAATATGAATGAAGGACTGAATGGTTTACAACAAACTATTGAAACACTAGCAGGTACTGTTGAAACACTAGCAGCTTCTACGGCACGAATGGAAGCATGTCTAATTCAAGCCCCAAAAGGTGTTCTTGTCCAACTTGTTGCTCAACTACCCATAGTTGTAGGAGTGCGTGCCAAGCCACGTGATCACGCTAGAGATATCACTACGAAGGTGAAAGGAGTGGTGGATTTTGAAGGTAAAGTGGATCCAACTTTGTTTCTTGATTGGCTTAACTCCCTCGAAGATTATTTCAATTGGTATGATATGTCGGATGAAAGGATTCGATTTGCCAAGATGAAGCTTATTGGGTTAGCAAAAATTTGGTGGTATGGTGTGGAGAGTGAAAAAACAAGGTTAGGACAGCCTCAAATTCAGACTTCGAAAGAGAAAAAAGCTAAGCTCAAAGAAAAGTACTTGCTGCTTAATTATCTTGAGAAGATGCGCCAGTGTTGTCAATAGCGGCCATAGCGGCCGCTATAGCAGCATAGCGTAGCGGGAAATTTTACTACCGCTACGACAACATATATAGCGTAGCGGTTTTGTAATAGTGGATAATAGCGGCCAATAGTGGTGCTTTTGAGCATATTTGGTGAAATGTCCATTTAACCATTTTTTTTTCTTGATTTAATTTCAGCCAATGATTTTATTGTATTTAAGGGTATTTAAGTCTTTTAAGGTTTTTTTTAGATTAAACTTTTTTATTACAGCTAATTTTTTACTGTACATAAAAAAATTTTAAATAAACTTTTTTTTATTAAATATTAAACTAAAAAGTAAAAACCTTAAATTGAATTATCTAGATGTGAGCGGAATTGGAGTGTCTTCGAACAAGTATTTTCCTTTTCCTACTATTTACTAATTATGAATGAATTGAAATAAAAATAGATTTTTTACAGAAACAATTTACTATTTCTTAGGAAACAAAAGATAGTAACACTTTTTTTTAAAAAAATTTATTTTGCTATTTCAGATTCACTCTAAGAAGAGAAACAGACTTGAGCATCAGAAATTGCATGACTTAGTTTTCATAAAGTACAATCAAGCACTTAAAGCTCGATATGATATGAGAAATGAGATTGATCCTATCATTCTAACTAAAATTGATTCTAGTAATGAGTGGCTGCGTGGAGAGATGGGTGGAGATGATGATGAAAATGATTTGGTGTATGAAAAGGATAATTTGACATGGGAAGATGTAGAGAGGGCATCAGGAGCAAGTGAAATTAGAACTTACACTAGGGGGCAAACAAGAAAAAATGTAAATCCAACAACTTCTAGAACTACAGCCTTAACCTCTAAAACTCCAGTCACAAAATCTAAAACATCAGCCATAACCTCTAGACTCTATGGGGACTATGAAGCTACTACTAGAGTTATTGAAGTGGTAGCTAAGCCTGCTTTAGATCTTGAAAGATCAGATGAGGAAGAAGAGGATTTTGACTTTGAGCTAGATATTGGTGGTAGAGCTCAAAAAGACCAAGTTGATGATGATGATGATTTTGGGGCCGAGCAAGAGGAAGCAGAAGCTGAAGAAGATGAGAAGGATTAGTAGATTGTGATTCTTAGGAATTGCATTTGTGTTTATGTTTGTGTTTTATTATCTTATGTGACTTCATTTAGAGTTTTATTGTCTTATGTGACTTGATAACTTGTTATTTGCAATGGTTTTATTGGCTTGAGAACATTATTTGAGTGTTTTGTGTAATTTTTATGAGCTATTATGGTCATTATTTTGTTTTCTATTAAATTAGATATATTTTTTATAAAAAAAATTATGGCCGCCATTGCGCTACGCTATCTGCTACGCATTTGTAGCGGATTTTGGCCTCATCACTATTGTCTGCTATTCGCTATTGATAACACTGAGATGCGCCAACAAACGTATAGCTTACGACAAGGCAACATGTTTGTTACTGAATACACGACTAAATTTGATGAGTACAAGATAAGGAGTCAAGTTGTGGAAGACGCTTCACATGCGGCATCACGATTCCAGGCGGGATTAAGGGTTGATATAAAAAGGAGATGCTTAGGCAACCCTTGATGCAGAACAATAATTGAGCTATTCTACTAGCATGAGAATGGGTTTTCAAACCGGGAAACAGAAGCTAAGATGAACTTTGGTGCAAATTTAGAGAAAGCAACTATCTTTGCTCGTCCTGATGAAACAAGACCTTCTACTAATGTCAACAGTCCTAAGAAAGAATATGTTGTTTCAAGCGTGGGGAGACTGGACACTTTGGGCGTGATTGCCCAACGAAAAGAAATATGCATATGGGAGTGGTAAAAGAAGATGAAGAAATTCAGAAAGATGATGATAATTCTATAGATTATGGCACCTATCAGGCAGATGATCTTGACTCTGATGGTATAGATACATCACTCTTGGTTCAACATTTCCTGCCAGCCCCTAGAGTGGAAAAGGAGGATTGGTGACAAACCTCAATATTCCAAACACTTGTTCGTTTTGGTGGCCAAGCTAAAAAACTTATCATTGATGGTGGGAGTTCCATGAATGCAGTTTCTACCTCCACTGTTCAGCATCTTAAACTAAAAACTACACCACACCCTTACCCCTATAAAGTGGGTTGGATTCACAGAACCACAATTCCAGTAACACAATAATGCCTTGTATCTTTTCGTTGTGATGAATATGTTAACTCTATACTTTGTGATGTTATTCCTATGCAAGTTACCCACATTCTTCTTGGTCGTCCTTGGCAATATGACCGAGATGTGAGTCACGCTAGTAAGGCAAACACCTATAGTTTCTTTCACCGAAACAAGAATATTGTTCTCAAGCCAATGAGTCCAAAATTTTTCAATAGGTATGAGAAGAAAAGGACTCCAAGGTTTAGTAAAGTTGTGGAGGGTGAAAAGAAACATCATATTTTGACTAAAAGGCAGTTTGGAGTTCAGAGCAACAAAAATTAACCAAGATATGCTAATTCAGGAAGGAGGCTTACTGATTTCAATGAACTCAGATGGTTATGGAGCAGGAATAAATCCAAAAGGTATCCAATAGGAGTTCACAAGAAGCTTCATTCAAATTAACATGCTTTAAACTCACCGGAGTCGAGTTTTTCTCAATGGGGGAGAATGATGGAGAATGGGAGCAACAAAATATTTTATTTTTTTAATTGTTTTAAAGTCATAGGTTGAAAAGCATTGTGTGTTTAATTTTATTACTAGGATTAGGATAATAGAGTTTTAATAGAGAGTTTGTATCCTATTAGGAGTAGATTTGCTTGCTTGCCTATAAATAGGTTTTGTACTCTCCTTAAAAAAAAGAGAGAAAAATAATATCAGAATTTTCAGCAAAGTTTTGCTCCTTGGTTGTGTGACTCAACCCTTCTTAGGTGTGACTCCTAAGAAACCCTGGGTGAGACTCCTAGGCTTTTGTTCTTTACTGTTTTAGCAGCATAATTAACCCCAAATCACACCCTAAACCCAAATTCGAACCTAACTCAGATCTTTTCTACATCAGCTTCTCTTTGCCCTTCCCTCAATAGTGAGAATACCACAACATTTAGGGAGAGATGTCCAGAAGATGATGCCACTTACCAAATCATGTGAAGAATTCTTCAATTCAGATAGAATAGCAGAAGAGTCTGCTCTAATAGGACAGTTGAATACCTGATTCAAGTGTTGAGCACTCAGTATTAACAAAGATAATATCAAAATACCAATATAAACATTTCAATGGGACAAATAAGTTCCCAAACATAACAAAAAAAAAGTAACAGTACAAAGATGAAAGAATTCATTGCTTAATGCTTACTGCAAAACCAGCAAATGTGAGGCCACACTCTATAGTATCTCTCTCCAAGCTTCTAGCTTCACTAACCTGCAAAAAAACATGAAGCAAATTAAATGAGAAGCCAACTACTTCAGCACTTTAGATCAGAAGGCTGTAAAATTTAAGGAAAGAAAAAAGTTAAAACTGCGAGTGTTTGTGTGTTGCCATGCATTTAAACCATCCGTTATCTTTGGCAAATAAAAACATTATCTTAATCATTTATTGGTATATAAGCTTCACTCCCTTCTACTTTTGGTTTTTATCAAGGGTAGAGGAGGCCTAAACATTTTTTATCATCAAGGTCTCTTGCGTAGATGTCAGGTATCAGAAGTCCTCAGGTGTAAAATGAGAGAAGTCCATAAAGAACTTGTTCACACTTTATTATCTTCTCCAGAGATATCCAAAAAAAGATAAACGAACCAAATGCTGAACCGGATTGTGTTTTGGGATGCCATGGTCAATGCCCCAAAAATTATGGTAATACCATGTCAGACAAAATTCTTTCCATGGTCAATTCCCCATTCCAAGCCCCTCTTAAGAAAAGATTTTTTTTTCCCTCTTTATACTAAACCAAAAGTTGCTTTTCCTCCCACTATATTAAAACAAAAGTTGCACTGTTTGTCTGATTAATCGGGCTTCATTTTCTGTTGTTGTCAACTTTTTAATTCAAGTTTTGAGTTTCCAATTTTTTTTTTGTTTTCATTTAGTTTTAAACTGTAACAAAATGAAACACACTTGGCTAATCAAAACCTGTTCCAAAATTTTGGCAATATAGTGGTCCATGGCCAAGTGATAGAAGCGATTAGGGGCATTAGGTCCTGGTTTCCATATCCCATGAGGGTTCATTTAGTCGATTCGGTTAAAACCAAAACTGAATTACCAAAAACAAATTATTATTCATAAACTATCACCAAACCGGAATTCTTTGAAACCAAACCTTAACCAACTGAAATATTTCAATTAATTCAGTCATAATTTCCTTATAATTGAATTATATTGAATCTCCTTCTAGTTAGAAGCGTAAAGAGCTAGTTCTTATGTTCAAATTTTCAGTAAATTCTAACAAATTGACATTAAATAGAATTCACAACCTCTTAACAAACAGAAATTATGTAAATAGATTAAGCAAATTGAGATTAAATATGTGTTCTACTTATATAGGGTAAAATATCATGTCCTTCAGTTTTTCAAATAATCAAACCAGTTTTACCTAATAACTGAAATATCTCCCTAAAATCTATTTCAATCAATGACAGAAATAAGTTCATGGCTCAATCAGTTAATTCGTGAAACCCAAATTACACACCCAATACAAGTCAAAACTCCTCATTTTTTAAAAATATTTTACCCTAAAAAGAGGACATGTTCATGCAAAGGTATTTTTACCCATGCATGAAAAGTGTTGGAAAAGTTTCCAAAATGTTGGGGACAAGAAATTTTGGTTACCAACAATTTCAGTTATTTTTTTAAACAAAAGTGTAAGATTCCTTGAAGTTTTCAAAAAGAGTGAACCAAAAACAAAAGAATTACCAATGTAGCATCAAGTGTCACCCAGCAATCAGTTATTAACCAATTGAAACAAATTTCCAGCAATATTAGGAGATTACTAGTTATTGCACAGCTTACGCTAAAATGAAAGGAGACAAAAAAAAAGTGCATTCTATTTTGTTTGAGAAAAGGATAAGGTGTTAAATATTAAATCCGTTGAACGCTTACTGTCATATCTGGAAGAGACTTGTAAGCAAGAGCCAGCACACGAGACCCTTGACGTGTATATTTCTTGTAGGTTTCAACATACGCTGATGGCAAATCAATGAGTCTTTCTTGGATAGTCTCCGGTGCACCCTGCAAGCGTAAGTTAAGAGTAATAAGAAAATCTATTAAATAGTTTCTTCTTTCCAAGTAGCTAAAATAGATGGCACACAACTAATACAAAACTAGCAAATGCATTCTTGAAGATCCAAGTATTGCCCATTAATGAGTTTGCACATAGAATAGATAGGAGAAATAGAGTTTTACATTTTAATAGACATAACAGATGCCAAACCTTAGATGGGTAATGATGCTTCAAATATTGCTAAAAAAATGCTTGTGAGATTTGAGATGTTCCCATTTGACATAGAAACGTATATGATAGTTTTATTGCATTTAGGAAATTTTATTAATCAACAATCTCTAATGAAACCCCTAACACGAAAAATTCAGGCAAAACAATAGATCCATACAAATAGCAGACCAAAAAGAAAAAAGGGACAATAGCAAAGAAACCTTGACAAAAGCGAAAAACTCCTCCTGCACACGAACAACAACTGCCATTCGTTTTAAGTGGGACGCAAAATGGTGCCTCTGCACAATCTGCACAGCATTGCCACTTCCTCTGAAGTTCATAAAGATATCAGAAATGAGCGCATGAAAACAAAACTTCATAGAGAACAGAGCTTCTAATATAATGAGTGATGAAAATGGCTAGAATGCTGGAAGAATAGCATACGTACATATAACGTGTGTGAAATCTAAAGGTATATCATAATTCCCAAATAACAGGCTAGCTTTTATATATTAAAATCTAAAGGTATATCAAATAATAGCAGGTTAAAAAATAAAATAATAAACATAAACAAAGAACTACTCAAATTTGTCAATCCTGATTTCAGCAACAGATTCAATCCATCTAATCAGATGCTCACTGGTAGGAATCCACTGCACGTTATCAGCTATTCTATATATAAATTTCAGTGACACTAATGTAACCATCTCAAACTTGCCTTATATTTGTGTTTCTTGTTCAGTCACAATATATCAAACTGCTGTAGCCAAAAAAGACACAACATTCACACATCAAATTATTTGGGTCAATGTTTCATATTTTTGCTTTGAACAGAGCAGTTCTGAAGGCCATAATCTAAGGTTCCCTTTTCTATTATATTCCTTCTTTTGCTTATCCTGAACTTTCCTTCTAGCTTATCATTCTTGAAAGGTCTTTTTATCACCTCTGTGTTCAACTTCTTGCCCACATTTACTTCTTTTTTGTTTCTGTCAGAATAGCTGGCTTTCACCTTCCATTTTACCTTCTGATACAATCAGTTAAAGTACTTTTATCACACTTATAATGTACTGGATCATGAAATTTATCATGTTTCTTTTTCTCATTGCATAGTTTTACTTATGTTCTCTGACCTTCACTTCAAAGTACTTCCCCAGATAACGGGCAGCCAGGAAACAGTTCTATCTCTATAGTCCAAAAAAGGGCAAGTTAGCGTAAAGGCTCCAACATTGTGGGGTTTGGCGAGGGTCATACGTAAATATAGTCTAACTAAATGGTAAATATAGTTGATTATGTTCCAAAAGAACCCAAGCACCGTAAATATAAGGCTGTAACACAATTCTAGTTTCCACTAATTGAATATCTCTTAATTCCCTAAAGTTCTAGAGAAACATAGTAAATCACTAACAAATAAGAAACCATATGGCTGAATTTAGAAGACATGTTAACCATTAAGGGACTGTTGCTGTAAATTTAAGCAACAGTTAACTGGCACTCAACTAAAACATAGTAGCCCAAAAACACCTTCACAACCACACAACAAGAGAGAATATTAGGCTTCTTTTTTAGGCTAACAAATTTTTTTTCCAAGGATGAAATCTCATCTTTCCATTCTCAACATTAATAAGGAATCCCTTTCTTCCTTTTACCTTTTTCTTCCCCTATAAAGGGCTATACACTACTTAAACTTGTCTGAAGCATGAAGAGAATCAGTAATGCACAAAAAAGCACCAGAAATCAGAAGCTGGGTCAAAATAAAAGAGTAATGAAATTGCAAACATATTAATCAATTATAACAAAATTGACTAGTGAACATTGCAAATTACTTTTTCGGAATAGCCTTCTCATCAGATTTATAACTCCAATCAATTCCTTTTAGTGCAGCCTTCTCAAGAGGATCCCCAACCTACAAGCATTTGCAGATTTAAAAGTAACGTACAATGGTAAGATATACAAAACTTAAATGAAAATATAACTGAAAACATAAAGGAAATGCAACAAAACATCACCGTACCAGGCTCACAAAAACACATTCAATATGCTCACGCTGAAGAGCAGACTATATCAAAACCAGGAATCTTGAAGTGAGCGAATTAAATAGCTACCTAGAGTTACATAAAGCGAAATTTTAGGTATGGAGGATTATTTTAGCACCCTTACGATATACTAGTACTAAATGTGTTAAAACCTACACCTAGAAGCCCACTACTATGATAAAACCATGGTGACCAGAATTTTCCATCCCCCACAAATTTCTGAATTCCAATCATGAAGACTCACAAACCGGAATGGAGAAACATATGACGCAATCAGAATCTAAAGGAAAAAAAAATGAAGGAAAAGGAAATCTCAATGGAAGTAGAAGACAAATACGAGAAAGAACTTAAAAAGATAATGATGAAAGCCTGAAACTGCATCTTTTGAGGAATGGAAGGAAAAGAATGGAAGATGCTGCTCCTAGAAGTGCCATAAGGAAAAAGAAATGCCACGAAGTAACCTATGAACCAGAGCACTTCTAATTTTTAACCAAAAAGTAACCTAGAAACTCAGACTTGAAATGGCTTTTTTTAATTTGATTTGATTCCTTAACACCAATTATATCGATTCGGAAGCAAAAAAGGGAGAGAATGCGTATCAACAATATAGAGCAAAATGAAATTCTAAGTTCAATGAAATTTATTGTTCCTATTAAGCAAACCAAAAAAATTGCTACCCCCATGGTACCTGTCAAGAATATTATTGGAAAGTCAACTGCTGTTTTAATTAATTTGTTATTTTAGGAAATTAGTATTTATGTGTATCCCTAGCATTAAGGTTAGAGAATCACTCGATTATAGATTCTATTAATTAGAATAATATCTAGGATTATGAGTGATATACTTTCCTATTTAGTTAGAAGTTCTTTGTATATAAATAGGGTACCTATGTACAGTTTTATCTTAAGTCTTTTCAATACAATACTTTGATTTCCTACATGGTATCAGAGCTTTAGGTTTTTTTTCTTGGAAATCAGTCACTTTTTCAGCCTTCATTGCTGATTTTCTGCAGTTTCTTCTTCAGCCTTCATTGCTGATTTTCTGCAGTTTCTTCTTCAGCCTTCATTGCTGATTTTTTTGCCTTAGGCCTTCATAGCCATTTTCTCATCCAGCCTTCATCACGAAAATTTGTTTTTGTTCATCTCTATAGGCTCGGTTTTGGTTCTATTGTTCCAGCCTTCATCACTGTTGTCTTTGCTCTGTTTTCTAAAGACAAAACAGAGTATTTCATGTGTTCTTTTTTATCAGCCTTCATAGCTGAATTTTTCCTCTGTTCTTCATCATTGGTGGTTTCTCTTTGTTGCTTGGCCTTCATTGCCGATTTATCCCTGATTCTCACCTATCCTTCAGCAAGTTTTGATTTGTGAAAGATGTCAAAAGTTGCAGAAACAACCACTGCAGCACCAAAGGAGTTGGGCAGTCTCAACAAAGAAGAGATTGAAAAGCTGAGAAATCTCCTAAGTATCCTCGAAAAACCTTCAGGTACCTATTCATTGATACATTCAGGTAAACTTCCAACCTCTCACGCTTTAAATGCCTCAGATAGAACCTTTAAACATTTGTGGATTATTGATTCAGGAACCACAGATCATATGACTCATTCCTTTCAAAACTTTAGTTCATATTCACCTTGTTCTAGTAGTAGGAAAATTGCTACTGCCGATGGCTCCTTGGCCACGGTAGCTAGGGTAGGAGAAATAAAAATCAGTCCTAACCTTACTTTGAAAAATGTCCTACATGTTCCCAAATTGTCCACCAATCTTTTATCAATATCCAAGCTTTCTCATGACATGAATTGCAAAGTAACTTTTTTTCCATCTTATTGTCTATTTCAAGACCAGGGCTCGGGAATGATGATTGGACGTGCTAAGGAGAAGGACGGATTATACTATCTTGAGGAATTAGAGAAATCGAAAGTTGGTAAGTGGAACCAGCCCCTAACCTACCTTTCTGGACAAAACCTCACCAATAAAGACACAATTTGGCTTCACCATTTTAGGCTCGGACATCCTTCTTTTTCAACCCTTGAAATTATGTTCCCTTCTTTGTTCAAAGGACTAGTTGATAAGCATTTTCATTGTGATGCATGTGAACTTGCAAAACACAGACGTGCTACCTTTCCCACCAATAACAAAAGAAGCCTTTTTCCTTTTGAGTTGATTCATAGTGATATATGGGGTCCAACTACAATTCCAAATATTTCTGGGGCACGTTGGTTTGTTTCATTTATTGATGATTGTACAAGAGTTACCTGGATATTTCTGCTTAAATCAAAATCTGATGTGAGTGATATCCTCCCAAACTTCTTTTCCATGATAAAAAACCAATTTGGGGTCCAAATCAAAAGGTTTAGGTCAGATAATGCAAAAGATTATTTCAACCAAACACTTTCCCCATATTTTCAACAAAAAGGTATTATTCATGAGTCATCCTGTGTCTCTACTCCACAACAAAATGGAGTTGCAGAAAGGAAAAATGGCCATCTCCTAAACACTACCCGAGCATTATTATTTCAGAAAAATGTGCCAAAATACCTTTGGGGGGAAGCAGTTCTTACAGCCACACATGTCATAAACAGGTTACCATCCCGAGTGTTAAACTTCAAGAGTCCCATGGAGGTATTGTCTCACTTTTATCCAAGTCTCCGTACAACAAACCATCTTGTTCCTAGAGTATTTGGGTGTGTCTCATTTGTTCATGTCCATAGCCAAAATAGAGGAAAGTTAGACCCTAGAGCTATCAAGTGTGTCTTTGTGGGATACTCTTCAACACAGAAAGGATACAAGTGCTATCACCCACCTACTAAAAAACTCCTAATCTCAGCAGATGTTACCTTCATTGAAACAGAACCATATTTCACTCAGCCCTATCTTCAGAGGGAGACAACATTTGTGGAAGATAAGGATCAAGACTTCTTTCTCCTTGACTTGCCGTCATCATCTTCTAAATTCCAACCCGAGACCAAGACCTCCGCTGAAGTTACAATTAAGCAACCTGAGCCTCCTCCTTCACAAACCCAAAATGAGCCCTCCTTACAACCTAGTTCACAAGCAGATGGGGGAAAGGCCACTACTAACAATCGGTTCTCACAGGTTTACTCAAGAAGGAAAAGTCTAGCTCCTGAACCAAGGCCGGACCAATCATCAGACTCAAATCCTGGAAATGAGGTAATATCTTCTAGCTCTACTCCTCAAAGTGATTCCTTATCTAACATTGATTTACCTATAGCCCTTAGGAAAGGAACTAGAGAGTGCACAAAACATCCATTATACCCAATATCCCATTTTGTGTCCTTTGAAAAATGCTCTCCATCTCACCGAAGTTTCCTTACAAACATAAACACAATATCCATTCCCAAAACATTATCAGAGGCTTTAAATTGTGAAAATTGGAAGAATGCTATGAATGTTGAAATGCAGGCCCTGGAGAAGAACAATACTTGGGAGATTGTGGAGCTACCAAGAGGAAAGAAAGCAGTGGGATGTAAGTGGGTCTTTACAGTTAAGTATAAAGCAGATGGAACACTTGAGAGGTACAAAGCTAGGTTGGTGGCTAAAGGATACACACAGACATATGGGATAGATTACCAAGAAACCTTTGCTCTGGTTGCCAAGATGAATACGGTGAGAATTCTTTTGTCTCTAGCAGTTAACTTTGATTGGCCTTTACAACAGTTTGATGTAAAAAATGCATTTTTGCACGGAGATCTTGAAGAGGAAATCTACATGGAAATACCCCCTGGATTCAATAGAAACATGGCTGCAAATAAGGTTTGCAAGCTCAAGAAGGCACTATATGGCCTAAAACAGTCACCAAGAGCTTGGTTTGGGAGATTTGCCAAGGTAATGCATTCCATGGGGTACAAGCAGAGCCAAGGGGATCACACCCTATTCATAAAACACTCAGGTTCAGAGGGAGTTACTGCTCTCATTGTCTATGTTGATGATATCATAGTGACGGGAAATAATGAAAAGGAAAGGCAGAACTTGGGAAGATGTTTGGCAAAGGAGTTCGAGATTAAGGAACTAGGAAACTTGAAATATTTTTTGGGCATTGAAGTGGCAAGGTCGAAACAAGGGATCTTTATATCCCAACAAAAGTATGTCATTGATCTCTTGAAAGACACGGGAAAGTTGGCGTGCAAACCATCCAGCACACCAATTGATCCTAATCATAAACTTGGGGAAGTAGAGGGAGACAATGCTACAGACAAAGAATCATATCAGAGACTGGTTGGTAGACTAATCTACCTATCCACACACGGCCTGATATTGCCTATGCAGTTAGTGTGGTGAGCCAATTTATGCACAACCCTAAGGAACTCCATTTGCATGCAGTTCATAGAATATTGCACTATCTCAAGGGAACTCCAGGAAAGGGAATTTTGTTCAAAAAAGGTGATAAGCTCACTTTGGAGGCCTACACCGACGCTGACTACGCAAGCTCAGTGGTTGATAGAAGATCCACCACGGGTTACTGCACCTTTTTGGGAGGAAACTTAGTTACTTGGAGGAGCAAAAAGCAGAATGTTGTGGCAAGATCAAGTGCAGAATCAGAATTTCGGGCAATGGCACAAGGTGTATGTGAGCTACTATGGTTGAAGATCATTTTGGAAGATCTAAGACTCAAGTGGGATGGCCCTATGAAGCTCTACTGTGATAACAAATCTGCAATTAGCATCGCACACAATCCTGTGCAGCATGACAGGACAAAACATATTGAAGTTGACAGACATTTCATTAAGGAGAAGCTTGACAGTGGTCTCATTTGCACACCCTATGTACCAAGCGAATCACAGCTAGCAGATGTTCTAACCAAGGGACTTAACAATCCACTCTTCCACAAGATTGTAACCAAGCTGGGAATGGACAATGTTTATTCACCAGCTTGAGAGGGAGTGTCAAGAATATTATTGGAAAGTCAACTGCTGTTTTAATTAATTTGTTATTTTAGGAAATTAGTATTTATGTGTATCCCTAGCATTAAGGTTAGAGAATCACTCGATTATAAATTCTATTAATTAGAATAATATCTAGGATTATGAGTGATATACTTTCCTATTTAGTTAGAAGTTCTTTGTATATAAATAGGGTACCTATGTACAGTTTTATCTTAAGTCTTTTCAATACAATACTTTGATTTCCTACAGTACCACATTTGACTTGGTAACATTTCGCATTTCAGTGAGCATTCTATAAACTAAATAGCTCTGTTTTTGGTAACACTAGATAAACTGCCTCACAAATTAAGTGAGAGGAAATACAAACTAGAAGTCTCACAAGAAATACTGGTTTCCAATAACTTCCAACCATATTGTATCAAAGAAAAATGTTAGCTTTTAGCATGCACAGGGAGCATTCAGTAACAAGTTGACAATTATATTAGGAAAAATAAGTTTTCTAAGAAGAGAAGCAAGGCAGAGAAGTGAATGGATGACTAAAATCAATATCGGAGTGCCTATTCTGCAGCAAAAAAGACAATGATAGTACAGAAAAATCAAGTAGAAGGAACTAAGTTATCCCTTGAAGTGCATGCAATGCTAACCTAATGATGAACCACTAAGCCTAGTGTTAAACATAAGCTTTTCAAGGGGAGAAAAGAAAGTAAAATATTTACAGTCCAGACCTGTATATAATAAAAGTGATTTCTCAATTTATTTTTTGCTTGCTGAATTGTGAAATTTAAAAACAAAAACCATAATGCTATAAAAGAGAAAGAGCAATCATTGTCCTCATCAATGCAATGACTTGGACCAAAGGTTTATCCAAGTCATTTCCATTAAAATGACAGTTACAATGTATTAAGAATTAAAGGTAAAACCTTTTATTAGGATGCAATAAACTATGTTACGTGTTACCAAAAAAAAGAATTTCACCAACGGTTTTACAGCAAATAAATAAAGCATTAGTCATTAGTTCATTTGTAGGTTTTCATCCATGCAGCATACAAAGATCTGAAATTCTGGCAGCACTAAATTTACATTGGTGATGGATGCATCTGATGGAGGTTATCATCAACAAAGAGAAAATGAGATACAACCAACAGTGAATTTTCATGTCACCAACTCCTAAAATGCAATTTTCTCATAGTAAATGTTTCTTGCACTGAAAATATGTGACATACATCCACATAAATAGCTGGTTTCTCTCATGCATTCGATAAAACTAATTATCATCAGATAGAAAAGAACAAGCTGCATCCCAAACAACAGTTAAAGGCAGATTCAAAAGACAGGATCTATAAGCTTTTCTTATCGAATATTAGCATACCAGCTTGTTGTCTACAAACACCAAGGCATGGCAAGAAGCCAGAATCTCAACCGCGCGGGGAGAAACTTTAGCCATATCAGATTCTAAATCTGAACTGTCACTTAACCCAACAACTCCACAAAACTCCTGGAGAAAAACAAAGAAAAATGAATTCATTAAATGAAAATTAAATCATTAAGGAAAATCACTTCTGGCCTTCTTAGTGGCATACCATATCATCCGATGTCAGTGTTCCGGTTTTATCAAAACAACATATGTCAACCTGAGGAAAGAAACAACATATGGTACTGAATTCAATTTGATGTAAAGCAGCATAAAAGTATTGTAATGTGTCATTCAAACAAGAAACAACAGGCAGTACTGAATTCAATAAGATGCAAAGCAGCATAAAAGTATTGTAATGTGTCATACACACCAGAATCTAGCCAAAACAAAGAATTAGGAAAGTATGAGAAAATAAAATATAGCCAGCAACCATGGATGTTAAAGCAACGAACTATCTTCTCCAACTTTCATGCCAAATTGCCAGGCCTTTAATCCAGACAGAAAAAAAAGTGGTGGTGGGGGGGGGGGGGGGGGGGGGGGGGGGGTTGGTGGGGTTTGTGCAATACCAACCTTTCCAGCAAATGGGATTCGAAAAGGCTCTGTACAAAATATTCCACGCCGTGCAAGGGCTATCAAAGATGTATTAACAGCTATTGACAATTCCATCGGTAGCTCTGGGGGAATCACAGAAGTAATAATAAGAGAGCAACTTAGGAAGAGCTTGTACTTGCTTCTTGTAGGATCTTCCAGCCCCTACACATAGAAACAACATCATTATTGTATACCCATCCATAAAATGTAAGCCTAATATACCCTCAAATACCTCAAGAAGAATCAATTACCTTTTTAAGTACGTAACCAGCAGCAATTACTGCAAACACAACAAGAAATAAGATGAAGAGGCCACTTTCCCAGCTGTTGGCAGTAACCTACAACACATTATTGATAATGAAACCACCAAAGAATCAAAACACAAGACGGATGGATATAAACTAAATCTTAAAGAAAGTGTATTTAAGTAAGAGTCAACAAGAAATTACCCTCTCTGTAGAAAACAAAATTGTCCTCATGAGCTTCCCTTGACTTGTTTCAAACCCAGTGCGCAGAACAACAGCCACGCAACCACCATCAGGAGTTTTCAGAGGGAAGCTCTGGCTCCAATTAGAAATATAGAGACTTAAATAAAAGGAATAAGTATAGCAAATGTGTAACTTATTGAATCTTAGTATGGCCTACCTTATCTGCAGTGTGCTGCAATATTTTAGTCCCACCAAACAAAATATGATTTTTATCACGCTTGGCAGATAGCTTCTCTTCAATTCCCCTGCCTGTTATAGAAACCTAAAAAATAATTTCAACTCATGTAAATTGTTCAAATGTGACTTAACAAGGTTTCGCTCTTCTTCAGCTCCTATGAGAGAATTAATTTGAAAATAATTTGAAAAACAAACCCAAATGGAAACCAACAGAGATACATACCAACTGATCTAAACTACAATCTAAAACTACAGTGAAGCATTTAAAGGCAACAGCAGAAGTAAGCTTAGACAATACAAAATTTTCAAGTCAAATCTTAAAGATTGCAATGCTAACCATCAAAGAGAAATATAGTTAGTTTGACCACAGAACACTTATATCCCAAAATCGAACTTCTAAACATCAAACAGAAATCCAACACTTTTACAACATGAGTATAGATGAAATTTTAAACTTCCCTCTCATCAAATATCAGATAACTAAGTTAGAAAGAGATCACCGTTGATTACTAAAATAGGGAAAATAAATGAATTAAGAAAAAGGGATCCACCTTCCATTGAGGAGTAGACTCGCCTGTGAGAATCGCTTCATTCACAATAGCACTCCCAGCTAGTATAAGCACGTCTGCTGGTACAGACTTATCTTCTCCATTTTGACCAGTCGACCGACCAATGGAGACAACATCCCCAGGCAATAGATCGGTGCCAGAAAGTTTCACCCACCTGCAACTCCCAAAGTTTGAAAGATAAATCTACAACTCCAAAAAGGCTTTAAAAACATATACCAAAAAAAGAATACACTATAGAAAGCAATATTGGAGTAGCATACTTCCCACATCGATAAACCATTAGTGTCTGACTGTCCACTCTTACACGCCTTAGCTCACTTAAAGTCTTCAACCGACTTTTTGCCATTGTTGACTCAAACATGAACAGCATGAATAAGGTGAACAAACTGTAATACCAATACTCATCCAGACACCAAAGACCAACACAGAAAACCTATGCACAGACAACATAAAAATGTTAAAGAAAAAAGCTGGCTGACCGGGGAAAAAAAAGAACCCTGAAATACAAGAGATTTGAACAAGTATGAAGGAGAAAACCTGAAAGACAAAAAAGGGCTCCATGCAATTCTCTTTCATTAATTTCGGAAAAGTAGGTTGTGGATATTCAAATCTACAAAATGAAAACACATCAAATGAACATGAAACAGTCATAAAAAAATAATAATCAAAACAATAACCCAAATGATCATAGCCTACAAATGTAGTTCACACAAGTCACAACTGATGTGAGTAGAAAATTCAGAAGTTAAAAGTTGCAAAGGGGGGAGAGAGAGAGAGAAATGTCCTCTGTGAAACGAAATGGTTAAGCATCAAAATAGAATTAAAATTAGGAAAGAATAAAGGGTGGTTTTAGTTACAGTGGAAGAAGACACAAACAGCATCTGAAATCACCCAACTACCCAAAAAATGGCATTTTAAACCCTTATGATGTTTTAACTAGATCTTTATCGTTCAGTTTCAGAAAACCTGACATTAACATTCTAATGGAAGAGAATTTGTTTTTCTTTTCATTAAATAAATATTTTATTTTATGAGAAGAATATTGTTCTAATGTAAGACAAATTTGTCCCCTTAATGAAGCTTTCAATCTTAATTTCTTCTTTATATTTTCTTTTGATAGCAAAATATTACAATACAAAAGAGTTGTTAAAATTCCAAAGTTCCGTAAGCAGATACCAAGTGCTAGAAATTAGTTAAACAACAACTCCAGATATATCAAATTTATCAAGAATTAACATTATTTAATAAGCTCCACTTCATCCAACTACAACACTTTTTACAATAACATACTCACATGAGATCAAGTAACTATTGACACTCCAAATAATTCAATAATAAAACCATTAATCCATTCATTGCCAAGTACATTAGGCTACAATCAAAAACCTTTCAATAGTCACAAATCACTAAAGCATGTCAAATCAATTTCAAAGGCTAATGAAAAAATCATTATAATAGCAACATACACATTCCGTCCCCATTTTTCAGTAGCAGCAAGAACTTTAGCATCAGAGCCATGGCCAGAACATTTTAGGTAATAGCCAAATGTTTCCTTGGTAGGGTATGGAAGCTTGCAAAAGCTCTCATCGTCCTTAGAATAGATGAAGCACTGCTTCCTGAAATCAAAATAAATCTCTTCCACATCTGTTGCTGATGAAGAACCTGCAACCTATGCAATTAAAGAAAGAAAACAAAATGAGCAGGTGAAGGGGGCTAAAAAAAGAGGGGGGTGGCAGTGGAAGCAAAACATGAATCGCACAATTTATATGAACAGAGTTGAAAGGGGGGAGAGACATTATATCCCAACAAAGGGAAAAAAGGAGGGGCAAGTGAAGGGGCAATTCAACTACACAGCTTATAAAAACGAAATTCCCATGAGGAAGAGAGAGAAACATTCACAAAAGAAAAAATGGAGTCTCCCTCCCTCCCTTGCTCTATTTCTGCATCTCTGTATAGTTGACCCAAGCAAATGCAGTAAAGATGATTCATTACCAGGCTGGTTGTGCATCTGTAAGAACACAACTCTTCAATCTACCATTCGACTACCTCTATTGGCTTCCCAACTTAACTAGGATACAACCATAGTACACTGGGTCTAAAGCTTTCAGCATTTGCTTCTCAATTATACTGCTAGTTACACCACCCAAACAATCTACACTTTAGGAGCCTTTGAACAACGCTTTAATAACAATGCGAGAGTCACTAGCATACCTAATATAAAGCACTAATCAAAGAACAAATTGCAGAAAAAAACCATCACACATTACCCGCAATTAAGCCTACCAATTCGTGTATATATTTCATATTTGTGTCATGTAAAGTACGAAAATTGCCGTATCAAAATTTATATCAACACGCCAAATACAAAATTTTTTTTAGCTTTGCCAAATTTTAACCCATATCTTTTTTTCCCGTTTATTTTGTATCATGCCACATTATCATGAATTCAAACAAAATACCAAGAGCCAGAAAGCACAGAGACAGACATGGCCAATGAAAGATGGATGCAGACATGGTGATACAACAATATTTCAAAAATTAGGGCACCAAAAGGCAGGATACGACAATAAAATATATGTACCTAAATTAATTTAAACACAAATTTTTTTAAATAAATTAAATCAATATAAAACATTTTATATTACAGTAATAAATTATTAATGTAATTTAATTGTCTTCCAATATTTTTGTAAATAAGCTACATAGCCTTCAATATTGGGCTTTAATTTAAATATGTTAAGACCAAATACTATGGGCCAACAAGCTTGAAAAAATTATTAGACAGCACATAATGTATACACCCATAATATATATATATATAAGTTACTCCTTGCCCAACCCAAATACATAACCCACTTTTCTCTTCTCTTAGCCAACTTCTCCTTACCCAGCAGCCACAGTCTACTATTTCCTCATACTTTTCTATTATAATGGCTCACATCCATATTGTGATGGTAAAACCACAATGCCATTGTGACACCCAGGCCAGCCTTCTGTCTTTTTCTTCTCTTCTGTTCCTCTTTGTCATCTGGAATCCTCTCCTCACCTCTATAATCAAGGTAGAGCCACTGCTACCATGCTTCATTGGCACCTGGTTGGTGGTGTTCCTTTTCTCTTTTTATGGTTTTCACATTTTCTTTTGAATTTCTAGCGTTGATCTCATGTCCAGCCATGATCGAACATGCTTCATTTTCAATGGTTACTACTCAAATTGTATATATTTCAAAAAGAACAACACAAACATGCAAGAAACTAAAATAGAGGAACAAAATAACAAACAGCAATTATCACTGCAAAGGAAACCCAAGCCTACGGCTACACAATTCTTTTAAAGGCTGTGGCATAAGCCGCACAAAATGAACACCTAGGTCCTTTTGTGCACGTATGCATGTATCCTTGTGCCACAGTCACAAACTTATCATGCAAACACAAACATAACTTGGCAGTACACAGGTTTAAATTACAAAGAACAAGCCAAAATTGAGCCTTAAGCTCAAACTTCATTGATATAGAGTTCATGAACAGGAAAATAAAACAAAATATATGAAAGAAATCAACTGCAAATTCATAACCTGACAAAAGGAAATGTGTTATCATGTAGCTAATCAAAGTCCCTAACCAAAGGAAACTTACATAAAAGGTGATTATTGGTCAATAAATTATATTTGAACAAGAATAACATAAGAAAGCAGCATTTTCAGCGTACAAACACAAATCAGATCAGATACAGTGCCATGCAGCATTTTTGGCAAGGCACCTTTGATCATACCTTTTGTAGCCATGCACACTTTGTTTAATGCAAGAAAGAAAAGAAAAACAAAAGAGAAGTCTGAATTAAGTATCCTTTATATTTTTTTTTTAAATTTCTTTTATCAGCTCTTCTTTTAATTGCCCCATAAAAAAAAGCTAATATAGCCCTATTTACAAAAATAAAACATTGGGTGTGCAAGTCCAAAAGTTTTTGGTTGAAGATTGAAGAAGAATAGGAAACATTGAGCTTCTTTGATGAGGATGTTTTATTAATTGTGATAATTCTTAGATATTTAAAACATGTTAAACAATGTAATATATGAAATTGTTAAATGCTTTATTGACAAAATCATAAAGTTTAAGCTTATCAGATACAACACATAGGACTTTATTTGTCATATTTAATAATTACCTTTTAAAGTTCAGCACCTTGCATCACTTAAGTGAGTGCCTTCTTTTTTTTTTTTTTTGCATTACACTAGTGCCTAGGGTGTGCCTTGCACCTTTGACAACAATGCATGGAAGCATTATAAATTCATGCCAGAAATTCACTGTTGTTTACCAAAGTCTGCATGCGAGGGGGGGAGTTCAAAGATAAAGGTGTACAGAAATCAATAGTACAGAGGTCCATAATCGAGCTAGTCAAATGGAAGTCACCTAATCTTTCAAAAAGAGGCTCACTTTACGTGAAGTATACTCCAACATCTGTATTTACCTCATGTCACTTTTTCCCATTCCTTGCTTGATAGCAAGCAGACTTATAGATATCCAAATCATTGTTTCTTGAGATTGGGTAAGCATTTCAAAGATAGCGGAAAAGAGATAAAATTGATCCTTTTACTCTTTTTCTTTTTGGTTCAATAGGCAACAGTTCATGCTGCTAATCGATCATTAGTCCAGAATAGAAAAGGGCATTCTACTAGGTTGGCATCCACCTTTGATGACTTCCACTCTGTTTGATCTTCCATTTATTAAACTAACACAAAACAAGTGTTATAAAGGCAGTGCTCAACCTCAAAATAATTTTAATGTATGCTACTTTGAATTTCTAGAACCATCACAATATCTATTTCCTCAAATCAACAAAAAAAAATACCCCATAACTGTCCTAACTCTCACATAAAAATTTGAATTTCTAGAACCATCACAATATCTATTTCCTCAAATCAACAAAAAAAAAAATACCCCATAACTGTCCTAACTCTCACATAAAAATCAAAATTGATTAAAACGAACAAAAAACTAAAATGCAAAACCAACTCTGGCATCAATATTTTCATATAAAACTGAAATCATTCATTCTGTTAAGCATAAAAAAAAAACCCTTAAATTTTTAATTTGTTAATGATATCAATAATATTTACTATGCCACCCAAATGGATAATTTGCTTTTCTGCTTACAGAATGGAAAAAAAAAAAAGCAAGAAAAGAAAGCAAACTAGAGAATACCAACAGAATTTAAATGAAACCAGAAAAGAAAGCGAGAAACTTACCTGTTTACGAAAATGAAGAGGCACTACCTCTTTCGAACCAGAAAACTTGGCCGGAGTGATTTTGCAAGCATCAGCAAGATGAATATCATTAACCTACATAAACCATTTTATTCCAAAATTAAAAAAATGAATAAATAAATCAATTCTAAGTTTGTATAAAAAGAAATTGCAAAAGAATATCCATTACCTTACTATACTGAACAAGGCACTTGAAATCGACGGACCAAGCGGTGAAAAGCAAGACCAATATGTGAGCAACAACAAGGCCGCCGAAGACGATTGCTGCATCAACGAAATCTATGCTAGGAACTACGATAGTCAACCAAAGGAGATAGAGAACTGCGAAAGGCCAAACGTCTAATCGCCATGCTTTGTTTTTCTTTCTAAGCAAATCGACCTTGTCCACTACTTTTCCACCTACATGGAACCTCGACATCTCAAATCCACCGCCTTGTTTAGTTAGTGACAAAGTGCGCGCAAGAAAAAAAAAACAAAGGATTAGGAAATGGAGAAAACTGATCGATCTGGTAATTGGTAAAGAAATTCTAAATCCGTAAATCGATAGAAAGGAAAATCAATTGAATGATTAAATAGGGAAGAATTTAACGGATGACTATTCTCAAAAATACCTGAGAAGAAGAGATCTGAAACCCTAAAATGAAAACGAACTGAGGGGCCTTTTTATAAAAGAAAAAGAACTGAGTTTGAAAGGCAGCGTAGAGAAAGAATATCGCCTGGGAACACCTGCATATGTATATACATACATGTATATACATATATATAACGGAGATATATATAGGGTAAATTAAATTTTGAAAATAATACACATTAAATTAAAATGAAAATATCAAGACAAACCAAAAAAATACCATAAAGAGCTGTAAATGTGATGAAGCCTCAAACAAAATTAATCTTAAATCTTTAAAACAAATCAAAATATTTATGGTTTATACAAAAAAAATACCGTGCATAATACTTTTCTAGTCGCCACTAACTTATATAACTTATTTTCAAGAGATAACTTTTTCTAAGGGATACGAATCTTACATACCAACCCTCAAAATCTCAAGAACTCTTTTTGTGATAATCGTGAATTCTTCCATTTTAAAAATTTGAGATCTGTAAATTCAACTTTTAATGTTAATAGACAAATTAGATGTAAATATATAAATTTATTATGCGTTTGGAATATTTCGGGATTAAGGTATTTAATCAATTTGGAAATTGTAGATTTAATAATTATGAAATTACTTTTGGTATTATGGAATTTAAGTTTTAAAGAAATTGATATATGTATATATATAGTAAATAAATATATATTGTTGTTATTCCTTATACCAAAATAAATATATACTCAAAAAAGAATATATATATATATATAATAATATATATGAGGCTTAATAGCCAAATAAGCCCTCAACCTTTAGCCCAAAATGGAATTCATCCTCAACGTTTTATCACATGAAATTCAGTCCATAAACTTTTATTCAGTGAAAATAGACCAAATCTGTTAAATGAACTAACTGCTGTTAGTTTTGCCTACGTGGCATGCCACGTGGTAGCTAACTAAGCTATCCACGTCAGCTGCCACGTATGCAAAACTAACGGCAGTTAGTGTCATTTAATAGATTTTGACTTAATTGCATAATTGAAAAAGGTTGAGGGTTTATTTCCACTGAAATAAAAGTTTATGGACTGAATTTCATGCGATAAAACGTTGAGGCCTGAATTCTATTTTGGACTAAAAGTTGAGGGCTTATTTGACTATTAAGTCTATATATGATTATAAATACATGTGTATAAATATATACATGTATGTATAAAAAAAAAGTAGGAAAATCGACAAGCTTCCTTGTTTGCATAAGCAGACAAGGAAATAAAATAAAAAAATAAATAAAATAAAATAAAAGTAAATAATAAAATGAAAAAAAAAAAAGAGAAACAGGAATCGGTCTACCAAACTCGATTCCCTTTCCCATTTCCTCTATATACAGATAGAGCTAGTTACAGGCCGGTCCAGACCGATTCCGGGCAGGTTTTCACCGGTTCCGGCCTTAACTAAAAGAGAACCAGTCCGAACCGGTAGTAAATCGGTCCGGTTCGGACCGGTTCTATCTAATATAAGAGGCGAACCGGCCCCGTTCATTGGACCGGTTCGGTCCATCTTTTTTTTGCTTTTTAAAATTTTTATTTTTAAAATTTTATATTAATTTATATTAATTTATTTTAATATATATTAATATATTTTAATAATTTAATCTAATAAATTTATTTTTATAATAAATAATGTTAATAGTTTAATTTAACAATAATTTATTATAAAGTTATATTATAATTTATTTAATTAATGTAACAATAATGTAAAAATAAACTATTATAAAATTATCTAATAAAATTATTGTTATAATAAATTAAAGTTATATTATGAATATAATATTATGATAAAATGATATTTGATTCAAAATACAAATAATGATATTATGAATATTATTATTATATTCATTTTGCATATCTTTATTTATATTCATTTATTATATTCATTTTGAATTTAAATAATTTATTATATTTGAAATATCATTTACTTAATATTTATTCATTTATTTATTTATTCATTTATTTAATATGTTTTTAAAATATTAATTTATTTTGTATTTTAAATATTTATTTATTTTAAACATAGATAAGTATAACAATAATTAATTTGGTATGTAGTAGTAGTAATAATAATAATAATAATAATAATAATAACAACAACAACAACAACAACAAAGGAGAAAATGGAGAGAGTAGGAGACCAAAGATTTTTTACGTGGAAAACTCCTTCAAAAGTTAGAAGGGTAAAAACCACGGGACCGTAGTCCATAAAAATATTCACTATGACTAAACTTATTTACAATTTTACATACAATTTACAAAAAAAAAAATTATTCTCTACTCTTCATAATTTATACGGATTGCCTTGGAAATTTCTTCCTCCTCTTCTGAATTATTATCAGCAAATTCATTGGTCATTCCAAGTTCGACATTGCGCGATTCCGCATCAAACCAATCTTTAAGGCATGTTAACATGCACAATGAATCCGGATTAAGAGTGGTTCGATGGTCTCCAATAATTCTTCCACACGTCGAGAATGCGGATTCCTAAGCAACAGAAGAAACTTGCACCGCAAAAATATCTCGGGCCATGGAAGCTAAAACTGGCATTGTTTTTGGTTTTCTTTCCACCATTGGAGAAGATCAAAGTTATCATCTACAGAAAAATCTTGACTTAAGAAAAATCCTAGCTCATTGAAGCTAGAACTTCGTCGAGTTGTTGAACCCGATCCCGATCCGCTTGCTTTTCCTTTTAGCTTCATTCTCTTCTTTGCTGCTTCCTTAATTGTGTTTAAAATTCCTTTTCTTTTTTGCTACTTTCGGTTTCTTCGTATGAATCTTCTTCTTCTCGATTAAAGTTGAATTGCTCCCTTTCTGTTTCATAAACATTAAACAATTCTCGAAAAAAATTGTTAATTGAGGACTTTTGATCCTCAATAGAATCAAGACCAAGAAATTCTTTATAACAATCAAAAGAAATTTCTATATTTACCTCACCTTGACTAGGATCTAGTAAAGTTGCAATACAATAAATAGGAGGAATTATTTCCCAATATTTTTAAAATTTTTCCTCCATATCATATACAAAAGAACTTAAAGTTTCATAATTCCTAAATTTTACAAATTTGTCAAACATTGTGTAGATAATAGGAACAAAATACGGTGTAGTTGGATAAAAATGAGTTGAAAATCTTTCGGTTGCATCTTTAAAAGTAGATAATAAATCAACACAATATTCAATAAAAGTCCAATCTTCTTCAAAAAGTACTAAATGTGTGCTACTTGTATAATTGTTATAAAAGGAGTAACAAGTTCTTTATAAGGTAAAATAGAAGAAAGCAAACGACGAAGTGAATTCCACCGTGGAAACGCTTTAACAGGTATATTATTTGTTAAACAAATTTGCTTCCATTCACGTTTATTACTTGGTGTGCGAATCCATTTTGCTAAAATTTTAATTTTATCAATTGGACATATGCCAGTACCAGTACCACTAGAACTAAAACCACTTTGAACACATAAATTTATAATATGACATGCACATCTTGCATGAAAAAATATGCCTTGCATAACAGGGTTTAAACTTTTAATTAAATGAGGAATAGCTGCAGTATTACTCGAAGCATTATTAAAAGTAATAGCAAAAACTTTATTATTTTTTAGTCCATATAATTTACAAACTTTAGTAATATATTTATGAATAGTATATGAATTATGTGCTTCTTCTATTACATCTAAAGATAAAATTCATTTTTGCATAGACCAATCTTCATCTATCCAATGACAAGTTATAACAAGATAACTTATACCATTAGTACTAGTCCATATATCACTGGTTAAACTAACCCTAGATGAAATATTACTAAGTTTATCAATTAAAACTTGTCTATATTATTTAAACATATCCATGCAATCTCTTTTTAATGTATGTCTAGAAACAGATTTATATGCGGGTTGTAAATATTTACAAACAAATTCTAAATATCATGTTTTTTCACAAATTGTGAATGGTTGTTCAGTCCTAACTACAAATCTAACTAAACCACGTCTAGCTTGAATATTATCAAAATTAAATTTTTTTCCACCATCATGCGTATTAATTTGAGATTGTTTACCTTCTAAAATTTCATTTTCTTCGGCATCAGGATTGATTTTATGTATAGTAATTAAATGTCTTTTATACGTACCTGTACCGCCACCACCTCCACCGGAGTTATAAGAGTAAACGCCTTTGCACAATTTACAGATGGCACAATATTTATTCGTCTCACATTCTTTTGCTACAATGTCGAAATACTCCCATACCCTGCTTGTTTTTTTTCGACTAAACTTCGGTCTTGATGATGTAGCAGCAGTGGTGGCAGCTGATGATTGTGTTTGAGCATGACTTCCTCCATGACCACGACTTCCTCCATGACCACGACCACGACCAAACGATGGTGCCAAAGGAAGCTCCTCCTCCGGATGAATATCTGGTTCGATTTCATTAAATGATTCGTCACCCAAATTAGGAATTTCAGTGGAACCAAAAGGTCGAGAAACAAAGCATGAACGACGGAAGAAATTTGACATTTTTATATTTTTTTGAAAATAAATATATTTTAAAAATTAAAAAAATAAATGTATGATATATATAATATATTGGAATTTGAAAATTGAAACTTGAAAATTAAAAGTAAAATTTGCAAAATTAGAAAATAAAAAAATGAAATTTATAAAGAAAATGATGATATTATAAATTTGGAATAAGGAATATATATAATATATTAAAATTTGAAAATTAAAAGTAAAATTTGTAAAATTATAAAATAAAAAGAAAAATGAAATTTAGAAAGGAAATGATGATATTATAAATTTGAATAAGGGAATTTAAGTGAATTTGAGAGAGTTTGAGTGAATATTGAGAGAGTATGTGAGTGAAGAGAATAAGAGTAGATGAATATAGATAGTAGATTTGAGAGAAAATATAGAAGAAATGTAAATGAAAATAGAAGATAGAATAGAGGTATTTATAGGAAAAAAATTAGAATAAAAAAATAAAAAAAATTTTAAAAAAAAAGGATTGATGGGCAACGACCATTTCAAACACAGAGCAGAGGCAAGTCTGTGACTTGCCTATGCATACTGCAGTTGCACTGCAAGGCTAGGCTGCCACTACGTAGTGCGCAGTGGCAGCCAAGCTGCGTAGTGGCAGCCAAGCCAAATTTTTTTTTAATTTAATTATAATTAAAAAATTAAAAAATTAAAAAAACCCTAAACCTTAAAACCCTAAACCCTAAACCTTAAACCTTAAACCCTAAACCGGCCCAATAAGCACCTCTATATACAGAGAAGCGATGGACAGGGGCCACTGACCGGAAAAAAGGAAGAGGGCTGATGGATGGGAGGATACGACCGTCATCGGTCAAGGAAAAGAGGAAGGTTGGCCGGCGACGAGCAGATCAGGGGAAAAAGGAAAAGAGAAGAAGGAAAGAAAAAGAAAAAGAAAAAGAAACGAGAGCCGCTTGATCTGCACCCCATCACCCTTTTCGTTGGCGCCGACAAGGATCTAGAGGTGGAAGTGCGAGGCCGGTGAAGCCGACCATAGAAGGGAAGAGGGAAGGACGATCGCCGACCACGAAACAAAAAAAAAGAGAGAGAGAAAAGGGAGAAGAAATTGAAAGAGAGAGAAGAAGGAGAGCTAATCGGAGACAAGGCAATGGAGGGACCGGTCGGTGATAGGGGAGGAACACAACCGTCGTCAACGCCCTTTGTCACCGTCGGAGGTGCTAAACTAAAAAAAGAGGGGGGTTGAACCGGTTTGAACCAGTTCAGCAGAGAAAAAAAAGAGAGAAGACAGAACAAAGAAAAAAAATAATGGTAAGAAAATTATTGTTATTTTATTATTATTATTATTATTATTATTATTATTATTATTATTATTATTATTATTATTATTATTAATTTGTTGTTGTTGTTGAGTAATTTTATAAAATTCTAAATGTGGATATGAATTTGAATTCGTAGAAATTATGTAAGATGGATGGAGTTTGATAAAGTTTAGGAAAGATTAAATCGTGAGTTTTGATGCTAGGTAAGATATTTGTATAAATTAGTAGTAAATTCATATGGAATTAGTTTGATTGATTTGAGGTTTTAAATATTAAATTTGGAATTTTGAGGATATGATTGAATAAGGTTACAGGTGAGAAAAGGTGATAATATTGATGTAGAAGATTGAGGATAATAATGTTTTAATTTATATGATAAATATGATGTGATTGAGATTTCGAAGATAAATTTCAAGCTGTTTATGAGTTGATTTAAATGAGGTTTATGAATTGGATACTATAATGGTTTAAAATCAACTGCCTTGGGAATATAAAACTGTATTTTTCATGCAGGAGTTTAGGAAATTATAGTCTTTATGCTGCCAAAATTTTTATAAAAATCTTCGATATGAAATAATTACATATCATGTGATAAGTTTAAATATAAGTATAAAATACGAGATAATAAATTAGTAGTAAAAGGTAAAGTTAGCCAAAACTTAGAAGAAGATGAATTAATGTTGTTGGTAAAATGCTTTGCAGTCCAGGAGAAGTGGATTACGGGCGATGTTATTGAGAAAGTCGCTAACACTGAACAAGTAAGAGACGCGTGTGTAATTTGTAGGGATATCACGAATGCATATTTTTCATGCTAATAATTTTATAAAATTATTTTGGAAGTGAATTGCTTCGAATATTGTGGAATTGTGGCTATTTGGCTAGTTGAAACTGTGTTTGCACTTGCAGGAGGCTAGGGTTGTAGCATCTTTTATGCTGTCGAAATTTATTAGAAATATTTCAAAAATTGCCATGAAATATTTCAGTACATTGTGAAATATTTTCCTAGCTTCGAGAGTGAAAGATTTATTATTTTTCATAAAATGTGAAATTACTGAAAAACATTTATTAAATATTTATGCTACCGATTTCGGTAAAAGTTAAATTATCGAAAATTCATCCCAAATATTTTATGGTGGAATATGTGATTTGTAAAGTTAAAAGTGGAAAGGTGAATATTTTATAAATAATTTTTCATAAATATTCACTATATGTTTTAATAAAACCTTTATGGACTAACCAGTAGCGGTGGTAAGATTTCGGATTAGGGGGGGCCAAACCATTTGCATAAAAAAATTTAATTATTCAATAAAATCTGTTACTAGCTTAAATTTTTTATTTAGCATCTATAATGTTATTATTTTACCAAAAAAATAAAAAATATACGTGAAACATGACATACCATATATAAATATAAATAAATATATATATATAGATATAGATATAGATAAAAAAATGAAGTATGAAAAGAAAAAATATATAATTATTGAAAATGGAGGAAAAACAAATATTTTTATTTAAAAAAGTGCATGATTATTTTTGGTAAGAAAAAAATTATTTGAGTTGAAAGTTTTAATAAATTTTATCTTAATGTAGAAAATAAAAATTAACTTTTATTCCATTTTATTTTGGAACCTTATTCTAACAATTTTCATTGTTTAAAAATATTTTTTTTATAAATGGTGCAGTAAAAACCATTGATATAAGATTAATTAATCTATCAATAAGAAAATACACATTAATTTAATCATTCTTCACAATTACAAATTTATCTAAAAAATTAATAATAAAAAACTTGAACTATATTAATTAATTATTTCTTTCGAATTTTAAGAGATGTTTTGTTTAACAATATTTATTTAGGATATAAAAAAAAATTAAGTGAAGTTTAAATTTTTTATAGGACTGTAACAATTAAAAAAAATGCTTAACTAGTTTTTTTTTAACATATATCTAACATACAAAGTTTAAATTAATAATATCTATAAAATAATTTCACGAAAATTAAAATCAAATAATTTTTTTTCATTGTATAAAATGATATTAATACCCTTTGGAAATTTGTTTAAAATATGATAGTTGATTTTTTTTCTTAAAATTTAAGCTCTTATATTTATAAAGATTGACATTTTTTTGGGATTTATGAGGAGATGAGACATTTTGTTCTTTTAGAGGGGCCAAAGGTAAATTAAAATTTAAAATACATACATGTATAACAGTACAAATAAAAAATATAAAAAATGTTGAGGGGCCATGGCCCCTCCTTACTATAACATGGCTCCGCCACTAGAACTAATTGAAGATTTTACTCATTTTACTGAATCCATAAAGGTGATATTATTGTGTGAATATTGTTTGGAGACTAAAATATTTTTACATGTATTTTATAGTGAGAAATGTGTTTATGGAATTACTATTAATTTTGGAAAATAAATATTTCTATTTTTCATAAAGTATGAAATTACCGTAAAATGATTTCCAGTAATCTTGAAATTGAAAGTTTTGAAAGAAAAGCATAGAAACACGTGTGTATGTGTTTTACAGTGAAATGAAATATCTACGAAATTTTATTACTACAAAATAAATATTTTGTAACATTGTTTTCACCGTATGAGACACTGTGATTTATACCTTTATGTATTTCTAAATGACATTATCTATTTAATTAAATTCCATAAAGGTGATGAGATTTCATATACACTATTTTGAGATTGTTAGGCCTCATATCATGCTCACGTGTCACTTGTACCATCACTGTGTGAAGCTATTGACATTGATTCGTTTTTAGCGTCCCGGTTGACACCTGATCAGTGTACGACCGAGGACCCCTATAGATTATGGTCATAGAACTCACGTGTTTATTATTACTATTCCCTACTAGGGTTATAGCATGATATCATTAGGGTGTTGCCTAGTGTCCACTATTATTTCACGTGTTATTACTGATTATTTTGATATTTACTAAAATGTACTGATTACCGAAGTGTTTTTTTATCACTGAATTGTTATTACATTTGAACAGTTTATTTTACTGTTACACGTGTGAAAGTGATGATTTCAGTGGTGGAAATCAAATTGCTTTCAAGTGTTGAATTATATGATTTAATGAGTTATTTTACTCAAGTATGTGAAATATTTATATGCAATGAATATTTAAATAAATTTCACATTAAATTAAATTTTTACTCCCTGCAGTCGTTCTAGGTTTCCGGGACAAGACAAGTATTTCAAAATACCTTCCATGCTCCATCTGGATTACCGGGCTAACTATAGTATCCTTCCTTTTAGTGTGCCTAGCATACCGATAGGAAACTAAAGGATTTTACTGCATATAGTTTTCATGATATCAAAATTGCATACAACTCTCTTACTGAGCCATGGTTTGCTCACCCCTTTATTTACATCTCTCTGGAGTATTTTCAGTGACCGAGAAATGTATTATTCAAGGATTATCGGCTATGTATTGATTACCTCAAGGCAGCTTGTTTAGCTCCTAGAGGTATATTTATTTTCTTTTATATGTTTAGATTTACTTTTACAGTACTACAATGTTGAATTAAACAGGGGATGTATATGATTGATATAAATATTGTTTTGTAAATATTTTACTTATATAAATTAAAGTAATTTACAGAAATTACTGTTTACTATTGAATTGGAAGTGGAAAATAAAGGCATCACAGACAGTTCAATCAATTCATGTGTATGAAAATGTGTGAAAAAGTGTAAAATACTGTGTATTTAGACTATGACACTTTTTTATTGTTAAATTAAAATTTTATTATTTACTCAGTATAGCTAATGCAATTATGGTTTTTTTCAAGTTTAAAGTATACAAGAATACATATTTGCTAATTATAGTTATAAGAATTTTTGTATCTATATTACAAATTATTCCATATAATATTTTTTATATTTTTTTAGTTAATAAGGAGGTGTAATAAAAGAAAAGAGATTCAAATCTTAAATCTAATCTTTTTTTAGAGAGATAACATGCATTGATTGTTAATCTTTTTTATTAAATTTTGTGTCACCAATTAGAACAACCCAATTCAATTTGAAAAATTACTTTTTTTTTATTGGAAACGGTAACTGTATTATTTAAGTGGTAGTAAGAAGATTACAACTTAATTGGTTTTGAAGAATGGTAGATTCCACGAATTGTGGTGAATCTTTCATCCAGAGCATATCATAAGTAATAGTTTTTACCTACTTAACAAGTAATAGGTAACCATATTACCACTTCACTTTATATGGCTAATAGAATAATATCTAAAATGATGCAATAAGACTTTAGTAGCTTCAAGCACAACACCAGCACTAGAGTGATGTTCCTGAGATTTAGAAACAATAGAGATTACTGTTAAAGAGTCAACTTCAAGTTCCACATTAAAAAAAAAAAAAGCTTGAAAGAGCAAAAGAAATAGCCTCTAACAAGGCTAAGCATTCTACAATGAACAGATCAAAAGAACCATTCTTCTTGGAGGACAACAGAGCCATTACTTCACCTTTATAGTTGTGTGTAGCCACACTTACACCAATCCAACAGTTTACAGTAAAAAATACCGCATCAAAATTAACCTTGATAGTTCCATGTGTCTTTGGAGGTAACCATTGAGAAATATGTCAAGCTGCCTATATATTTCCAAGCTATATCGATTTGCAGAAGAGAAGACATCTAGATAAGTCTGACTAGAGTGTGCAATGCTGTTTGGATCAATTAGTTTACCCTAGTAGATAAGATTGTTTCTAGCAGTCTAGATGTACCAGATATCATGGTAAACAACAGTAACTTGTTCCCTTGGTCCTTGTCTATCAACTATAGTAGCCAATTTGTAAAAAGAGATTGATTTCAATCTTTGAATTTATGAAAAACTGACGTAGACCAAACTTTAACAATAATGAGCAATCCTTGAATATATGAACTATTGTTTCACGGTGTTGATCACACATTGGACATGTTGGTCGAGAAACCACCCATTTCTATCGGAGATTCTTCATTGTTGGGATAATTTGTCTATAACATCTCCAAAGAAACGTCCTCACTTTAGTAGACAGTGACAAACTCTATACCTTCTTCCAAAAAGTTGCAACAGGTGTGATATTAGAAAATTCACCAAAAACATGACCCCCATAGTCAATATGAACTCCTATACTCCTATTATATTACATAGGAGAATGGTATCCTAATTTCATAGTATGTTAACCACATTGGTTATGATGACATACCAAAAGATCCCCAGTATTCAATCCAACAGAGGAATCTTATAGATAACCTATACATCCAACTCCGAAAACCACTATCGCAATAATTCCTTATTCTACATCCTGCCTGCTGGTCAATGAAGTGGGTGACAGTCATATAAGCATTATTACCACTTGTATATATTGGCTTATAACTGAAGGAAACCGAAACAAACATGCAGCGGAATTTAAATCATTCGGCCTCCACCAGGATCGATTCGGAGGGTTGCCTGATTAGGGTTTCGAGATTTTACCTAAAGTTTTCTTTGATTTCTGTCGTTGGTCAAGTCACAAGCAACAACCTTTCGTTCCTGCCTCTATGGTATCCACACGAACGGATCTCACGACTCTTGAACGTCTCACGATCAGAAGCCTTAAGGAGCGTTTTTGATTCTTTATAACCGAACTGCTAGCTTCGATTAAAAGACTACTTTTCTGTTTTCTAATTGTTGTGCGGCTATGTTTCAGAAAACATCCTTTTATAGGCAGTAAATTTTACCCTAAAATTTACTGCCAAACAGAACTCTAATCCTACTTAGAATAGGATTAACTATATCCTTAATCCAAGTCAGAATAGGATTAGACATATCCTTAATCCAATTCAGAATAGGATTAATTAAGCTCCTCATTGATCCGTTCTAAGTGTGCGACCCAATAGGTTTCAAAACAATGGCAATGACAAAATTGTCACAGGCAATGAGCGGTATCTAGCAACACATCATTGCTACCCATGTAACGAGAATGTCAATGACTCGACATAACCTTACTCGTGATAGATGTTACCGTGTAGTCTAATCCCTTTATCCTTTGATGTCTTGATTAGACACAAGTCATGGAATGTGTCACACTTGTATAGTCTAATCAGCGTTTCTTGATTCCTGAGTAAACTAATTAAACAAATAAAATCAATATCTCATATTGACTTATTCGAGCACGGCCATGCATTTCTTAGTCTCACTCTATCAAAGGGTCCAAGACATCACTCTTGTTATATAAGAGGGATAAATTCTATCTTGATCACTCAACACCCCTCTACATAGATCAAGGCATACCCAATTACTACCTTTATAGTCCATCCTGTTACGAATGACATCTAGCAGCATTAAAGTATGCAATTCTCTATGTTGGGATCTCTGATGATCTCAAGTCAAAGGATCACATACACCATCATCACTATGAGAATCGCTTATGACACTCATATAACAATCCATGTAGCGTTCTCATGGAGGGTCGATCCAGTACATAGTTCTCTAACATGTACCTATGTGATGACTTGATATCCTATATCCATGACAATGGTCATCAGTCAACCACATACTAGTCTTATCGTATCATTGTTATCCTTGTTCACAATAATACTTGACTAGGGATATTTTAAGAATAGTGTGTTATTACTATTCTAAGGACATTATCATATAAGATTATATTACGTAGTTATAAGACAAATATAATAATGAACTATAAATAAAAATGTCATGATACATAAAATTGCCAAAGTCAATCATCTAATGAATGGTTCTAAGGGCATAATCCAACAATAACTCCTAGGCCTTGGAATATATAATTATTCCAAACGGAAACAGGAGTTCCATTGCCAATACGCAATTTAACTCCTAGTTTCAGAACTTGTCGTCATTCACCAAATGCTTTTCCATGTGAATAAGGAATTGGTGCCTACCTTAGCACCCATAAAAAATCAGATTCTAAAGTACCAAGCCTTCAAGACTTTATAGCATATCGAATTTGGATGTTTTGACAGCCTCTATCCCTATTTCGCTAGCAATGATAGATTGAAAGATGCTAAATCTGAAGCCCAATCCACCTTGAGATTTAGTCAAACAGACAGACTTTATCCCAACTCAACCAATGTAATCCATGACTACCATTTCCATGTTGCCACCAGAATCTACAAATCATTTTACTGAGATCTATACAGAATAGATAAGAAAGTTTGAACATTGACATAGTATAGGTTGGAATAGATTGTGCTACAACTTTAATCAACATTTCTTTCCCAGCTTAGGAAAGAAACTTCTTAGGAAAGAAACTTCTCTTTTCAACCCATCAACTTCTTCCATGTATGATCTTTAATTGTCGCGAAAGCTTTCTTCTTATATTTACCAATCACAATTGGAAGTCCCAGGTACTGTTCTATACTATACACTACCTGCACCCCAAAGATAAAAGCAATTTGATACATTATAGCCGAATCAATATTTTTGCTGACTAAAATGCTTGATTTTGCAAAGTTCACTTGCCATTGAGAAGCTTTCTCATAGCAATGAAGAATGTCCTTGATTTTATTACGTTCTTGTAGGTTTGATCTAAGGAATAAGATGGAATAATTCGCAAAGAATAGTAAATTTATAGATGGAACAGTACGACAAACTTTGACACCGCTCATATATCCCTGTGATTAAGCAGCACTCAAAGCTATTGACAACCTTTTGCACACATGATGATAGATATAGAGATAATGGGTCACCTTGCCTAAGGCCCCTTGTGCGATGAAAATAGCCATACTGAATTTGAAAAATTACTTAAATTCTAAATTAAAATTATAATAATAAAATAAAGTTACAGGGTGTTTTTTTTAGAAGTTATAATCATAATAAATATATTACATTTTTTTTAACTAGTAATAATGAAAGTTACTTTTACTCAAACTAAATAAATTAATAAAAATAACTAAAACTAACTAAACTATTAAATAATTAGACTAAACTCAAACTTATATACAGTAAGACTTGAACTTAAGATCTTAAAGTCGTAAAATCTTTTCCTTCCCACTAAGCTAATGCCCTATTAGCAAAGGGTATTTATGTATTTTTAATTTTAAAATAAAATAAATTACTTTTATTTATATGCACTTAAAAAACTAACTAGTAATTTTTTTCCAAAAAAATAACTTTTTAATTTTCTTGGTATAACAGAATAGAAAGAAAACAGAAAAGACAAATTTGGAATGATTTTTTTTGTTATTAAGGAAAGAAAATTACAATATTTTTTTATTTTCTTTCCTCATTTTTTTTTTGCTAAATGTTAACAAAAACCTTTTTTTTTTCTCTAACACACACCCTATCCATGCTTCTTCATTTTCACTTTACCAAACACACCCTTTGATTTTGCTTGATAAAATGGAAAGAAAAATAAAAAGATTGGAAAATAGAATGAGAGGAAAATGAAAAGATGAAAAATATATTTTTTTTCTTCTTTCTATTAGGCTTTGCTTGACAAGGAGAAAAGAAAAATAGAAAGATGGAAAATTGAAGGGATTAAAAAATGGAAAGATAAAAAATATTATTTTTTTGCTTTATGTATGCTTAGTAGGAAAGATGAAAAAATGGAAGGATTAGAAAAGTATATTTCATTTCTCGGTCCTATTGCTTGATAGAGTGAAAAAGTTAGAGGAAAGAAAATTAAAAATAAAGTGATTTTACCATCCTATCCTTATACAAATGTTTAAAAAGTGTAATTATTTTTGGATAATTTTTTTTGGCATTTATTGAGTTTTCATTTTCAATGAGATATTTTCTAAAAAAACAAAATCTAGTCAAAATATTTAATTCACTAATAATTAATTAAATAATTAAATTATAATTAATTAATTTATTCATTGTTAGTTAATTATATAATGACTAATAAATGTTAAATACTTAACTCAACCATAACTAATGTCTAATACTAATAGAATCATTTTTATACAAAAAACTTGATATGCCATAGGTCAAGCCCAAGAAAATAAAAGAATAAAAGTTTTCAATTAATAATTTTAAATTTTGTCTAGGGTAATTTTGTGTTTTCAATTAATCTATTCACATGCTCACATTTTCTTCCCTCTTTTTTATCCAATTTGGACAGATTTGCTTTCTTTGGAAGGAAAGAAAACACTTTTTCCTCCTCATTTCTTTCCTTCTTATTTTTTGTTTTACCAAGCAATCTTAAAAATTATTTTCTTTTCACTTTTCTCTATTCACTTTCTTTCGTTCCAATTTTCAGTTGTACCAAGCATAGCCTTAATGTGCTTAGTAGGAAAGATAAAAAAGGTGAAAGAAAATATAATTTTCTTTCCATTCATCCCTTGCTAGAGTTGAAAAATGATAATAAGAACAAAAATCATTAAATAAAATAACCAAGAAGAAAGGAAAAGATGACCTAAATAGGTTGGACCTGGTTCCTTAAGTTCACATCAGTTGAAAAGAAACAAGTCTAACCTTCACTCAATGAAACGGCACCGTTTGGTGCCTAATACAAAATCCCTTAATTCCTTTTTGAAATCCTTCTTTTTCTGAAAAATAAAAACTCTAAGGTTGTGTTTGGATGAGGAATTTCAAAATTTTGAGGCATTTTAAAATAAAGGTATTTCAAAATTTATCATTTTAAAATACTAGCATCTATAATTGACTTGTTTGGATAAAAAAAATTTTAGAAAGAATTTTTGGATACTAAAATTTGATTAAATAAAAAATAATTATAAAAGAAAAATAATAATATTATATATTACAAAAAGAAAAATATCAAATAAAATATGCAATATGGGTATCATTAGATTTGTAAAAATGTATAAATATTGTTAATAATATAAAAAATAAAGATATATATTAAATTTAAATAAAACAATATGTTTTTTGTTTTTAACTCTATATTTAATAATGGGCCATGTCTAATAAAGTAGGAAAGAGTATAAGGAATTTTGAAAAACCACCTATTTAGGTGGATTTTTAAAAGGGAATTTGAGCATTTCAAATTCCCTTTTTAAATCCCTCATAAATTTTCAAATTCTTCAAAAATTTTTGCCAAACAAGAAATTTACATTTTGGACTCTTAAATATCTTGATTGAAATGAATTCCCTCCTTGAAATTCCTCATCCAAACACAACCTAAAACTCTCCTAAATTCAAGCCTTTGAAGAACTCAACCGTCGGAAACACCAACTAAACCCAAAAAACATCATGAATGTAAGATTTTGGCTATCATGCACCATTGTCTCTGCCGCTTTTAATCACCCGAACGAACCCAAAAACTCCAGAAATGTTCCCTAACATCTCTTAAACCAAATTCTAGCCAAAATTCCCCAAAGCCCACTAACTTTTTACAAATTTAAATTCCAAAAATGAAAACCTAGGATTGCCAAACTATGAAACAATGTTAAAGACCCAAAGAAAAAACAGAACCAAAAAACGTAAACAAAGAAGAGAACCAAAAAACCTAATCTTGAAACTTGAGAATTTATGTGAAGATGATTGTGTAAAATTATTACTGAAATTGTGTGTTGTATGCTTGCTCTCTATCGTGTGTGGCTTGAATTTATAAACTTGAACTTTTTTGTTAGTTTGGAAAATGCTTGAATGCCATGAATCGTATCCCTTCATCTCGATGTTAATTTTTACATAATCTTAGGTTGTGTTTGGATGAGGAATTTCAAGGAGGGAATTTATTTCAATCAAAATATTTAAAAGTTCAAAATACAAATTTTTTGTTTGATAAAAAATTTTGAAGAATTTGAAAATTTAGGAGAGATTTCAAAAAGAAATTTGAAATGCTCAAATTCTCTTTTGAAAATCCACCTAAAGAGAGGTGATTTTTCAAAATTTCTTCCACTCTTTCCTACTTTATTAGGCATGACCTACTATTAAATATAAAGTTAAAAACAAAAAAAATATTATAAATTTAATATATATCTTTATTTTTTATATTATTAGTAATATTTATATATTTTTACAAATCTAATGATACTCATATTACATATTTTATTTAATATTTTTCTTTTTCTAATATATAATATTATTATTTTTTTATAATTATATTTTATTTAATCAAATTCTAGTATTCAAAAATTCTTTCTAAAATTTTTTTTATCCAAACAAGTCAATTATAAATACTAGTATTTTAAAATGATGAATTTTGAAATATCTTTATTTTAAAATATCTCAAAATTTCAAAATTTTTCATCCAAACGCACTCTTAGGGTTGGCTCATTTAATTTCTTTGAGTTTCCAAAACCTCCTTCCAAATCCATTTGTCTTTTGATTTCTTTCCAATCTTTCAAGGGCAGATTTGATTTCAAATTCCTTCTTTCATTTGTTTGATTTTGATTATGAGTCTTAATTTCCAGTTTCGGCATTGATTTATTTTCAAGATTTCCAACATAACAAAAAATCTGAATTCTCTTGTTGATTGATTTTCTATTTTATGTTTTGATTCTAGCGATTTGATTTTCTTTTTGCAATTACTTGATTTTATTTTAAATTTACCTGATTTTTCAGTTATTTCTTCTAAAATACTTTATTTTTATATATTTTTATTGTTTTTTAATTAATAATTTTTTGAAACAAAATAACTGAAAAAAAGGAATAAAAAAGAAAATAAATAAATAAAAGAAAGTAGGCTCGAACCATGAATTGTTTTAAAATTAGACTTCTTGGATCAATCAAAGTCCAAAAATTTCAAAGCTAAAATTTTAAGTTAAATCTATAAGCTTAAGAAACCAAATAAGGTCCAATCGCTTTAAAGACGAATTTGAAAATAACTTCGAGAATTTCATATACTGCCAAAGACGACGCAATCTGGTCAAGACAATTAACTTGATAATTAAGCTCAGTTTGATCACAAACATCTCGCAAAAGAACTCGTAAAATGAAACTCGAACAAAGCCCAAATAGTGGACTCAAATCCCATAACCTACGAAAGAGCCTATTTAATCTTATCCTAAGATCTGAACCAAAAATGGTGTCTACAATTGCTTCTTTTTTCATATTGTTGAGTATCATGAATAAAACAAAACTATAAATGTTTTTTTTTTTAATTGAGAAATGCTTTTTCTAAAATAATGCCTTGAAATTTTAAAAATTTTTATTTTAAAAAATGCTCCTCTGACTAGGCAAACATTGAAACTTTAAAAATTCACCTTGAAAAATGTTCCTCCAACTAATGAGGCCTTGAAACTTTAAAAATACCATATTGAAAAATGCTCCTCTGATCAGGGAAGACCTTGAAACTTTAAAATCATATCTTCAAAAATTCTCTTCCGACCAAGGATGTGAAGAAATTTTAAAAATCTCATCTTTAAAAATGTTCCTTTGACCAGTGAGGCCTTGAAACCTTAAAAATCTCATCCTGAAAGATGCTTTTTCGATCAGAGAGACCCTGAAACTTTAAAATCTCATCTCTAAAAGTGCTCATCTAGCCAATGAGGCATTGAAACAAAAAAAAAACTCGTCTTCAAAAATGCTCCTCCAAGTAGGGAGGCCTTAAAACTTTAATAATCTCAAATTTAAAAATGCTCCCTCGATCAAGGAATCCTTAAAATTTTTAAAAAATCATCTTCAAAATTGCTCCTTTAACTAAAAAGGCCTTGAATCTTTAAAAATCTTATTTTGAAAATTACTCATCTGAACAAGGAGGCCTTGAAACTTTAAAAATCTCATCTTAAAAATGCTTCTTCGACTAAGGTAGCCTTGAAACTTAAAAAAAAAAACTCATCTTGAAAAATGCTCCTTAGTCCAAGGAAGCCCTGAAACTTTAAAAATCTCATCTTGAAAAGTGTTTCTCCTACCAAAGAGGTCCTAAAAAATTAAAAATCTCATTTAAAAGTTTACCTAAATGATTTACAGATCTCATATGTCCTTCTCGAATGAATGTAATGCATGCAGAAATAGTTTCATCTTAAATGTGACAACGTAAGCCTTCAAAATCATCATTTTTATCTTCTTTTTACTTTGTCTTCTTCCTAAACTATTCATGTGATAACTGCAAAATTAGGCCCTTGTTTACTGAGACAATTTATCTAAAAGCCTTATGAAGTGGTGTTGTAATGAATTAATTAAGAAGAGAAGTGAGAAACTAAGGCTTTAGAAATTTAATTTAAGATTAAAAAGGGACATACGATAGTGAAGAAAGAGAATTATGTAGCGAATTAAACTATTTTAGCGATTTACATGGGATTAAGTTAATTTGGTTTATTTTTAAAAGCATGGGAATTTTAATGTTTAAAAGGATTTAATAGTTTGAATCATTAAGCATTCACAATAAATTTACATTATAAAGAAATAATAGGAATACATATGAAATTAGTCTATATATAACATTCATTTTAATTAAATAAAATATATATACACACATATAATAATCAAATGCATAATTTATGTATACATATATATATAGACTAAGAGAAACAAAAGAAATATATATTTTGAATATAAGATTAAGAAAAAGAAAAGAAAAGAAATCAAGTTTTGGTGAGATATTTCCCACCAAGCCACTTCTGATAACTTAACTCCATAATCACCTAAATCTAAGGAGAGAAAAGAAAGGATTTTGAGGGAGGGAGAATAGAAGGAAACAGGGGCTTGTTGAAGAGAAGAAGCTTGAGAGAAAAAGAGCAATGAGAGGGAGAAAGGAAATTGCCGCTGATTAGGGCTAAAATCAGAGCTAGTTGTCAAGGATTTAAAGGCAAGAAGCCGTACTGGTTGGAGATGGAAAGTGATCAAATAGGGCAATGTACAGGGGATAGGGAATTGAAGCAGTAGGGGACATTTAAAAAGGATGGGTGTTGGCTGTGAAACAAAGCTCGGCATGGTTGTTAAAGGCTAATTAGAGGGTTGAACCAAAACTGATTTGAGGCTGTTTGGGGCTAGATCTTGGTGCCATGTTGCAGACCAGAAAGTAGTTTAATAGTCTTTTATTATTCATAGCAGTAGTAGTGCACTGGAGCAATTTGTGTATGGGTTGTTAATTTTTATATAGGTTTCATGTGAGTGAGGCCAACTTGTGGAAGCCCACTCAGATTAGGTTGTTAGTAAAAGAAAAGAGAGAATGTGGTCCCAAACGGGGAATTACAGATTGTAGCTGAGAAGTTGTTATATGCAAGACAAAAACAGAAATGCAAAGGTCATGCAAAAAAGATTTTCAAAAACAAATCTTTCTTTCTCTCTCTGAAATTCTCTTCATTTCTAAGGTTTTCTGCATATTCATATCACTAACTTTTACACCTATCATTTGGTATCAGAGCTACGACTAGGCATTAATGGCGGAGGGCTTGACCACGAGGCTGCAAAAGGAGGTACGGCAGAACCAGCAAGATCTGTCAAAGCTCCAAGGTGAGTTGTAAAAATTAGATGCTAAGATTGATCAACGTTTCGAAGGTATGGTGTCTGTGCTAAAAGGAGAGTTTCAAAAATTTTTTGACCTTATGGCTATTCGAGAAGGTTATAAGGAGCAACAAAATGATTCAACTTCCGAGACTCCATCAGGCAAAGGAACCTTGGCTGACTCTTCAATAGGTAAGGATGTGCTTTAGATGCGTGGGAACGAGACAAACAAGGGTGATTCATTGGCTCCAACCCCAATTAGGTATCAAACTTCTGACTCTTTAGGAAATTTTAGGTGGGAGTGTCCTAAATTTAATGGGGAAGATTTTAAAGGTTGATATATGAAACTTGAGCAGTATTTTGACGCTGAAAGGGTAGCTGACAATGCTAAGGTAAGGGTAGTAATGCTAAGCTTAGAGGGTAGAGCTTTGCAGTGGCATCAATACTACTCCATGGCACAAGGGGGCTTTGACATATTGATCTGGGCAGATTATATTAAGGAGATGAGAGAAAGATTTACCTCTGATGAAATTGATGACCCCATGACATAATTATTTGAGCTTAAGCAGATAGTTTCTGTAGATTCTTATTATGATGAATTTTTAAGAATACTTAATCTATTATAGTTGCCTGAGCATTATTCCTTGAGCATCTTTATAAGCAACCTTAAGCCAGACATATCAGACTCCATTAAGCTGTTTAAACCCAAAAATCTTACTGAAGCACCCTAAACCCTCATATATCCTTCGTCCAAAAAAAGCTGGAACCTGCAAAAATCCAGTAGCAATACTTACAATACAAACAATAGCTCTCTCCACCAGAAAACCAACACTTTACCACCATTCTGCTAAGGCTAGCCATTTGCACCAATCTCTTGGCACTTCACTAGTCATACATCTCAAGTAAGTTTCTAAGCTTCTGTTAACTATCTCTGATTGACCGTCAGATTGAGGGTGATAAGCTGTTGACACGTTTAATGATGTTCCATGCTTTTGGAAAAGTTCCTGCCAGAATCTACTCATGAAGATCTTATCCTTGTCAGACACAATTGAGTTAGGCATCACCAATCAGCTATTAATACTACTCCCTATGAGGTAGTCTACGGGCAAATGGCTGGAGAGATTGGAGCAAATGGCTAGCCTTAGCATAATGGTGGTATAATACCCATCACCATTCAGCTATTAATACTACTCCCTATGAGGCAGTCTACGGGCAACCTTTAGGGTTCAAACCATGAGGGTGCAAGGTGTTGTTAAAAACCAAGCATTGGTTATGTTGATTAACTCTAGTAGCACTCACAACTTTTTATAGATAGTTTAGTGGCTAAAAATGTGGGGTTGTACTTCAGACAAAATTGCCAAGTAGGAGTTACAGTGGCCAATGGAGACATCATGAGAACAATAGGGATATGTCAAGAACTACAATGGACTATGATGGGGTCCAAGTTTATGGCTGACATTTTGGTTTTATCTTTAAAGGGATGTGACATGGTGCTAGGACTACAGTGGCTGTCAACTTTAGGCCCTATAATGTGGGATTTTTCTGCTATGACCATGCAATTCCAGTATCAAGGGAGATGGAGAACCTTGCAAGGTATACAACCGGGGTTGGTTGACATAGCTAGCCATAAGCAGTCTCACAAGCTAATGCAGTGTCTCTCTTCTGCTCAGAAGTTCTTTCCATATGCACTTATGTTAACCACTCACACCATGTTCAGTTGAACGTTAAGGGCTTGGACAAGGGCACTTCTAAGACAAAGGACAGTGCTATTAATCAACTGTTATTGGAGTATGCCACCTTGTTTGAATCACCTCAAGGTCTTCCTCCCACTAGGGGACATGATCACAGAATACCCCTCAAGGATGAGTCATAGGTTGTTCGGGTAAGACCTTATAGGTACTCCCTTATACAGAAAGAAGAGACAGAGAAGATGATTAAAGAGATGCTAGAGGCTGGAATCATTTGGAGTATTAATAGTCCTTTTGCTTCCCCAATTGTTATGGTTAAGAAGAAGGATGGGTCGTGGCATTTGTGTATTGACTACAGACAATTAAACCACCTTACCCTCAAAGACAAATTTCGCATACCTTTAGTAGAAGAGCTGATAGATGGACTGGCTAGGGCTAAGATTTTTTTTCCAAATTAGACTTAAGGTCTGGCTATCACCAGATAATATTGCATGGGGGTGACATTTTCAAAATTGCTTTTAAAACTCATAATGGTCACTATGAGTTTTTGGTTATGCCCTTTGGGCTGACCAATGCTCCTTCCACGTTTCAGAGCCTCATGAATGATATCTTCTGAGCACATTTAAGGCGGTTTGTGCTTGTCTTCTTCGATGATATATTAATTTACTCTAGTGATAGGGAGAGCCACACAGAGCACTTGAGAGTTGTCTTTGAAATACTCAAGAAGAACCACTTGTTTCTTAAGTAAAGTAAATGTGAGTTCGGGGCTACAAAAGTGGAATACTTGGGGCATGTAATCACAGCTGATGGGGTTGAGATGAATAGACAGAACATAGAAAATGTGTTAGATTGGCCACAACCACATTCAGTGAAGGAACTCAAGGGATTTTTGGGGCTAACAGGGTATTATAGAAGATTTATACAAGGGTATGGAGTGATAGCTCAACCTTTAACAAAACTATTGAGAAAGGATGGGTTTAGATGGAGCGAGAAGTCACAGGCCGCATTTGAAAGACTGAAGACAGCCATGACTATAGCCCCTGTGTTAGCCCTTCTTGACTTCAACAAAACCTTTGTCATGGAAACTGATGCTTCCAAAGTTGGAGTGGGAGCTGTGTTAACTCAGGAAGGAAGACCCATCGCCTATTTCAGTAAGGCCTTGGCACCAAAACACCAAGCCCTTTCAGTCTATGATAAGGAGATGATGGCAGTATTAATGGCAGTAAAAAAATGGAACTCTTACTTGGTTGGCAGGCATTTTATCATAAGGACTGATCACAAAAGCTTGAAATTCTTGCTCACTCAGCATGCTACTACTCTAGCTCAACAGATGTGGATAGCCAAGATGATGGGTTATGACTATGAGGTCACCTACAGGAAAGGAACTTTGAACACAGTGGCAGATGCCTTGTCTCGAAAACCAGAATTAAGAAATAGTCAACTAATGGCTATATCTTCTATGAGTACAGATTTGTTGGGAAGGATACAAAGTTCCTGGAATCGGGACCTTAAATTGCATCAACTAATTGAGGATCTACAATTAGGGGTGCCAGTCTCATCCAAATACACATGGCAAGGAGGTACTCTAAGAAGAAAGGGGAAGCTAGTGGTGGGTACAGATCCAGAGCTAAGGTAAGAGATCCTACAATATTTTCATTCAAGTCTTACAGGGGGTCACTCAGGAATCAATGTGACCATGAGTAGAATTGTAAGTGTCCTTTATTGGAAAGGTATGAAGAAAGAAGTCAGGAGGATGGTTAGAGAATGCCCTGTTTTCCAACAATGCAAAAGTGACAACTCTGCCTTGCCTAGTCTTATCCAGCCACTCCCTGTATCTGAGAGGATATGGCATGACATATCCTTAGACTTCATAGAAGGGTTGCCTAAGTCACATGGTAAAGACACAATACTAGTGGTGGTGGACAGATTGAGCAAGTACGCCTATTTTGTGGTTATCTCTCATCCTTTTACAGCTGTGACAGTAGCACAAGTCTTCATGGACAACATTTATAAACTACATGGGATGCCTAACTCAATTGTGTCTGACAGGGATAAGATCTTCATGAGTAAATTCTAGCAGGAACTTTTCAAGAAGCATAGAACATCATTAAACATGTCAACAGCTTATCACCCTCAATCTGACGGTCAATCGGATATAGTTAACAGAAGCTTAGAAACTTACTTGAGATGTATGACTAGTGAAGTGCCGAGAGATTAGAGCAAATGGCTGGCCTTAGCAGAATGGTGGTATAATATCCATCACCATTCAGCTATTAATACTACTCCCTATGAGGCAGTCTACGGGCAACCACCACCAATACACTTACCTTACTTGGCAGGTGATTCAGTGGTAGATATGGTGGATCAAAGCTTACAAGCGAGAGAGGCTACCATCAAACTCTTGAAGTTTTATCTTAACAAGGCTGAATCTAGGATGAAGAATTTGGCAGACAAAAAAAGGAGTGATAGAGAATTTGCAGTGGGAGACAGAGTTTATGTGAAATTACAGCCCTATAGACAGCAGTTTGTGGTCAATCGAGGGTGCCCCAAACTAGCAGCCAAGTTTTTTTGGCCTTACTAGGTGTTGGAAAAGATAGGACCAGCAGCCTACAAACTATAATTACCCGCTGGATCCAAGGTACACCCCACCTTTCATGTGTCTCAATTGAAGAGGCACTTGGGCAAAACTCCTTTTTTGTCCTAGTTGCCAGTGGTAGGTAAGGACGACACAATGGTAAAAGAGCCATCAAAGTCTTAGATCGAAGGATGGTGAAGTAGGGAAATAAAGCTGTGGCCGAAGTGCTAGTCCAATGGACTAATTCCTTTTTGGAAGATGCCACTTGGGAGAAGGTTTTTGAGCTTCAGAAGAAGTACCCAACCTTTGATCCTCGAGGACAAGGATCTTCTTCAAGACCAGTGATGTGTTACAGACCAAAAAGTAGTTTAATAGTCTTTTATTATTCGTAGCAGTAGTAGTATACTGGAGCAATTTGTGTATGGGTTGTTAATTTCTATATGGGTTTCATGTGAGTGAGGCCCAACTTGTGGAAGCCCACTCATATTAGGTTGTTAGTAAAAGAAAAGAGAGAATGTGGTCCCAAACGGGGAATTACAGTTCGTAGCTGAGAAGTTGTTATATATAAGACAAAAATAGAAATGCAGAGGTCATGTAAAAAAGATTCCTCAAAAAAATCTTTCTTTCTCTCTCTGAAATTCCCTTCCTTTCTAAGGTTTTTTGCATATTCATATCACTAACTTTCACACCCATCATGCCAAAACAGTGGTGAAAGCAGAGCTGTGAGGCGAGATGGAAGGGGCTGGACAGAACAATGAAATAAGCTGAAGAAAGAGGCTAAAATCGTGCCAAAATATGGGTGTTTAGGTTAGGCTTAGGTGCTACTATAAGGGTTGTAAACAGGGCTGCAACGTAGTTGTAAAGGCTATTTTAAGGCTAAGAGTTGGTGTTTCTTTTGGGGTTTTGGGCAGTTGAAAATGGTATGAAGATAAGGGCAGGAAGTGGTGTAGAAATAGGGTAGTGCAAGGGAAAAACCTTGGCTACTTGTTTCAAGGACAGAACAGGTGGAGCATCGATGGCTCTGATCAATGCTGTGTTTCGTAAAAGACAAGGGTGAAAGAGAGCTGGAGACGTGCTGGCTGAAGGCAAAAAAGGTGCTGCCTTAGGCTAAGCAAGTGGTGCTTGGTTGTGTGGTGAGAACTAGTAGTTTTAGGCTTAGTAACGTCATTTTGGGTAGTGCTCGAATAGGGTTGGCAAGGTTCAAATGGCAAGGAAAAAAAAGAGAGAACGAAAAAGAAAATATGGGTTAGTGCATGAATTTGGTAAAAAAGCAAGGTGTTAAAACGACAAACACGAACCTACCAAAACATAGGGCTCTTGCCTAGCACTCTGATTTAAGAAAGTCGCTCGAAGTTAAGACGATGATTTCAAGCTCGATGAAGCTCAGCACATGAATGCCAAACTCGATGAGGTAAGACATTTATATAATGTAGAAGTAGAATTATACTATATAACTGATTGTGATTGTATGATGATGATGATGATGATGATGATAATAATAATAATAATAATAATAATAATAATAATAATAATAATAATGAATTGAGTTTATGAGTTAGTGGGATATACATGGACTGATATGGGTATGAGATGATAAGGAATTGAAGAAAAAGACTAAGTAATGATAGAGTTGTAATCATGTGAGTATAGATAGGTCCTTCAAATATGTTTGAATGATTGTATTAATATTTAAATTAACTGACGTTATTATGTAAGTTGCTGAAGAAATATTTAAATATTAATGAGGTACTAAAAGGACCCATTGTGGTGTTGGGGTTGTGTTAGTATCGATACTTGAATGTGAATGTGATTAAGGTGATATCAATATCTTGTGAAATATAATGATAAATATGTTGGAGGATGATGCAAGTTTAAAGGCCACATGATTGTGGCATTGGGGATGGTTAGAATTACACCGTTGTAATGCCAGATTTTTGGTTGGATCTTAGTATCAATATTGAAATGTAAAAGTGATTAAAACATGTGACAATATTGTGAAATGATATTGAATTGTGGATTTATACTTGGAAACCTTGAGGATTTATAAACAAGAGAATTGAAATTGATGATTGTGGAATGTATAGGCTGATTATAATAATATATTTAATAGGATAGGGGAAATACTACTCAATGAGGGCAAACAACCCATGTGGGACATGTAATGAAGTAAAATAATGTATAATGCAATTGATTTGACTTTAATGGTTAGATTATAATAGTATTTGGTATTAAGTTGATGCCATGCTTGTGAGTTGCTTGGAATAACAGGAGGATAATCATATTGACATATCCCATAACCGTTACAGTATTTTGCTTTAAACTTGTGTTTATGCATCGGTTAAAAGTACACGTTTCCTAAACCATAAGTGATTTCGAAATTGTGTGGGTTTTAATATGTAGGTTTGAAATGAATAAAACTTTGAACTCATTAAAACGATTTTGAAATAAAAAGGCATACACATAATGCATGTGCATAAATGATTTTAAATAGGAAAGCATGATATGATCTTCGTGTTTCCAATACTATGAGTTTGATATGTAATTAAATATTTTTAGAGGTGGCAGTGACCTCACTCCATATAATCTTGCCATGAGGCAGAAAGTACTTATATGTGGATGTGTGTGATAACCGTAAATTTTTCCCTTTATTGGAAATTAGAAATATTGAAAATAAATATTGGAGAAATTAAATCAGAGGAAATGAATAAAATTTTGCGAGAATGGGATATGGGTGAAAATCCCGAGAAGTGAGGAAGTGAAAGAATTGGGAAATTCATATAAAGGAAATTAAATTGGAAGTGAAGATAAAAATAATAGAGAGAGGAAAAGAATTAAATTGGATAAATTAAAATTCAAATCTAATTAAGAAAATAAGAGAATAAAATGAAATATATATATATATAATTACAAATTTATATAAATGTATTTTATATAAATACATATGTATTTATAAATACTATATAGTATATTTTAATATACGTTGGTATATATATAAAAATATATACTATTTCATGAATTTAAATAATACATATGTATATAAACATAATATTTCATGTATATATATATATATATATATATACATACATATATAGAAAATGTAAATGTTATTTTATATTGAAGTTTATAGGTATATATGTTGTATTATAACATTTATATAATTCTATATATATACATGTTATTTATTTTAAAGTATGTAAATATACATATGTATACTAAATATATGTTTTGTAATATACAAGATATATAATTTATATATAATATATAATGTATTACAATATATATGAGATAATATATGAATAATATGTAATATATATTATATGTATAAAATATAAATTATAGTGTATAATATATAGTGTATCATATACTAAAAATAGAAAGGGAACAAAACCAAAAAGGGAAACAAACAGAAAAGGAAAAGAGAAATCGGGGAGGAAATCCCGACCCTCCCAGCCAGAGGGTCGACGGCGGCGGAGCTGCCACCGCCGGCGAGGGAGGAAGGAGCAGGGCGAGACGCCACCGGCCAGAGAAAGGGGAGAAGCTGTCGGCGGCGTGAAGAAACGAAACGGAATCGAAGGAATAAACGAAGGAAGCCGGAAGAGGAAAAGAAAATGGCCGACGGCGGTGCCGGCCGAATCGGTGGCCGCCACTGCCAACGAAGCTTCACCGGAGGAAGAGGAAGCTGATGGAGGCCACCGGAGGCACAATGGACGGCGGAGGAGGGCCGACGAAGAGGAAGAAGAAACCGACGCAAAACCGCCTCGATCCGTCGCCGTGCAGCGATCCAGGGCAAACAGAGGGCACCGGCAAGTTCGTCGTGCAGCCGGCCAACTGAGGGACGCCCGAACCGCTGGAGAACCGGCCGCCGACGAGGAATCGGCGAGGAAAGGCACTGAACCAGTCTGACCGGGAAAGGAAGGAAAAAAAAAGAAAAAGAAAAAGAAAAAGAAAAAGAAAAAGAAAAAGAAAAAGAAAAAGAAAAAGAAAAAGAAAGAGAAAGAAAAGAAAAAAAGAAAGGAAAGAAAAAGAAAAGAGGAAAAAGGAAGAAAAAGAGGAAAAAAGGAAAATTTCAGGAATTTGGAAAATTCCCGGAAATTCGACAACCCGGAAATTTACGAAAATTCGGTAAGAAATTTCTCGGAAATTTAATTTCAGAAAAATTAAATAAATTATGAAAAAAATTCTAAAAATTAGAATTTTAAGTCTAGAAATTATTTTCAGCAATCAGGATAAGGAATCGGGAGAAATGGAGTGCGGGCGCGATCGATAAGCGGAAGTCGCCGACTCGGAAAAAGGTAAGGGATGCATGTGCAGCACTGTAAGGATACTCAGTCTGCATATTTTAAATTGAAATATTTTATGCAAATATTTTATGAAAATTATTATGATGCATGATTTGTTGAAAATAATTTGGGAAGAAGTACTGGCTGAAAGATTTAAAACTGTATTTTTCCGTGCAGGAGGTTAGTAAATCGGCAGCCGTTATGCTACCGAAAATTTTAGAAAAACTTTATAAAATCATATTAAGTGATTTTATTTCCGAATTTCGATAGTAAATCACGAAACATGAGGAAATTACTAAATTTCATAAAACATGAATATAATGAGATGGAATTTTAAAATATTCATGTATTCGAGAATGGTGACAACGAAATCACCGAAAAATTCTCGAAAATAGATAAATTACACGAAATACGAGACGAAAGATGAAGTGAAATATAGTGAATATTTTTATGAATATTTTTATGAATATTTTTATGAATATTTTTATAAATATTCACTAAAGGATTTTAACCCTTATGGTTTTAAATTATGGAATTTTATATTTATATAAATTCCATATAAGTTTATTTTATGATAAAAACTACGGTTTTGAGATTGGTTGGCATTCCTATCATGCGGATGCATGATATGTGATATGTTTTGTCCCGGTCGACACCTAATCCACGACCCACAGAGGACAGTATAGATTATGGTCATAGATTTGACCGGTTTATTTCTGTACCCTTCGAGGTTATAGTATGATAAGATTGATGTCTATCAAAGACTCGATGATTGTACGTGTGAGCCACCTCTAGAATCCTTCGGGAACTAAGTGCTACACGTGTTCTGATTGTTAGTAAAGGCCAAACCGAGCAATGACTCGATGATTGTACCGTGTTAGTCACCTCTAGAATCCTTCGGGAACTAAGTGCTACACGTGTTCTGATGTGTTAGTAAAGGCCAAACCGAGCAAAGACTCGATGATTGTACCGTGTGAGCCACCTCTAGAATCCTTCGGGAACTAAGTGCTACACGAGTTTTAATGTGTGAGTAAGAAATTTCTGTACCGTGGAGCCACCTCTAGAATCCTTCGGGAACTAAGTGCTACACGAGTTTCGATGTGTGAATAAGGAGTTTCTGTACCGTGTGAGCCACCTCTAGAAGACTCAAGGGACCTAAGTGCTACATAGATTCTTTGTGAACTATGGGGAGCCACCTCTAGAATCCTTTGAGCACTAAGTGCTACACGAGTTCCTGCATATGACACTTAACTCCATTGCTAGTTAGAATGGACGTCGTAACTGAAGCAGTGGATTGGGGCTGTCACGACCCGAAGGCCATGACGTACACTTAACACTCAACCTGATTTACTCTTTACCAAATTTACGAACTAAATTTTTCTTTTCACTTTGGGGTTTGTATTCGGTGTCAGTGTCTTCTCTCTACTAAATTCGCATTCCTCACTTGATTTACATTCATCATATAATTTACTATTTCTTAAACCATTTTACTTAATAATTTCATTTAATATTAAACTCATAAAAGAAAAACGTCGAAAACTCCCCCTTATATAAAATCGACTTTCCCCAGCTTAATAACCTGCAATAAAACTCAACTATATCCACTACAATTTTCAATCCACAATTTCCAGTTTATTCCATTATATACTACACATATTTCCAAAATCATCACAAGTACATGTATGGTAATCTACAACTCATAATTGACCAATTTTACTTCTCGGATCATCAATGACATATGCATGGCATTTCATAACTTATAGTCTTTATAATTCACTTCTCGGATCGCACTCGATAATCATAGATGGCTACAATAATCCAGAACGATCCTAAGTTACATCCCAAAAATTTCTATAAGCATGTACTGTGCATTTGAATGTCAACATGAATAATAAAATAATCCCTTTTTATACCTCAAAAGCAACAAAAGCAGCACTCGGAGGACTCAAGCTAGTATCGTTACTTAAGGTCGTCCTCGAGGCCTTGCTCTAACTCCAAGTGGGAGCCTAGCTTGTATGATCTGCGATGTTATTAATAAGGGGTGAGCAAAACCATGGCTCAGTAAGTAGCTTAAGTAAACAGATACTAGGCTCATGTCGGTCTATATGTACATAATAGCATGGTAGCAGATGACATAATATATATATGCATGACATAGTATTCTATACACTAGTGTATCAACATGAAACATTCAAATACTGAAAATGATATGATCACAAACAGATTTCGAATGCACTTACTTGAAAGCAGAGAAAGATTACTAAAACTGATAGTCGAATCACTGTAGGCACGAGGCCTTAAATTACTGAAACTCATGCAGATATCAAAATAGAATTCTGATGTATTTTCTTCAAATCGATGACTTTACAGAAAGCTGATAATTTATCAAATTAGGCATAAAGCCTTAAAGTGCTGGAAAACAATACTGATAGAGTTTAGGCATCAATCCCTGATAACTGATACTGATGTCCATCTTAGCTAGTGATGGAGTAGGTGTCGCAAGCAACACAATACCTATGGCCATAGACTATGCTCCAGTCTCGCTGATCAGTCGAGAGCTGGAACTTGCCTGTTAAATTCTCAGACAAGCCTGATAATGCCTAGAGCTCGAGGCTCGTAAGGCGCAGATACTGATACTGATTGTCTAGAGCACAAAGCTCAATAGACGGGTAATAGAACCTAGAGCAAGGCTCAATAGGCTCAAGTGGCCCGAAGGTCAATGGATTTGCCCGCACTCAAAACATATCGGAAAACAGTTCTTTCGTGTAACTCTTCACCTTCATAAATTTCAAAATACTGACAAGAAACATTTCGAGCTTTAACTATACAATATTTGGGTTTTATTTCAAAGTTGGCTCAAACCAGAAAAAGTCTTCTGAGTTAAATAGCATACAAGTCGTTATACATAGAAAGAATTCATGCATAAGATAGCTTGCATTAAAACATATTATATGTAAATGCATGTACGCATTCGTAACAGTCTCTTTGTGCACAATGCATTGCTACTACGTGTAGTCTATTATGCACCATGCATACATGTACCTCTAGCACAACAATAATTTCGTATTAAGGTATCAGAACTAACGTTTTTCATGTTATTTAATAAGTGGCTTGACCGGCTACAACATACAACATAGAATAAGTGGCTTGACCGGCTACAACATACAACATAGAAAATGATATTTAAAATTCTAGCCAAAGGAGCATTCTTTTCCAATTTATACATTAAGTCCTTTACATCTTACCTTAGTAGCTCGGTCAACGATGTTTCATCCTTTAATTCATAAATTAACTCAATCGATAAAGGGATTTAATTGTTCCTACGAGATGGTACTAGTAAAGCTTACTTAACCCACTTACCTAATGTCCTTAGCCAATATCCTCTTCGAGCCTCCGATAATATCTACTCTTCCGCTCTAGTTAAATCACTACAAACATTTCAATGTCGTCTCAATCATCTATTCATACATGCCTAATACCATACTTAAAACGAATAATTTAAAACAACGCATTATTATTCAAGTTTCACTGTTATAGCCAAGCTTAATTCCCATCAATCCTTAAATCGATGCTTATTGTTTACCTTCAAAAGAATTTCCCTAGTCGATCTTTGTGTAGTTCCTTCCTCTTGATATTTCCGAATCAAATCCTACACCGAGGTTCAGAATTAAATCTTCATTGTCATGCTAATAACATCTATGCGTAGATGTATATGTATAGGTATATATATATATATCTATTTAAACACATAGACATATATAACTATATGGTTATATTTTCTTTTTATCACCAAGCCCCTAGAGTATGTACATATATACATATACATATATGTACACGCTCACACACATGTATACATCTCTGTTTTGTCCATGGTTTTGTATTTATACGCATGTAGGTATTACTCAACAATCGTATATAATTGCATAAACGAAATTATATTTCTGAAAACCTAACTTTTACCTCTAAAATAGCTTAACCGAGCCTCCTTGAATCTAGGTCACTGCTGGTCCTGCACAACCCGAGGCTGCCTTATTTTCAGTCAATTCTAGCCGAGATGTCAATCTTTGTCTTCACTCACTTCAGTCGAGCTCAACATCTCTAATGGCTTTCGATTCCGCTTGGTTCTTCCTCCCTTCAAACCTTCAACGAGCTCCTTGAAACCAATCCCAAATTTCCAGCCATCAGTTAACCTCTGTTTAGACGCCAAAAAGTTCAGTACACACCTCTTACAAATGGCTGAACAGTGCAGCCATGAATAAGTTTTTAATCATGCATTTCAGCTTGATCACAACGTTACAAGAAGTCCTAAATGGTCCTCGTTCAGCTCCAATTCAACATCCACGGCAAGATCAACCAGCCTTTGTTTATCGTCTCCAACAAAATATTAAATTCTAAACAGAACAGCCTTCAATTAATCCCAATACAGCGTTAAAATTTCACATTCTCAGATAAATTTTCAGACCTTACTTCTTACATGGAGCTGCTACATTTCGATCTTCTTCCTCCCTTACTATTCTCGTCATTTGTAGCAACTCATTTGCTGCTCTCTTTGTTGCAGATTTTCTTCTCTCCTTCGTCTGCTTTTTCTTTCCCTTGGCTGCAGCTTGTTCGACCTCCTCTCTTAGGTCTCCTTCACGTTTCCCTTCTCTTTTTTCTCTAATCTCCCTTTCTTTATTTTTTTCTATTTTGGTTTTTGGGTCTGGTTGCCTCTGCCTTTCTTTTTCCTTTTCGAAACCTGCTCCCCCGTTAGTGGGAGCAGGTGGGAACCAATGGCTTCCTAAGGACGCCATTCGGTTCCCCTTTTTTTTTTATATATATTTTATATTATTATTATTTTATTTATTTATTTTATATTTTTTATTTTTAAATTTTTTTCTTTCTTTCAGAGAGGACCTTCGGTCCTCTCTTTCTTTTCTTTGAATTTTATTTCCTGCTCTCACGTTAGTGGGAGCATATGATACTTATTGGCTTCCTAAGGAAACAATCAAGTTTTATATATAAATATATATTATTTATTTCCTATAAAATTATATATAAACTTTACATATATATATTATATATTTATCATATTATATATGTATATCATCTATTTATATATAGTATATATATACATGTGTGTGTGTGTGTGTGTGTGTGTGTGTGTGTGTATATTCTCACATCTAATATATTTTTTTTTTTATAGTAGTATATATAATACATATATATATATATGTGTGTGTGTGTGTATATTATATATATATATATATATATATATATATATATATATATATCATTGTTTCTTTATCTTATAATTTTCATACATATATATATGTGCATATATTTAATATTCATTACATATATATTCTTTTAATACATATATTTCATACTCATTTATATTACATTTGATTTAATATACTTATATCCTTAGTTTATCAAAATATATATTTACACTTATATATATTTATTTGTTCTTTTGATTGTCTATCCACTTATATATATTTGCCCGTAGGTTTGTGAGTGCATTTCTAAAATTTATTGATTTACTTGACAACGCACAAAATATTAATTATTCTCTTTATTAAGTTAATATATATAACTCGTACTTATTTATATAAATTCTAAATTATATTAGCATTAATCATGTATTGCTAAGTGCTCTTAATAAAATACTTGTCTCCATTACTAAGGAAATTAGAAGTACAACTAAATTTCAATACTACACTCATTTGATGCTTTTATTTATTTACAAAATTTAGTACAATTTGCAGTCTTCACAACCTCCCCACCTTAGGAAATTTGGTCCTCCAAATTTTCCATGTCCATCTGAAAAAGGTAAGGGTACTTTTCCTTCATCAAACTCTCTAACTCCCACGTAACTTCCTCTGAAGAGTGATGCTGCCAAAGTATTTTCACCAGAGGAATCGTCTTCGACCTCAATATCTTATGTTTTCTATCCAAGATCCGAATAGGTCTCTCAACATAGCTCAAGTCCTCCCTAATCTCTAAAGGTTCATACTCAATGATATGGGAGGGGTCCGGATGATACTTCCTGAGCATCGACACATGGAAGACGTTATGCACACTTGCCAGCTCTGGAGGTAATGCTAGTCGGTATGCCACGTCACCAATTCTCTCTAGTATCTCAAACGGACCAATATATCGAGAGCTCAACTTCCCTTTCTTACCAAATCTCATTATACCTTTAGATGGAGAGATCTTCAAGAATACTTTATCCCCAACTTGAAATTCCAAAGGTCTTCTCCGACTATCCGCATAGCTCTTCTGTCTCTTTGAGCTGTCCTCAATCCATCACATATCAATTTCACGTCTGCGGAAGCTTTCTCTCTAATTCCGGAGTAAATCTTCTTTCTTTCACCTACCTCTTCCCAGCCAATAGGGGATCTACACTTCCGTCCATACAACGCTCGTAAGGTGCCATCCCAATGCTGGAGTGAAAGCTATTGTTATATGCAAATTCAGCTAGTGCCAGATATCATCCCATGAGCCTTGAAAATCCATGACACATGCCCTCAACATGTCCTCAAGAGTCTGAATTGTCCTCTCTGACTGCCCATCGGTTTGAGGATGGAAGGCTGTGCTAAAGCTCAGTTTAGTTCCAAAGCATCCTGAAAGTGTCCCCAGAAACGGGAAGTAAACCGAGAATCTCTATCCGAAACTATGCTCACTGGGACTCCATGTAACCTCACTACTTCTTTTACATACATATTTGCTAAGGCACTAAGTGAATCGGTAGCCTTCATAGCTAGGAAATGAGCGGACTTTGTCAATCGATCGACTATCACCCAAATGCATCATGATTCCTACGAGTCCTCAGGAGTCCATGATAAAAGTCATAGTCACATGCTCCCATTTCCATGTAGGTATAGACAAAGGTTTCAGTAAGCCCGCTGGTCTCTGGTGTTCAATCTTGACCTTTTGGCACACTAAGCATTTGGACACAAAGGTCCCTATATCTTTCTTCATACCAGCCCACCAATACACCTTACATAAGTTTTGATACATCTTTGTATTACCTGGATGCATCGTGTATTTAGAACTATGTGCCTCTTCCATAATTTGTCTCTTCAAGGCCTCACTATCCGGAATACAAATTCTGCCCTTATATCTCAACAGTCCATCATCTCCGATCTCGAAATCTGAGCCCTGATCCGATTGTATATTACTAGTAGTCTCCACAAGTCGAGGATCTTCTTTCTGAGCTTGTCTGATCAGATCAATAATACTAGGCTCTATCCTCAAGCTAGCCATCAAACATTCACCTTCTCACTCTAGGTTCAGATTCAATTCTGAAAATTTCTCCATCAAATCCCACTCTTTGACCATCATGTAGCTGATCAAACCCATGCTCTTCCTACTCAATGCATCAGCAACTCGGTTTGCTTTACCCGGATGGTAGAGAATCTCGCAGTCATAATCCTTCAATAGCTCCATCCATCACCTCTGTCTCATGTTTAGCTCTTTCTGCGAGAATAAATATTATAAACTCTTGTGATCCGTGTAAATCTGAAATCGTTCACCATACAAGTAGTGGCGCCATATCTTTAGCGCAAACACTACCGCTGCCAACTCTAGGTCATGTGTGGGATAGTTCCTCTCATGGTCCTTCAATTGTCTCGAACCATAGGCCACTACTTTACTATTCTGCATCAATACACACCCTAGACCTTGTAGAGAGGCATCACTATACACTGCAAATCCCCCGGATCCACTCGGAATTGTCAGAATAGGGCTGTAGTCAATCGCTGCTTCAATTCTAGAAAGCTGCGCTCACATGCATCATTCCACTCAAACTTGACATTCTTGCGTGTGAGTCGGGTTAGAGGAGCAGCCAACTTAGAAAATCCTTCTACAAATCTCCTATAGTATCCCGCAAGCCCTAAAAAGCTGCGAATTTCGGTTACTGTCTTAGGCCTCTCCCAATTAATTACAGCCTCTATCTTAGCTGGGTCAATCGACACACCATCCTTTGACACTACATGCCCCAGAAAACTGATTTGCTCTAACCAAAATTCGCACTTACTGAGCTTGGCATAGAGCTCTTTCTCTCGAAGAGTCTGAAGCACAATATGTAGGTAGTGTTCATGCTCTTCTTGAGATCGAGAATATACTAGTATGTCATCGATGAAAACAATGATGAACTTGTCCAAGTAGGGCTTAAATACTTCATTATCAGTCCCATGAACGCTGCAGGGGTGTTTGTTAAACCAAATGGCATGACCAAGAACTCATAGTGGCCATAAAGAGTCCTGAAGGCTGTTTTCGATACATCTTCCTTTCTGATTCTTAGCTGATGGTACCCAGACCTCAAATTAATCTTGGAAAATATCTGAGCACCCTTCAACTGATCCAACAAGTCGTCAATTCTAGGCAGTGGATACTTATTCTTCACCGTCACTTGATTCAACTGCCTATAGTCTATACACAGCCTCAAACTACCATCCTTCTTTTTCACAAATAACACTGGAGCCCCCCAGGGAGACACACTTGGTCTTATAAAACCTTTATCTAGCAGCTCTTGCAACTGCTTTTTCAGTTCTTCTAACTCAACCAAGGCTATTCCGTATGGAGGCTTTGATACCGATTGAGTGCCTGGGAGTAGCTCTATAGCGAACTCCGTCTCCCTTTCCGGAGGTAGCCTGGTAGCTCATCCGGAAAAACATCAGAGAACTCCTTGACAATTGGAATGTCAGACAGTTCCAGATGGCTCCTTTCGGCATCCTCGACAAATGCGAGATAGCCTTCATAAACAATTAATCTCATATTAGTGAGACATCAACAAAATCAAAATCATTCTATTTATCGTTCCCAAGGCGTAGTACAAGCTTTTCAGGTAGGGAGAGAGTTACAATCTTCCTATAGCAATCTACACTAGCACGGTGGTTGGTTAACCAATCCATGCCTAGTATTACATCAAAGTCATACATATTCAATAAGATCAAATCTACTGTTAAGTACTTATCTCCCACCTTGACCTTACACTGACGATAGACATATTCAGTTGTTTGAGATTCCCTAAAAGGAGTAGTAATATGTAACAGATGGCCTAGAGGTTCTGACTCTATATGCAATCTACTAGCAAATGCAGGTGAGATGAATGAGTGAGTTGCACTTGAATCTATAAGTACAATAGCTTCCAAGTCACAGATAGTGAGCTTACCCCTGATAACTGAGCCGGAAGCATCAGCTGCCTCCTGATCGAGTGCAAATACTCTACCCTGCACCATTGGCCCCTTGCCCTTATCTTGGGCCTTCTTCTGTTGCGGCACGTTTTGTTTCTCAACTTGCCTCTCTGTGGCCTTAAGCAAAGGACAATCTCTGATCATGTGACCTGTCTTGCCACACCTGAAACAAGCCCAGTAAGTCTATGACAAGGTCGATCACTATGCTTGTGGCCGTAAATAGTACAAGGCTGAGATGTAGGAGTAGCAGTAAGGATGATGGTCAAGGCTCTGTTAGGAGGAGTAGTAGTAGCTGTAGGCCTAGTAGCCTGTGATCGAGGCGCAACAAACCTCTGCCTCTTATTTTGTCCCTGTGATCTACTCGGCTCAAACCTCCTCTTCTCATATCTTCTACCCATGGATGGCTTGGTTTTAGGAGGCTTCCTTGCCTCATACTCAGCCTGAGAAATCTCTAACTCTTGCTCGACAGTCTGAGCCTTTCTAACCACTGCCTCATACTCTGTGAGCTTAAATGGAGTGACTCGGCTTCGGATGATAGGTCTCAATCCCGAAGCAAATTTCTCTGCCTTCTTTTCATCATTAGTAGCATAATCTGTATCATACTTAACCAAGGCAGTGAAACGGGTCTCGTACTCATCAACCCTCATCGATCCTTGAGTAAGTTCCGTAATTTCCTTCTTCTTTTGTCTCCTGGCAGCTTTGGAGATATAGTGGTTCATGAAAGCCTCTACAAGTCTCTCCCATGTAATGACCGGATCCTTGGCCAATAAGAATGTCTCATGGGTCTTCCACCACTTCTGTGCATCACCCCTCATCATATACACAGCTAAGGAAACCCTTTCAGTAGTACTGCAACCCATATACTTGAAAAGGAACTCCATCTCCTCTATCCATTCCTCAGCCTTCGCCGGATCCTTCTCCCCCTTAAACTGTGATGGGTTCATCTTCTGGAATTGTCGGAGGAGTGTCATGTTTCTATCCACCGGATTCCCAGCCTCAGGTACGGCTGGTGGAGGCACAGCTGGCAAAGGTGCGACCTGTGGCACCACCGGAGGTGGCGGAGGTGGTGCCTGTTGCGGTGGTGGTGGACGCTGTGGCATAGCAGGTGCAGTAGGTGGTGGCACAGGAGGTGTAGGAGGTGGTGGTGTAGCCTGCTGTGTACCAGCTTGGTTGGCCACCAATTGTTGTAATAGGGCCGTCATGGTCTCATGACTTTGTTCTATTTTAGCCATCATTGCCTCAATACTATCTGGTGGTGGAGGTGTGGGGTGTGAGGATGATGGAGGTGCAGTGGATGGGGTCGAACGTGTAATCGGAAACCTTCGAGCCAACCCCCTAGGTCTGCCTCCAATTCTCCTCATTGTATTTCGATTAACAGAAATACCTATACCAAGAGCAGATCAATCTTAGTATAAATTAGTAACAGTGGTTACATGCAGACATTACACAGTACATGGGATGTAACACTAATAACGACCTCTATGACACTGACACGTACTAGACAAACCGGGCTCTAATACCATTAAATCTGTCACAACCCGAAGGCCGTGACGTACACTTAACACTCAACCTGATTTACTCTTTACCAAATTTACGAACTAAATTTTTCTTTTCACTTTGGGGTTTGTATTCGGTGTCAGTGTCTTCTCTCTACTAAATTCGCATTCCTCACTTGATTTACATTCATCATATAATTTACCATTTCTTAAACAATTTTACTTAATAATTTCATTTAATATTAAACTCATAAAAGAAAAACGTCGAAAACTCCCCCTTATATAAAATGACTTTCCCCAGCTTAATAACCTGCAATAAAACTCAACTATATCTAGCTACATTTTTCAATCCACAATTTCCAGTTTATTCCATTATATACTACACATATTTCCAAAATCATCACACGTACATGTATGGTAATTTACAACTCATAATTGACCAATTTTACTTCTCGGATCATCAATGACATATGCATGGCATTTCATAACTTATAGTCTTTATAATTCACTTCTCGGATCGCACTCGATAATCATAGATGGCTACAATAATCTAGAACGATCCTAAGTTACATCCCAAAAATTTCTATAAGCATATACTGTGCATTTGAATGTCATACATGAATAATAAAATAATCCCTTTTTATACCTCAAAAGCAACAAAAGCAGCAAGCTAGTATCGCTACTTAAGGTCGTCCTCGAGGCCTTGCTCCAACTCCAAGTGGGAGCCTAGCTTGTATAATCTGCGATGTTATTAATAAGGGGTGAGCAAAACCACGGCCCAGTAAGTAGCTTAAGTAAACAGATACTAGGCTCATGTCGGTCTATATGTACATAATAGCATGGTAGCAGATGACATAATATATATATATGCATGACATAGTATTCTGTACACTAATGTATCAACATGAAACATTCAAATACTGAAAATGATATGATCATAAACAGATTTCGAATGCACTTACTTGAAAGCAGAGAAAGATTACAAAAACTGATAGTCGAATCACTGTAGGCACGAGGCCTTAAATTACTAAAACTCATGCAGATATCAAAATAGAATTCTGATGTATTTTCTTCAAATCGATGACTTTACAGAAAACTGATAATTTATCAAATTAGGCATAAAGCCTTAAAGTGCTGGAAAACAATACTGATAGAGTTTAGGCATCAATCCCTGATAACTGATACTGATGTCCATCCTAGCTAGTGATGGAGTAGGTGTCGCAAGCAACACAATACCTATGGCCATAGACTATGCTCCAGTCTCGCTGATCAGTCGAGAGCTGGAACTTGCCTGTTAAATTCTCAGACAAGCCTGATAATGCCTAGAGCTCTAGGCTCGTAAGGCGCAGATACTGATACTGATTGTCTAGAGCACAAAGCTCAATAGACAGGTAATAGAAACTAGAGCAAGGCTCAATAGGCTCAAGTGACCCGAAGGTCAATGGATTTGCCCGCACTCAAAACATATCGGAAAACAGTTCTTTCGTGTAACTCTTCACCTTCATAAATTTCAAAATACCGACAAGAAACATTTCGAGCTTTAACTATACAATATTTGGGTTTTATTTCAAAGTTGGCTCAAACCAGAAAAAGTCTTCTGAGTTAAATAGCATACAAGTCGTTATACATAGAAAGAATTCATGCATAAGATAGCTTGCATTAAAACATATTATATGTAAATGCATGTACGCATTCGTAATAGTCTCTTTGTGCACAATGCATTGCTACTACGTGTAGTCTATTATGCACCATGCATACATGTACCTCTAGCACAACAATAATTTCGTATTAAGGTCTCAGAACTAACGTTTTTCATGTTATTTAATAAGTGGCTTGACCGGCTACAACATACAACATAGAATAAGTGGCTTGACCGGCTACAACATACAACATAGAAAATGATATTTAAAATTCCAGCCAAAGGAGCATTCTTTTCCAATTTATACATTAAGTCCTTTACATCTTACCTTAGTAGCTCGGTCAACGATGTTTCATCCCTTAATTCATAAATTAACTCAATCGATAAAGGGATTTAATTGTTCCTACGAGATGGTACTAGTAAAGCTTACTTAACCCACTTACCTAATGTCCTTAGCCAATATCCTCTTCGAGCCTCCGATAATATCTACTCTTCCGCTCTAGTTGAAATCACTACAAACATTTCAATGTCGTCTCAATCATCTATTCATACATGCCTAATACCATACTTAAAACGAATAATTTAAAACAACGCATTATTATTCAAGTTTCACTGTTATAGCCAAGCTTAATTCCTATCAATCCTTAAATCGATGCTTATTGTTTACCTTCAAAAGAATTTCCCTAGTCGATCTTTGTGTAGTTCCTTCCTCTTGATATTTCCGAATCAAATCCTACACCGAGGTTCAGAATTAAATCTTCATTGTCATGCTAATAACATCTATGCGTAGATGTATATGTATAGGTATATATATATATATATCTATTTAAACACAGACATATATAACTATATGGTTATATTTTCTTTTTATCACCAAGCCCCTAGAGTATGTACATATATACATATACATATATGTACACGCTCACACACATGTATACATCTCTGTTTTGTCCATGGTTTTGTATTTATACGCATGTAGGTATTACTCAACAATCGTATATAATTGCATAAACGAAATTATATTTCTGAAAACCTAACTTTTACCTCTAAAATAGCTTAACCGAGCCTCCTTGAATCTAGGTCACTGCTGGTCCTGCACAACCCGAGGCTGCCTTATTTTCAGTCAATTCTAGCCGAGATGTCAATCTTTGTCTTCACTCACTTCAGTCGAGCTCAACATCTCTAATGGCTTTCGATTCCGCTTGGTTCTTCCTCCCTTCAAACCTTCAACGAGCTCCTTGAAACCAATCCCAAATTTCCAGCCATCAGTTAACCTCTGTTTAGACGCCAAAAAGTTCAGTACACACCTCTTACAAATGGCTGAACAGTGCAGCCATGAATCAGTTTTTAATCATGCATTTCAGCTTGATCACAACGTTACAAGAAGTCCTAAATGGTCCTCGTTCAGCTCCAATTCAACATCCACGGCAAGATCAACCAGCCTTTGTTTATCGTCTCCAACAAAATATTAAATTCTAAACAGAATAGCCTTCAATTAATCCCAATACAGCCTTAAAATTTCACATTCTCAGATAAATTTTCAGACCTTACTTCTTACATGGAGCTGCTACATTTTCTTCTCGATCTCACTCCTTCCCCACTATTCTCACGTCAATTTGTAGCAACCATTTCTCTTTTTTGCAGATTTTCTTCTCTCCTTCGTCTGCTTTTTCCTTCCCTTGGCTGCAGCTTGTTCGACCTCTCTTAGGTCTCCTTCACGTTTCCCTTCTCTTTTTTCTCTTATCTCCTTTCTTTATTTTTTTCTATTTTGGTTTTTGGGTCTGGTTCCTCTGCCTTTCTTTTTCCTTTTCGAAACCTCCCCCGTTAGTAGGAGCAGGTGGGAACCAATGGCTTCCTAAGGACGCCATTCGGTTCCCCCTTTTTTTTATATATATTTTATATTATTATTATTTTATTTATTTATATTTATATTTTTTATTTTTAAATTTTTTTCTTTCTTTCAGAGAGGACCTTCGGTCCTCTCTTTCTTTTCTTTGAATTTTCATTTCCTGCTCTCACGTTAGTGGGAGCAGGTGATACTTGATTGGCTTCCTAAGGAACCAATCAAGTTTTATATATAAATATATATATATATTTATTTATTTCTATAAAATTATATATAAACTTTACATATATTTTATATATATATATATATATGCTTATCATCTATTTATATATGTATATACATGATATGTGTGTGTGTGTATATATATATATATATATATATATATTTTTTATATATATATATATATATATATTCTCACATCTGATATTTTTTTTTGATAGTAGTAATATATGTACATACATATATATATATGTATATATATATATATATATATATATATATATCATTGTTTCTTTATCTTATAATTTTCATACATATATATATATATATGCATATATTTAATATTCATTACATATATATATTCTTTTAATACATATATTTCAATACTCATTTATATTACATTTGATTTAATATACTTATATCCTTAGTTTATCAAAATATATATTTACACTTATATATATTTATTTGTTCTTTTGATTGTCTATCCACTTATATACATATTTGCCCGTAGGTTTGTGAGTGCATTTCTAAAATTTATTGATTTACTTCACAATGCACAAAATATTAATTATTCTCTTTATTAAGTTAATATATATAACTCGTACTTATTTATGTAAATTCTAAATTATATTAGCATTAATCATGTATTGCTAAGTGCTCTTAAATAAAATACTTGTCTCCATTACTAAGGAAATTAGAAGTACAACTAAATTTCAATACTACACTCATTTGATGCTTCTTATTTATTTACAAAATTTAGTACAATTTGCAGTCTTCACAGGGGCTTACGCCTAAAGTGATTAAATAATTGGTTATATGGGAATAGACTTTAATAGCTTATTTTGCTATTTAAAGTACGGTACTAATTAAGAGAGTACATTAAAACATGGAATGAGTTTTAAAGAAATAAGATGATGATTTAACTAATATTCTTTTCAAGGAATATACGAATATTAATTATTTTATTTAAATGCTTTATTTCGTAGAAGCATTATTTTAAAAAGAATATGAAAAAGGTTATGAAAGTTTTGAAAAAAAAAGAAGAGGATTTATTAATTCAAAAGGAAATGAAAATTTCTCTCTACAATTGCTTCTAGGTTCCGTAACAAGTATTATTCTAAAATACCTACCTTACTCTATTCGGATCCCTAGCCGACTGTAGTATCCTTCCTACATGCGAGCCTAGAGCCCATAGGAAAAATGAAAAAGATTTTCAGCATATAGGAAGCTGAGTATCAAGTGAGGCATATAATTCTCTTACTGAGCCGTGGTTTTGCTCACCCTTTAATTTTCAACATTTCAGGTTTTGATGAATGTGAGTTCAGTGGATTGTGGATCCTGGCTGTACACGAAGGACAATGTGTCAGACCGATTGATTATTTGAGGTATGATCATTTATTCTCTGTATTTAGACACGTCAACAGTTCTACTTATCTGATTAGTTACGATAGGGGATGTGTATAATATAAAGAATATTATGTAAAATTGTTTAGCAGTCAGTACAAATGAAGTATCGCAGACAGCCCAACCGGTTAAGTTGTGTATAAGAAGATGAAAAATGTGGTCACGGGTCGTGACAGATTTAATGGTATCAGAGCAATGGTTGGCCTGATGTCTGTGGATACTTTTGGAAGGAAAAGAGTTAAACATCCCCGGTAGTACTGTGTCGTCTGAATACATAGAGAAAATAAATGATTGTAAATGGAGTAAAATGATTTAAAGGGAGTGAGAAAGTATAAACTGAGAATGTTAAAGAAGAAAATAGGCTCAGAAATTACCGAATTATTGGTGATTCTTCTAGTCTAAATGAAGGCCTGTTCGGTAAGGAACAGAAATGACTCGGTGAGGGCCCCACCAGTACTTTTCTGTCCGAACCGAACTGAGACCTAAAAGTGATGGTATAAAGTAGAGGAATGAAATATCATCATTAAATAGACTTTAAGATCACCGATTAAGGGTAATTTGAAGAGAGAGAAAATTTTTAGCCAAAAATGATCGAAATACCCCTACCCCCAAAATTTTACCGGGAGTCAAAATAGATCGCCAGAAGTTGGAATTGATCGATTTGACAGAGAAATTAATGATATAAAGTTGAATTACAAGTAAATTAATCCCATTGTGGATTTTAGTGAACTTCTCTGTCGAAAATCGATTGAGATCTAACTTGCTGTTATAAGTATAAGAAAGGATATTATCAACATATAGATGATCAGTTCATTGATTTAAATGTATATTGAGGAGATAGAAATAAATGTCGAAATGACGAAAATGCCATTATATTGGGCGATGTTCGGAATAGTGTTAAAACCGAGCTGAATTTGAATCCATTGATAGTAATGGAATTATTAATGGCATAGAAGATGTCATATGAATCTAACGATCCCTATTACTGATTCCACTAACACTTAGATTATGGACGCGAAAGAAAAACCCCGAGTGGACTGTGGGCCATAGGGGATAACAGTACGGTTGAGTGAGGCGGCCAGGGCCCCCCCACGAGTGGACTTTGGGCCATAGTGGTAAATCCTGGGCTTTACAATAAAACAATCCGTAAGGGACTAAGTGCCACGTCTGTGTGACGGGGGCCACCTCTAGAACCCAGAGCGGATAGTACGTATGAGTAAGATACTGGGGTGGTAAATCCCTGGTTAACAGAGGTCCAGGCACTCCCGGTCCTTACAATAAAACGAGTACGGATGAGTGAAGTGGCTCGGTAAATCCCTGAAAGAAACGGTAAATCCGGGGCTTCACAATAAAACGGTATGATGCGATCCAAAGAGTGTAGTGGAATGTCATCAGATGTTTGGCCTGGTTATTGACTGAAAGGGTCGAAAAATTAAGAGTGTATTGAACGGGATCGTTAAATATTATGAAAAATGAAATGATTTTAAGATCAATTGCATGGTGTTTTATGAACTACGAATGATTTGCTAGAGACTTTAAAAAATTTGATATCGTTATGCTATCGAATTTTCGTAAGAATATTGATTTTTGTGATTTCAGCAAAAAAAAAAAAAGGTAAGAAACTTCTTAAGGATAGAACTTTCTTAAGGAATTCAGTCTTGAAAATATTAAGTTGCCTGATTTTAGCATAATCATGAATATTTAAATTAAATTTTATCTTATGGAAATTACCAAACTTTAGTGTTTTAGAAATATTTATAAAAAAAAAGTTTGTGAAATTTCAGATTTCTGAAATTCCTTGCATTTTAATTGGTTTCGGAACCTTTATGAGTTTTGAAAATGCTCTTTCGAACTAAGACTTATGAAACTCTGCATTAACATGAATTATCTAAAGAATTCAGTTTTTATTGAAAGCTTATTAAATTTCATGATTTTAAAGTCTTGTGATTTTCCGTCTTAAATTTGGTTTTACGAATTTATTATAAATCATGGCGCTAAAAATCTATTTTTTCTTTATATATATGTTGTTGGAAATTACTAAGTTTTTAAATAATTGGAAAATAATTATAATTTTCTACGATGATCTGCTTTATAAACTTTTATCAATATCTGTATGATTTGACTTACGGATTTGAACTCCAAACTATGAAACTTTTGTTTTGAGACATTGGCTAACCATCATCCAGCAGTGTCTGGCTGCAGCGTAACCTTCAGGGCCTGCAGTATCTGGCTATAGCGTGACCTTAGGGGCCTTAGTATCTGGTTGTAGTGTGACCTTCGGGGCCTACAGTATTTGTATCTGAGTGATAACACGAGTGTAAGAAACTAGGTACGTAAGGGTGCCAAGGTTCGAACCTCGTGTATAATATACTCAAGGGAAACTAAGCCTGAATTCAGTAAATGGAAATGGTTTTAAAGTGAATAACTGAATTGAAACAGGTAGCTGTAAAGTGTGTTGATAACCATTGTACTTGATACAGCTTATCGGAATGAGATTCGTAACGCTGTAAAGTATGACTAGGTAATAAAATCAAGGTAGAGTATGTATCAAAATGATTTGAATATTGAATGTCTCTGCCTTGAGAATACACTGTGAAATGATGGGACACAATGATGAAGGTCCAAAATGATAAAAGAAGTGTGTTAAAGAAACTACCGGATGAGAATCCTGATAAATTTCAGAGTAACATAGATTGAGAAATCAGGTTATTGTTGACTCGATCGTGGATATGAAATTTATTCTTAAGCTTGTATCGAAGAATATAGAAGAAATTCGACAAGCTCAAGAAAATAATTTTTGGAAAATGTTATGGATGATGAAATCCACAAGTATGGATGTAAAGGATGGAAATACAAATGATATGATTTGAGGATGAATTAAATGATGTATTAAAATTTTTTGTTATACAATAAAGTTCTTATGAAGAACAAATAAATATCATATGGAAGTGATGCCTTAAATATGATTTAATCGGAGATGTATAAGGAGCTTATAAGAGCAATCTTTGTAAAAGGTATCATCAGATGAAAAGTTGAAGAATAATGGTCACAAGATGATAAGAAATGTATGATTAAAGAAAATATCAGATTTGATTTCCGATAAAACTTCCAGAGTTATATAAATTAGAGGAATCGAGATAACATTGACTCGATTTTGAATATGAAGTTAAATTCTAAGCTTATATCGGAGGATGTAGAAGAATCCGAAAAGTTTAAGAAAATAACTCTGGAAATTGTGTAAATAATGAAATTCACGTGTAAAGGTCTAGATGACGAAAATACAGACAATGAAAAACTGGGAATAATGAAATTATCTGTATAAGCGTAAATGAGAGAAATACAAATGATATTGAGTTGTAGATGAATTAAAAAGGATGTATTAATTTCCTATCATTGATAAAGTTCTGGTGAAGAAGAAGTATTCATCTACATGAAAACAGAAGCTTTATGGAGCTGATTAGGGATGTGTGAGGAGTTAATAAGACTAGCCTCAGTATAAAGAGTCCTTAGATAAAAGATTGAAGATTGGTGTCCATAAGGTGATGATTTGAACTTGGAGTGAATTTTATGAGTTTCGATTGAAGTTACAAGGGTAATGAGTTGCCTTGTGAAGTAGATAAGCCTAAAGAATGAGGCATCCTTACATGAGTAAATTGATGAAATACTGATAGAGTCTAAAGTAAATGGAACATGAGCAGCATTGTGATATGATCCTTAAACTCTTAAAGACTGTGGAATTGTGCTAAGATTTGCAACTAAAGATTTGGCTAGACAATACCTCCTCTTGAGATAATAAGATCTCGAGAATACAGGATGACAGTGAACCTGTCTATGATATAAAGATAATGATTGAGATACGAAAGTAATGAGTCTAGCTAAATACTATTGTCAGCCTATAAAAGAGTGATGAGACTAGCTGCTCTATAGAGGAGATCTAATTAAAGAAATTAAAGTCGGTAGATGGATAGTGTAAAGAAAAAGATGGTATGCAAGATTTTAAAAGATCTTAGCAGTATAGTACCATATCAATTAAGAAAACCGACAAAAAGGGATGAGAGTAAGAATATGAAAACGAAAGTGAAAGTGGAATAAGGAAATAAACTGCATGATGAGAAGGGAACATCAATATGAAACAGTTCCCGAAGTTAAGACTGAGGGTGATTTGTGTTGGTTAACACATAATTGTGGCAAGATGTAAAAGCAAGCCAACTTTGATAAGTACAATTAATGATACTCCAAGGAGTAAGATAATTGATATGTTTACTGCCAGTATATAAATAAGAAATGTTTGTATATATAGCTACTCGAAATGATAGAGATGGTGGAATTGTATAGATAATGTGGTGCTTAAATGGATAATTCGAAGATTCAATCACAGAATCTAAATTATGAAAAGAGATCTAAAGACCATACTACATGAAGAGAATATGATAGTCTCATGAATTATGATCGTAAGAGATGAGCTATAGTAAAGTCGGCAAATGAGATGCAGCTTTGGTGGAATAAGTGTGAAAATGAATATTGTGGACAATAAAAGTCCAAAAGAGAAATGATGATATGGAAGTGATTAAAGACTGATGATTTAAATAGAATCACTTTCCATTATTAGACTTCTAGATTCTCTAGTGCCTTAGTCGAAGTATAAGTGTTAAACGATGTGAATGTGTATGTACAGTTCCAGTGAGCCTTACATGTGATGGGAGTCTCTGTGTTGCCATATGCTAATGAGAGATAGCAAAAGGCTTTGAGATCCCAAGTGTATTGATAGCACCGCTCCATACTGATATATATTTATATATATGAGCGTGAGATGTAACCGCTCCATGATATTGAGAGAGCGTGTGCATGAGATGTGAAAGCTACTGGGACACTTACATATATTGATTGACACGAGTACATGATAGTACCAAATTATGTCGACTCGGTACTAAGTGAGAAGAATGGATGATGAACAGCATATATTAGCTGTAATATTAAAAATATTGTGTATGGACTCTTATATGAAAAGAGTAAAAGTGAATAACTTCCGATTTGAGAAATGAACTTACGGGAGTATAGACATATATGATGAAAGACAGCATGTAGTGGTCTAAAGTATTGTTGATGTTGAAATTGTGCTGGCAGTATTACTTGGAGGATGAACTAGAGGTCAGAAGTCGTAAGTGTACGACATGTACCACCTTTGGACTTAAGTTAAATTCGGAGGACCGAATTTCTTAAGGTGGGGAGGATGTGATAACCGTAAATTTTTCCCTTTATTGGAAATTAGAAATATTGAAAATAAATATTGGAGAAATTAAATCAGAGGAAATGAATAAAATTTTGCGAGAATGGGATATGGGTGAAAATCCCGAGAAGTGAGGAAGTGAAAGAATTGGGAAATTCGTATAAAGGAAATTAAATTGGAAGTGAAGATAAAAATAATAGAGAGAGGAAAAGAATTAAATTGGATAAATTAAAATCCAAATCTAATTAAGAAAATAAGAGAATAAAATGAAATATATTTATATAATTACAAATTTATATAAATGTATTTTATATAAATACATATGTATTTATAAATACTATATAGTATATTTTAATATACGTTGGTATATATATAGAAATATATACTATTTCATGAATTTAAATAATACATATGTATATAAACATAATATTTCATGTATATATAAATATATACATATATATACATACATATATAGAAAATGTAAATGTTATTTTATATTAAAGTTTATAGGTATATATGTTGTATTATAACATTTATATAATTCTATATATATACATGTCATTTATTTTAAAGTATGTAAATATACATATGTATACTAAAGATATGTTTTGTAATATACAAGATATATAATTTATATATAATATATAATGTATTACAATATATATGAGATAATATATGAATAATTTGTAATATATATTATATGTATAAAATATAAATTATAGTGTATAATATATAGTGTATCATATACTAAAAATAGAAAGGGAACAAAACCAAAAAGGGAAACAAAACAGAAAAGGAAAAGAGAAATCGGGGAGGAAATCCCGACCCTCCTAGCTAGAGGGCCGACGGCGGCGGAGCTGCCACCGCCGGCGAGGGAGGAAGGAGCAGGGCGAGACGCCACCGGCCATAGAAAGGGGAGAAGCTGCCGGCGGCGTGAAGAAACGAAACGGAATCAAAGGAATAAACGAAGGAAGCCGGAAGAGGAAAGGAAAATGGCCGACGGCGGTGCCGGCCGAATCGGTGGCCGCCACTGCCAACGAAGCTTCATCGGAGGAAGAGGAAGCTGGTGGAGGCCACCGGAGGCGCAATGGACGGCGGAGGAGGGCCGGCGAAGAGGAAGAAGAAACCGAGGCAAAACTGCCTCGATCCGCTGCCGTGCCGCCGATCCAGGGCAAACGGAGGGCACCGGCAAGTTCGTCGTGCGGCCGGCCAGCTGAGGGACGCCGAACCGCCGGAGAACCGGCCGCCGACGAGGAATCGGCGAGGAAAGGCACTGAACCAGTCTGACCGGGAAAGAAAAGAAAAAGAAAAAGAAAAAGAAAAAGAAAAAGAAAAAGAAAAAGAAAAAGAAAAAGAAAAAGAAAAAAAGAAAGGAAAGAAAAAGAAAAGAGGAAAAAGGAAGAAAAAGAGGAAAAAAGGAAAATTTCGAGAATTTGGAAAATTCCCGGAAATTCGACAACCCGGAAATTTACGAAAATTCGGTAAGAAATTTCCCGGAAATTTAATTTCAGAAAAATTAAATAAATTGTGAAAAAAATTCTAAAAATTAGAATTTTAATTCCAGAAATTATTTTCAGCAATCGGGATAAGGAATCGGGAGAAATGGAGGCGGAAGTCGCCGACCCGGAAAAAGGTAAGTGATCATGTGCAGCACTGTAAGGATACTCAGTCTGCATATTTTAGATTGAAATATTTTATGCAAATATTTTATGAAAATTATTATGATGCATGATTTGCTGAAAATAATTTGGGAAGAAGTACTGGCTGAAAGATTTAAAACTGTATTTTTCCGTGCAGGAGGTTAGCAAATCAGCAGCCGTTATTCTGCCGAAAATTTTAGAAAAACTTTATATCATATTAAGTGATTTTATTTCCGAATTTCGATAGTAAATCACGAAACATGAGGAAATTACTAAATTTCATAAAACATGAATATAATGAGATGGAATTTTAAAATATTCATGTATTCGAGAATGGTGACAACGAAATCACCGAAAAATTCTCGAAAATAGATAAATTACACGAAATACGAGACGAAAGATGAAGTGAAATATAGTGAATATTTTTATGAATATTTTTATGAATATTTTTATAAATATTCACTAAAGGATTTTAACCCTTATGGTTTTAAATTATGGAATTTTATATTTATATAAATTCCATATAAGTTTATTTTATGATAAAAACTACGGTTTTGAGATTGGTTGGCATTCCTATCATGCGGATGCATGATATGTGATATGTTTTGTCCCGGTCGACACCTGATCCACGACCCACAGAGGACAGTATAGATTATGGTCATAGATTTGACCGGTTTATTTCTGTACCCTTCGAGGTTATAGTATGATAAGATTGATGTCTATCAAAGACTCGATGATTGTACCGTGTGAGCCACCTCTAGAATCCTTCGGGAACTAAATGCTACACGTGTTCTGATGTGTTAGTAAAGGCCAAACCGAGCAAAGACTCGATGATTGTACCGTGTGAGCTACCTCTAGAATCCTTCGGGAACTAAGTGCTACACGAGTTTTGATGTGTGAGTAAGAAATTTCTGTACCGTGGGAGCCACGTCTAGAATCCTTCGGGAACTAAGTGCTACATGAGTTTCGATGTGTGAATAAGGAGTTTCTGTACCGTGTGAGCCACCTCTAGAAGACTCAAGGGACCTAAGTGCTACATAGATTCTTTGTGAACTATGGGGAGCCACCTCTAGAGTCCTTTGAGCACTAAGTGCTACACGAGTTCCTGGATATGACACTTAACTCCATTGCTAGTTAGAATGGATGTCGTAACTGAAGCAGTGGATTGGGGCTTACGCCTAAAATGATTAAATAATTGGTTATATAGGAATAGACTTTAATAGCTTATTTTGCTCTTTAAAGTACGGTACTAATTAAGAGAGTACATTAAAACATGGAATGAGTTTTAAAGAAATAAGATGATGATTTAGCTAATATTCTTTTCAAGGAATATACGAATATTAATTATTTTATTTAAATGCTTTATTTCGTAGAAGCATTATTTTAAAAAGAATATGAAAAAGGTTATGAAAGTTTTGAAAAAAAAAAGAAGAGGATTTATTAATTCAAAAGGAAATGAAAATTTCTCTCTACAGTTGCTTTTAGGTTCCGTAGGAAGTATGGTATTCTAAAATACCTACCTTACTCTATTCGGATCCCTAGCCGACTGTAGTATCCTTCCTACATGCGAGCCTAGAGCCCATAGGAAAAATGAAAAAGATTTTCAGCATATAGGAAGCTGAGTATCAAGTGAGGCATATAATTCTCTTACTGAGCCGTGGTTTTGCTCACCCCTTAATTTTCAACATTTCAGGTTTTGATGAATGTGAGTTCACTGGATTGTGGATCCTGGCTGTACACGAAGGACAATGTGTCAGACTGACTGATTATTTGAGCTATGATCATTTATTCTCTGTATTTAGACACGTCAACAGTACTACTTATCTGATTAGTTACGATAGGGGATGTGTATAATATAAACAATATTATGTAAAATTGTTTAACAGTCAGTACAAGTGAAGTATAGCAGACAGCCCAACCGGTTAAGTTGTGTATAAGAAGATGAAAAATATGGTCACGGGTCGTGACAATGTGTGTGTATATAAATATACATATATAATTATGAGAGCTTGTCCGACAATAGTTGGGTACATTACCCAATTTTTGGCTACTTAGTGGGAATCAGGGTAGAAGTCTATGGCCATAAATAGAGCCCTACGGGAGACTTAGCATATATTTGAGCCCTCAAATGTAAAATCTGGGCCTTGCAGGAGACCTAGTTTGTTATTAAACCTTGCAGGAGACCTAGTATGTTAACAAACGTAGTTTACCTTGAATTGATATATATTAAGCACTGTAGGAGACTTAGTTGTTATTGAGCCCTACAGGAGACCTAGCCTGTTAACAAATGGAGTTTACCTTGAATTGATTTGTATTGAGCCCTATAGGAGACCTAGTGTGTTATTGAGCTTGCAGGAGAGCTAGTCTACTAACAAACGGAAAATATAGTGCAATGATATGTTTTTGAACCCTACAAAAGACCTGGTTTATTGTTTAGCCCTGCAGGAGACCTAATAATCCATTGACAAATGGAAAATATATGATATCCTAATGATTGTGGGAACCTTGACCTAGTCTCTTGTCAAAAGCTAAGCGTAATCTAGAGTATGGTTTCATTGAGTATTTAACTTTAGACAAGATACGGTTTTATATGACATGAGAATTTATACGGTTTTATAAGACACATGAATATGGTATGGTCTTTTTTTCTTGATGAAGCATAAATGTGATTCAAAAATTGTACATGGACATTATTTTATAGTGAATGTGAAATGCTTTGAGATTGTACAAGCTATAAACACGGTTTAAAGTACATGGGATATGATTTGAGAATGCATAATCTTTTAACATGGTTATAGTGATACAGAAATGATTTGATAGTGTAAATGCTTTGTATAGCCAAACTTGTACACGTTTACATACAGAACCATGACATGTTGACATACAAGGGTACTGGAAATTGGAATATGTCTAGATTACTGTAATAAAATGTCTAGGAATGGATAGGTGCCGGGGATAGAGATAACGAGGTACATCAAAGTACCCTTCCATTTGTACTCAAAGCCTTAACATACCTAGAGTCTGCTAGGACATGATGTATAGATAGTGCGTAAGAATTGATGGTTGGATTATTATTTGAGAATAAATGGAATATGGTGTAAGAGTGAGTTGATATATGATATGAGAACTTATAGTTGCAAGTTTAATACATTGCATTAGAACTGTATAAGCCTAATTCTGCATTTATATAAATTACTTACTGAGCCTTCACTCATTAAACATTATTTAACCTTTTTCAAATTGAACATAGAGTTGGGGGAGTATTTCGAAACTATCCAAAATAGTTGCAAGCTTGAAATATAGTCCCAACTCTCCGAGGATATTATTTTTGAGTATATCGAGGTATATACTAATATACTATTCTTTTGGACTTAATAACGATTTCAAGCTATTTTTGATTCAGTACTATAGGAAGAGTCGTAAATTAGGATAATGAATAGTACTTAGATTATTTGAATGCTAAACTGATGGAATTGTCAATGCTTGCATTAATATGAATATGTGAATATGAATTGCATGAAACAGAAATAAACTAATATTATGGAGTTTATTGGAAGAAATAAGGTGAATTAAGATACGATAATACAAAGATTATAAATTAATTGCTATTGTGGGGAGACTTATCTATACATATATTATGAATTTTGTGCAGGTACTTAATCTGGGCTAAATGACAAAAATAGGAAAGGGAGTTAACATCCTCAATTAAATTTCACTGCACTACATTTAGACAAAACAAGTATAGAAAAGCAAAAGGAAAAACAATTAGCCCTAATTTCTACGCATCCATTTAAGATAAGAGAGATGTGTTGGCTTTGGGGTCGTGACAATTCATGTTCCAAAGCATTTGATGAATATTCTTCAATTAATCCCATATCATTATTTTTCAAACTTCCATTATTTGCATGTTTCTTTTCTTTTTTTTCTTTTTTAAGTAATGCAAAGATTTTTTATCAAATATTCCCAATCATTCATTAATTATCATTCCAAAATCATTACTAACATAATGCAAATCTCATATTTCCTCAATTCAAATTAAGAAGGCAAATAGAGGTGACAAGATAACTTAGAGAAGAAAAGTGCTTTATCGAGAGAATCATAACAATTCTGAAACTGAACCAAGAAATATTGCAAGGATATGTTTAAATAGGAAGGCAAATATCTGAACAATAAAGATTTTTCCAAAAACTCGCTTTATCAATTAATTTGATCATGTAAAGCCTATTGGACTAAATCCTAGCCCCATTATAAACCACTTGACGATAATCCTTTCTTATATAAAGCCATTTTTTCAAGTTTTCAACTCAAACATCCCTTAGTGACTTAAATTACTCTTTCCAAGTTTTTAATTTTCATTTTCATTTTTATTTTCTTTTCCTTTTTTATTTTTTCTCTTTTTTTTCTTTTTCTCTTTCTTTTTTTTTCTTTATTTTTTCTAAGGATAATATGTCCTCATAGCATTAGAATTGATTAAATTTGGCAAATCATCGCTGTCCATAACTACCAATAATAATGCCTTACCAGAAAAGATCTTTTAACCACATAAGAACCTTCCCCATTTGGTGCCTATTTTCCTTGATTGTTTTCTTGAATTGGAAAAATTTTCTTCAAAACCAGTTTCCCTTCTCAGGATCACCGAAGCCGGACTTTCTTATCATGAGCTCACATCCCTCTCTTTTGATACAACTAACTGTGACAAGGTGATACAAGTGTTTTCTCTTCAGTAAGGTTAAGTTGTTCATAGCATTCTTTCACCCAATCTACTTCTTCTAATTGTGTTTCAATCAAGACTCTTAAAGACGAGATTTTTACTTCAATTGGTAACACAACCTTCATCCCATACACTAACGAAAAGGAGATAGCTCCAACAGATATACGCACGAGCATTCTATAACATATAAAGCAAAAGGCAACTTTTCATGCCAATCCTTATAGCTTTCTATCATCTTCTCTACTATTCTATTGGCATTTTTGTTAACAACCTTTACTGCTACATTCATCTTTGGATGATAAGATGCTAACTTGTGATGTTTGGTTTTGTTCTTAACACACTCCTTTAATCATTTTGTTATTCAAGTTACGAGACTTGTCTGAAACAATCCTATAAGGAAGCCCATATCAACTTATCTCATTTTTTTTTTATAAATTTGCATACAACTTTCGAAAGCCCATATCAACTTATCTCATTTTTTTTTTATAAATTTGCATACCACTACTCGTGTCACACTAGCATAAGATGTTGCCTCTACCCACTAGTTAAAATAATAGATCATCACAAGGATAAACTAATGTCCATTTGAAGCTTTTAAGGTGATAGGTCTAATCACATTCATGCCCCAAATAGAGAAAAGCCATAGAGGTATGTAGAGCATTTGACATAAAATGAATATTATTAAAGTAAATCTAACACATATGACACTTCTTGGCATAATTAATAATGTCACTTTTCATTGTTAACCAATGGTAACCTACTTTCATAATTAGTCTTGCCATTATATGACAATTAGCATGTGCCCCACAAGATCCTTCATGCACCTCTTCTACTATTTGTCGGGCCTCTATAGCATTTATACATCTTAAAAGCACCTGATCTTGACTTCTTTTGTAAAAAGTTCCCAATCTATAAAGAATCTCATGACTATTCCCTTAATGATTCTTTTATCATTCTCCAAAGTGTGTTCTAATTACTATTGATTCTTGATATATTACAAGAAATAATGGTACTAAGGTTTCTCATCAACTCATTCTTCGAAACTTACATAGTTTACCGAAGAACTCTTCTTTTTCAACTTAATAGGTTGGATTTTGGCATTAGCATTCAATTTGAACATTGCACCTAGAGTAGCTAAAGCATTTGCCATTTTAATTTTTATCTAGAGGTAAATGTTCAAACTAGATACTTTGAAATTGACTAATCAAACAAGCTATGTACTTTTGATATTGGACAAATTTTGAATCCCTCGTGTCCCACTCTCTTCGTAATTGGTAGATGACTAAAGTAGAATCCTTATACACCTTTACTACGTCAATCTTTGTCTTAGTTGCAGCTTGTAAACCCATAACACATGCTTCATATTCAGCCACATTATTTGTATAATTAAAATCCAACCTTACTATGATTAGATAATAATTTCCTTCTAGAGATATTAGGACTATCTATACTCCACATCCTAAAGTGTTAAACACTCATCAAAGAACATCTTTAATGACTTTCCAATGGGATCCACTTCTTCTACTTGAAAGACAACCATCAAATCTTCGTAAGGGAAATTGAGCTTTATAGACACATAATCATTAGCGACACAATCATCTAAAAACACAATAATTACACTCCCTTTGATGGATTTCTTATAGGTTTTTTGAGTCATGTGTAGGTAGATTATACATGTAAGATCAAAATATACTCAATGGAATTAAAAATTTTACAACTAAGATACCAATCCCAAAGGATCTCTTTGATTAAAAACATTCAAATCATGCAAATTAAATATCAATAATCATAAAAAGATATTTCAAGAAACATACCTAAGCTTTAGTTATCATATTATCAGAATCTAAGCCTTACTCCTTGTGGATAATGCTTGACCTTCTTTTCTTGAATCACAGGGTAAGCTGTCCATATGTCTAGTGATAAGTCTTTAAAATATACATATTTTAGAGTATTTTATTGCACAAAAATTTAATTAAAATTTGAAATTTTAATGTAATTTCTTCCTAATTTAACTAAATTGTTTTCATGTGTAGGAAATTCGACGATGATGAGAAAATCAAAAAAATGACAAGAAAGTCAACGAAAAATGGTTGGATTTGGTGTTTAAACCCTCAACTTAACCTTATCCTTAAATCCTTAAACTTACCCAAACCCTAAACCCAATTCCTATCACCTTACCCTTAAATTAATTTTAAACCATAAACCTTACCTAAACAATTTTCCAAACCCTAAAAAAAGCCTTTAACCATTACCCCACCATAACTCATTTAAACATATTCCATTCTCACATAAAACCCAAACATTATTTAAGCCTATCTTAAATACTAAAATCCACAAGCCTTGATATTTCTTCATGCAAGCCCAAAACATATTCATTGAAGTTGACTTCAACAAGCACAAAAGAAAAATGAGAGTCCAGCCCATAGAGACTAATGGCCAAAGCCCTTGAAGAACCCTAATGAATAAAAAGGATGAAGCTGCCGCACAATGAAGCGTGGAGAGGAGGCTGGTGACAGGAGCTTCTTCTTCAACCGTTTGTTGCATTTGAGTCTTTATATTCCTTAGTTTAAGCATGGTGGGGGAGGGGTTGCATGACACGGCTTGTCTTCCCAATTCTTTACTGCATTTCTTCATCAACCTTGAGGCATTCCTTCATTATTGTTATAGTTCTTCTCTTTCAAGGCTTTTATAGTTTAGGAATAGCTTTTCGCTAATTTTGAATTATTTTTATATTTCAAAGCTGTAAGTTTTAATGCTTTAGTTTAAAGGCATTAAAGTTCTTTGTTTAAATTTAAATTCAAGTTTTCATTTTAAAACTTCACTATTTTTCTTCTTCTTCTTATACACTGTTTCTATTAGTTTAGCTTTAAATTGTAATCGCTGGTTCTGCTTGCCTCTTTTTAGTTTTGAGTTAAAAAAAAAAATCAAAGTCGATGTCCTTTTTTTTTTATTTCCTTTTCTATGTTACAATTCTGCCTCTCTGCACCATTTTTTGCCGAGTTTCTAGTTTCTGTAACTATTCTCTGTTTCACCTGTTTTCTAATTTCTTGGTCACTGCTTATCACGATTTTGGCTTCGAGATTATGTTGCTGCTGATCATTTCTTCTACTGCTGTACAAGTCCCGGTTGTTCTGGGCTGCTGAAGCTTGCTGAGTGCAGAACAGAGCAGGGCTGGTGCAAGTGTGGCTGGGCACTTGCGTGGAGGCTGTTGAAGTTGATGCTTAGGCGTGAAAGTGTACCTGCTGGGCTGGAGAGTTGCTGCGTGTGGAGCTGGAGCGGTGCGAAGCAGCTGCTGCCATGTGTTGATAAGGGTTGAAGCGTGGCATGTGCGTGGCTGTAAGGTCAAGGAAATTAGATGATGAAGGCCACAGTTTATGCTAATTTTATTATTTCATTAGTTTAATGTTTTACATATTTTGTTAATTCAATAGTTTAAATATATTATTTTACATTATAATAGTGTTTAGATGTTAATTAGTTTATTAGTTCATTAATTCATTAGTTTTATAGTTTTTTTTTTGTTTAAGTAGAATTGGCATTAGTTTTTTTTAGTTAGTAAATTATGCTGGGGTAACTTAATTCATATTATCAATTTAATTTTGCATTTATTTTTATTTTTTTATGCATATTAATTTTTCAATTTATTTTTATTTTTATTTTTTTTGCATTTTTATTTTTCTATTATTAACATGTTTATGATTTTTAGTTTCTTCGCTAATTAAATATTTGCATTTTAATTTACATGCTTTTTAATTATTTGCAAATTAGTTTTATTTTATTTTATTCTATTCTAATTAAGAAGACTTAGTTAGCTTGAATAAACTTAGAGTGATACAATGTTAGTAATTAGCTAAATAACAAAACTAATCCTTGTGGGACGATATTTTGGACTCACCTCTGTATTACTTGTATGACCGCGTGCATTTGCGTGTAGACATCTTTTGGGTCAACAAGTTTTTGGCGGCGTTGTCGAGGATTAGTCTAGGTTGTTTTTTAGCTAATATTAGAATCAATCATGCCTAGGTTTAGTTCAAGCCTTTTCTTTTTCTTATTTTTGTAAATATTTCTCCTTCATAATATTTTAATTCTGTACTTTGCAAGGTAACATGGCGGATTTGGTAGAGTCCAAAACCATGGGAGAATATGTTATGCCTCATGTGCCTATGATACATTCAAGCATTAGGAAGCCCAAAATCAAAGCTGACAGTTTTGAGATCGAGTCGGACTCCATCCTAATGATCTTGAATTCAGTTCAATTTGTAAGTTTGCCCAGTGAAGATCCATATGCTCATTTTGTCAAATTCTTAGAGATATGTGACTTATGCAAGTACGATGGTGTTTCTGATGATGCCATTCAACTGAGACTCTTCTCATTCTCACTCCAAGATAGGGCAAAGAATTGGTTGCGGTCACTTCCTCATCATTTTATCTGTATGTGGGATGATTTGGCTCATAAGTTCTTAGCTAGATTCATTTCACGTGAGTATATGGCGAAGATGAGGAATCAAATTTTATCCTTCGAGCAATATGTCACGACCTGAAGGCCGTGACGTTTACTTGATCTCATACTTTTTTCCTTTTTAAAATTTTTGAACTAAATTTTCCTTCTCGATTTAAGGTTTGTATTCGGTGTCAGTGTAATTACTAAACTAATTAAATGATCATTTCTTTATACTCTAGCCTTGATAACTTAAATATTAATTTATGAGCATATTTACTCAACTATCTGGGTGAACTATAGTCATTTCACTTAAATATTAAACTAGCAAAGAAATCGGATGAAAACCTCCCCTTCATATTTTATCACTTTCCCCAGTATCTTACCTACAAGAAATCCATAATCCACAATTCATATACCTCATGTACTATACACAATCTCAAAATCATCTCAATTACATTTACATATTCCACAAAACATATGGTCAACCAAACATAATCACATCCCGGATAGCATTTGATGACTATATGAACCTATATAATAATTTAACACGGTCCTAAGTTACATCCCGACTCATTGAACAAAATACGTACTGTGCATCAATTAAAGTCTTACATGTAAACAAGTAATTTATAAAAAGTGTTTACCTCAAAAGTGACAAAGTAGGTTCGGAGGACAAGGGCCAGTACCAAGCCTAGATACCATCTCTGAAGGCCCATTCAAAAGCTCTCATAGTGGAGTTTAACTCAAATAGTCTGTAAAGAGGTGAAATTATGGGAGTGAGCAAATCCACGGCTCAGTAAAATACTAATATAATAATTGAATTAAGATTATATCGTCCCTAATGCAATGCATGAAATCCTGCAAATACATCTCCCAATATCATTTAGAAGTCAATTTTGAATATTTATTCGATCATGCCCTAATGATAATAACTATTCTTGTATCACTGCAAATCATGCATCAATACGTGTACTGTCATCACAGGATTCATATGTAACGTATAAAATTTTTATTGTATAAAACATCCATTTCAAATCATGTTTCATGTAGTACATAATCATGTACGAAAATCATGTAGTTCAGAATCATTTAACATATGCTTTAAAACACATTTCAAAACATATACAATCTCAAGTCATATCATGTGTGGTATAAAACCATATGTAGATCATTTTCAGTCTCACTCATATCAAATATACTGCAAAAACATATCATGTCTAGAGTCCACATATAGTAAATCATACTCTAGACAACATTTAACATTTAGTGAGAGACTAGGCATGGATCCCTATACTCATATCATATCATATCTAACCCATTGTAGCTATTAATGGGATAGTTTCGCTCGAGGGGCATCTATCTATGTCATAGATCGTCCCAATCCCATTGATCAGTTGAAAACTGAGGAATATGTCTACGACTATTATTGGACAGCCTAGAATGATCTTATTAGACAACATGTACATATCATGTATATATAAACGGGGTTCCATGCCACACAGACAGAACCACACAATATATATACTCTATGCCACAAAGGCATATGCCACACAGGCATATGCCATACAGGCATATGCCACACAGGCATATGCCATACAGGCATTCAATATGGTACCTGTCGTCTCAAAATTGAAATATTTTGTTATAACATTTTGAATTCATTTAGACAGCCCACATAATAAAACATTTAAAATTAAGTCTTTTCTCAAATCAATGCATAATTAAATCTCATGTTCAATTTGTACATGTTATGAATAATGTCAAAACGAGTGTTAAACATCAAGGTCTACGGCTATCTAATCATTTCAAATATTTACTTTCACTTAAAAGATATTGATGCATCTCTTTTTAAAACAACACTTTCTCCTTTAAAACAACATGAGATCATATGCCATGCATGAATGAATTTCTAAATATACCCAGATATAGCTCAATACTCATTCAATCCAATGTTGTGCATATTATGAAATCAGACTAAGGTATGTTTGCAATAGCCTCAATTTCTTATTCAAACATGATCATGACACAAATGTCATCCATCATTCATTCTACATTACATACATCTATCAAGCCCCTAATGGCATCAATAAGATCCATAGTACATTTGTATGGATGCATATTCAAATATATTCCAATAACATCCATAGACTATTAGGATCATTCTAGTATATTTTCCATCAACGATCACAAGCTACCACAAGCGTTCATTCTCCCCTTCATTATTTTGCACATTAAATAATCAATTCCCAACATTAGCTTCGCACATACAAAGTTAACATACCACAATCAAACGTTGATTCAAATTCATTCTATTGACAAAGATATTCCATAATATAGCATTTATCAAGTACCAAAGTTCTCTTAATCTCATTTTATCACTATTACTTTTCTCAATTTAAGCCTTATGGTATACTAAAGATTATATTGTCATATTGCAAGATAGGTCATTATCCATGCTTTCAATTCTCTAGCTTCGAGATCATGACCCGTCAAAATCACAATAAAACTACATGTTTACTGAAACATATGACTCAACACTATCCATAAGATATCAAATTACAACATTATTAACAATATCACATCACTTAGCAAACTTTCAATCACAGTCCATTCTTTCACATTTCACGTTTTATTTAATTATTCTGATCAATTTCAAATAGATATTAATTCGTTTCTCTACAATCCGAAAATATTCCCATAACCATTAATTCTCATTTCATTCACACTACATGCTATCTAGAGCAACATTATGAAGTTCACCAAAGTCCACTTATTACTATATTACTTTCGAATCATCTCAATCACAGTATATATAGTCAAAATTTCACCATTCTTTTTTTTTCCATGAGGAACACATCATTATCAAATCATCTCAATCATGGAATATATAATCAAGATCCACAAATTTCCACAAGGACACATTATTTTCAATCATTTCGTTATTAGTACGTATGATCAAAATTCACAGCATTCCATGAGGACGCATCATTATTTTCAATTGTTTCGTTCATAATCTAGGTAATCAAGATTCAAAAAATACCACGATACTACGTTTCATGTCTAATAAAGTTTCCGAAACCATTCTAACAATTTCCTTACCACTCAAAACTTGGTTTCACTTATTTCGATATCTAGTCACATGTCAAGCCCATTCGTAAGATACTCCATTTGTATTTGATCTCGTATTTCAACACAGTTCAACAATTATCAATTACACCAACACTTATTTCACCAAAATTCATGTAATCTCTTATCTATACTCTGATGTCAACTCATCAATATTCTAACAATATCGGAACATTTTCACAACATTTTAACAATTATCCATCATCAACAATTATAACTCTAAACTATACAATATAATACTAATGCAATCTTATAAAAGTTTCTTACCAACTCCAAGCTTAGTGTTTATGTGCAATCTTAGCCAACTTCTCTATCAATCGCATTAGAATGTTGCTACAAAATCAAATATTGCAAAAATCACTTAGTATAATTAGACTAAAACTCTATAAAATCTTTATGAAATTCAGGGCTAATTATACTATTTCTTCCTTACCATTGGTTTCACTAAAATCTTAGTCCAAACACCACAATTTTCCTATATTCCTTTTCTCTTCTTCTTCTTTTTCTATTCTGTCTCTTTTTTTTGTTTTGTTTTTTCTGGCCGAACCGGTTTGAACCGGTTTAGATCTGTTCAGCCATGCCTTGCCAGTTCAGCCTTCTATTTCCCTTGTCATTGCCGGTTCAGCCACTCTAGTAGCAACTGGGGTCGCAACATGGCCGTTCTCTTCACCTCCCTTCCAGATCGGTTGGCAGTGGCGACAGTGATAGCAAGGCAGTGACGCGACAGCTTCTTTCTTCTCTCTTTTTTTTTCGTCCCCGAAGAACCCTTCCTCTCTTCCTCCTTCATGTCGGCGTCAGATCGGGGTTCACTGCTCCGATTGATTCGACCCCTTTCTCTTTTCTTTGCTTTCTTTCCTTCTTTTCTTTTTCGATCTGCTTGTTCTCTTTCCTTTTCCACTGTCATCGGCCAACCATTCTTCCCTTCCTTGGCTGGTGACTGTTTCACCCCTCCCTTTTCCGATCAATTCAACCTCTTTTTTTTTTATTTGGTGCTTCAGCAGACGCGTTCTGCTGAAGCAAAAGTCTTTTCTTTTTTTTTTTTATTAAATTTTAATTTTATTATTATTATAATATATATTTTTTGTATTAGGTCTACTTCAGCAGAAAAGTCTGCTGAAGCAGACCCTTAGTCTGCTAAGCAGACTATCACATGGGCAAGCTTCCTTTGGAAGCTTGTCCCATGTATATTATATTAATACATATAATAATTTGTATTATATATATATATATTTATTTATTTATTTATTTTTGTAATTATACATTTTTATAGCGTGTATCATATATTTATATATATATATAATTTATACTTGATAAATAGCTAATTTTTATTCAAATATATTTACATATAATACACATATATTTTACAAATATATTCATATTTGATAATAAATGTATAATATTATATATTACATTAGTTTAATACATGTGTTCATGTAATTTATACTTACTAATAAATTCTACATGTATTCATATATTCCTTTAATCTTCATAAATATATATATATATATATATATATATATATATATTACTCAATATATCTTATATATATATATTTTACTTGTTTTGCACACACAGGTATAAATATACATACACATTGAATATACTTGATATATGTGTGTATATATATATTCAAACATACTCATTTCTTATTTAATTAATGTATAACATGTTTTACACATCAATTTGATTTATTTTCCATATTATATATTTTCATATATACTAGTTATGTACACATAATTAATTCATTAAATTCCTCCTGACATTTCTATTTATTTCTTTATAGTTCTCTTGATTCTCTTTAAAAATTCCCTAATAATCTAGTTACTCCAAATCACTATATTGATTTATATTTACTATGAGTCAAAATTTACGGTTATCACACAATATGACTCAGAGCCTTTTTGTAAAGCATGGGAAAGATTTAAGGACTTGATCCGAAGATGTCCTTCTCATGGATTACCCATGTGGCTACAAATTTAAAGTTTCTATAATGGTTTGGGTGATTCATCGAGAGTAAGGATTGATACGGCAGCGGGTGGAGCTCTGATGGGGAAATCTATTGAGGAAGCATATGAATTGATAGAGTTAATGGCTTCCAACGAATTTCAGTGGTAGTGTAAGAGAGATACACTGAGGAAGATCATCTACAATCAAGAGCTTGATCTTATTGAGACTTGGACTTCTCCAAAAGCCACCTTGCCCGAAAAAGTCTACATAAGTACTTTTATTTCCTGTGAGATATGTGAAGGGAGTCATGCTACTGAGAATTGTCCTATTAATCTGAGTTAGGTGAGTCATCCGTGCTATTCTTAGAGCAACTATGAGAAGCTTTCATCACCTTCTTCGGAGCTTATGGAGACTTGTTACCTTTCTTATCAAGCTCCTTTGCTAGCATCACATCAAGAGGTGGTGAGTGAAGATGTTGAAAAGCCTATACCACTCGCACTTATTGAAATTGAAAGTGTGGTTGATGAAAAAGAAATGGAGAATAATAAGGGTGAGGAAGAAGTCCAAGAAGAAAGGTTTAAGATTGAAGTCCAAGTTCCAAAAGTTGACAAGAAAAACCAAGAGGCATCCTTCATTGTTTCTTCATGGAACTTTCCACTTGAGAATGAACAATGTTATATCTTAGAAGATTGTGGAGTTAAGTTCTGTGAAGCAAAGTATCTGATGGAGTCACCTTCCATGGTGGTGCACTATGTGCATCCATCAATTTTCAGACCATTCAAACCATCTTGAAGGATGACGGAGATAGTCAACCTGATGACTATAAATCAAGCGCTTCTGGGGAGGCAACCCCAGCTTTTTAGTAGTTTATTAGTTGTTTCTTTCTTTTATTAGTTTTAGTGTTAATATGTCATAGCTTTGATTTCTTTTTCTTTCTGCTTTGTAGGTTTGAGTCCAAGTTTGGGGGAGCAGTGAAGAAACTTTGTAGGCATGCAGTTGAGCTTCAATGGAAAATTCAGGGGAGTTTCTTTCTATCTTTTCTAAATTCTTGAATCACTTACACATTGAGGACAATGTGCACTTCAAGTATGGGGGGAAGGAAATTTAAGCTAAATTTTTTCAAAAATTTCAAAACTTTTTAAACTTTTTGGGCTATAAATGTTTTGTCTTGAGATATATTGTGCTTGATTTGATTATTTCCTATGTCCCCATGATTGAGATTTTGATTGAGTTTGATTCTGATCTTTGGAAAAGCATGAGTATTGAGAAGCATGAGTTGAATTCTTGAATTTGCCTTGTTTTGATTATGATTTTTCCATCTTTTTGCACTATGTCTTGATCATGGATTTGTATGCATGTTTAGAGAAGGATTATGTGAATATAGGAGTGTATTTGTCTTTGAAGTTGGGAGCCTATTCTAGAATTTGTTTAATCTCCTCCCAAGGCAAAATTTTTAGCCCATGCTTAGTTAGGAAAATGATTTAGGTCATCCTTGGATCGTTTGAGCTTTTCAAGCTAACGTTGTACATATTTGTCCTTAGTCACCCTTTTGTGTCAAACTAGCCTATCTCTGTTTATACACCTACAAGTTAATTTCCTTTAGCCAAATAAATACACTTTCTTATCCCTTACCTCGAAAGCATGTGTTTTACTAGGATATATCATGAGCTATGTACATATTTGGGTATATGGATAGGATATAAAAAAAATTGAAAAGGAAAAAGAGAAAGAAAAGAAGAAAAAAATAGAGAAATAGAAAATTAAAAAAAAAACGAATGAAAAATAAGAAAAATACAAAATAGAATAAAGTGTATGACAAAGTAAGAAGAAAATAAGTTTAGGAGAGTTAATTGAAGCTCGAAAAAGAAAAGATCCTAGAGTGTAACATGATTAGGGGTTGTTAAGCTTAAATAGTCTTTTATCATACCTTCACCCTAGCCTTACATTACAAGCTTAATAAAGTCCTATTGATTCTTGATTGAGTAGGACTACATTAGTGGAGAGAGAAGTGAAAAGCACACCTATGGGATTGTTTATGCTTCAGGGACTTTGCTTTTTATGTTTGCATAATCTCATCCAATTATGTATATCTTGAATTGTGATTGACATTCACACACACACGGAGAATCTAATTAGGACTTAGGCATGTGATGGGAGGAAACTCTATGTTAATTAATAATTTTGAATTTCCTTAGATTAGATAAGTACTCTTTCTATGATGTGTATATGGGGAATAAATGTGTCAAGTACATGCTATCTCTTGCATGTTTTGAAATTGTTTTGCTTGAGGACAAGCAAAATATTAAGTATGTCTAGCCTCTAACGTTGATCCACACAAGTTGCAACAAAGCCTTCGAGAATGTTAGATTATATCACAACCATCATCATACTAGTAGCATTAGTTTTATAAACTCACCATAACTTCATCTCAATCTCTTGAAACTCCCAAATGTGAAGAAAACCCTCTTCTTTGAGCATATAAGAGAGAGAAGATAAAGGACAAAAGGCTAGACAACAAAGGCTTTACAAGGTTTTATTGCCTATGCTCAAGAAAATCCTCTCATTTTCATCACCTTATGTGGCTAGCCATGATGTTCTATTTATAGGCTATGTTTAAGGTGTTCCATTAATTGGTACATTACCTTTATCCCTTGAACTTATTTTAATTTCAATTAGGTCCACCTCTTTATTAAACTATTTAATTAAAGGCAAGGCACTAATTAGAATTAAAGGAAGTGGACCTTAACATAATTAAAGTCTTTTAATTAAGTCTAATAACCCCTTTAATTATAATTTGGCCTGATAATTTAATTAAAACTCTTTTTTAATTAAGTTTACTTAATTGAGCTCATTTAATTAAGTACAATTATAATTTTATCCAATAAGTCTAAATGGGAATTCCAAATTTTCCTAGACCAATCCATTTTCATATGTTAACTACTTTTTATGTCTGACCCATTAGACTCCTAACAAATTGGTGATGAATTGACTCTTTATTCTTTATAGTTCAAGAGTGGCATCTAGCAATGCATCATGATCCCTCAAATGTTAGAGAGGTTAAGAGTGATTCTCAGCTTAAAGTCTTTTAGTGATTAGCCTCTTAATGTAATTAATATCCTTCCATCAAGTATATCTCAAGGAATAGATAAGCAAGGTTCAGTATCCACTAATTTAATTCCTTATATTAGTTCTTGCAACTTCAAGATTTAACTTTAATGAATCGAAGTGAAATTCACTATTCAACTTAATTTATTGTAACTTGCCGTGGATTTAATGAAATCAATTCCAAGTCAAGAAAAATCGAGAATACCCCCTAAAATTCACTTAGGGTGATAGATCCCCTTTGGACATTTCATCCACCTTCGTATAAACCAAGTCACACCCAAAAATACCTATTTTAGGCATTTGGCAATCCAAACCCATAAGGTGCAAAGTTTACTAATTTAATTCCTTATATTAGTTCTTGCAACTTCTGGATTTAACTTTAATGAATCAAAGTGAAATTCACTATTCAACTTAATTTATTGTAACATAGCCATGGATTTGATGAAGTCAATTCCAAGTAAAGAAAAACCAAGAATACCTCCTAATATTCATTTAAGGTGATGGATCCTCTCTGGACATTTCATCCACCTTCATGTGATCCAGGTCCCACCAAAAAAATACCTATTTTAGGCATTTGGCAATCCAAACCCATAAGAATGAAGTCAAAATATGATGTTTCACATATTAAATGACCTAGTGTCATAAGTCAAAGAATCACTTACATGGCTATCACATGAGAACGTTTCCATAGACACACGAGTAAATACTACCAAATGGAGTTCTCACGTTAAGTCATGTTCAATGAATTGTTCCCTAACAAGCACCACATGTTATCCTTAAGTATCCCATATACTTCAATTTATGAGATCAATTGCTTACTTCACAAGTAAGAGGCTTACCATGTGCTAGTCCATAATGCATTGTCAATGCCCATTCTTGACAATACATTGACTAGGAATGATATTAAGAAACAAGGCTTTGATCCATAAGAATCTCATAATTATTACTCATTTTAATTCATTTACAATGCCAATTTTGTTCTGTGGCTTCACCATATTTAGTGACAAATAACCCCTATTACTATCGATTTATATAGTGAAGGGACATATTTATGTCACTTACCATTAGTGATCATGAGTTGTTATGGTACCATGTCTCTCACCTATTAAGTTGGCTCTAAAGCATGAACAACACTTCTAAGTCACATAGACAATGTTGTATTTAGAGAGCAAAACTTGCTACTTTGCAATTCTCCTAGATAAAGATGGTTTCTCAAAGATATATTTTTAAAAAAATCAAGTATAGCAACCAGCCATGTCATTGATATAACATGTACTGCTTGAGCTTTGAGTTGTCTAATCCAAAGCACAACACATCTTTTCTAACTAAGAATCTTTGATTTATAATCAGTGAACTTTTTACTTAGATAGGTAAATGGTTTGTTCTTTCTTGCCGATCTCATCTTGTTGCCTTAGTACAAATCTCATAGAGTTCTCACAAATCATTAAGTATAGAACCAAAGGTTTACCGGAAATGGGTGGAACTAACACTGGAAGGCTCAGTAAGTATCTTTTGACCCTATTAAAAGCCTTTGGACATTCTTCGTTTCATTCCCTAGAGTCATGCTTATAGAGAAGCTTGAAGATCGGATTACATTTGAAAGTAAGCTGAGAAATGAAACAAGATATATAATTTAACTTCCCTAAAAAGCCTCTTACTTCTTTTTGTATTTGTGGAGGTGTCAGGTCTTTGATTGATATACATCTTGTTGAGATCAACCTCTATCCCTCTTTTACTAACCACGAAGCCTAACAATTTCCTCAACTTTGCTCTGAATGTGCGTTAGATGGATTTAGTTTTAACCGATGCTTCTTCAACCTCTCGAACAACTTCCTAAGGTTAGCCAAATGATCCCTTTCATGAGACTTCGTAATCATGTCATTCACATACATATCGATTTCTTTATGTATCATGTCGTGAAAAAAAGGTCACCATACTACCAAAATCAAGGTTTCACCAACGGATATATACCAGTGAAACTGTTCCATTTGTAATTACTAACAGAATGAGATAGGTTGCTGATGAACTGACGTTTTAATCATTTTATGAAAAAGGAAAAATTATGATATATTTACCAATGAATTGTCGATGGAGTATTGATGGATATTACTGGTAAGTTGTCGATAATGATGATAATAATGTAGAACAAATAAGGCACCAAACTTAATGATAGATTTTCCATTGGTAAGTGGTTGGAAAAAAAAGGTGGGATACTAAAAAAATCCCACTTCTTTACTAACAGATTGTCGATGCATACTACTTTAACGAAACGCGCATTTCATTATAATATACTGACAGATTTATTCTATCAGTACTTAGAGTAGAACACTTTTTCCCCTCCCCCATTTTCTTGTCTATCACTCTCTCTCTACCATGGCACTCATCCTTTTCTTTCTCTAAAAATCCATTGTTCCCTTGTAGTTTGGACTTTGTCTGGCCACGGGTACTTTCCTCATTTCCAGCCTTTGATATTGTTGGGTACTCTTCTTTTTTTCCATAAATTTATTTAATATCTATGTTAAAACTATTTGTTTAAGATTTAGATTGTTATTGATGTATATTGCTATCGATATGTATTGTTGATGTTGTTATAAAATTAATTGATTTAGGATTTAGTGGCGGTGTTGTTGTTAATGTGTATTGTTGTTGGTATGTATTAACGTTGATGTGTATTATTAAATTTTGATCAATATTGTTGCAAAAAATTTAATAAAATTTAGTAATTAAATTATTTACAATAAAATTTAGAAGTATATATTATAAAATTGATTGTTTAGGTAATTTTTGGTAAAATTTAGTAATTAAATTATTTACAATAAAATTTAGAATTAAATATTATAAAATTTATTGTTAGGTAATTTTGGATAAAATTAAGTAATTAAATAATTTACAATAAAATTTAGAAGTAAATATTATAAAATTTATTGTTTAGATAATTTTGGATAAAATATAGTACTTCAGTTATTTATAATAAAATTTAGGAGTAAATATTATAAAATTTATTGTTTAGGTAATTTTGGATAAAATTTAGTAATTAAAATATTTACAATGAAATTTTGGAGTAAATATTATAAAATTTATTATTTAGGTAATTTTGGATAAAATTTAGTAATTAAAATACTTACAATAAAATTTCGGAGTAAATATTATAAAATTCATTGTTTAGGTAATTTTGGATAAAGTTTAGTAATTAAATTATTTACAATAAAATTTAGTAGTAAATATTATAAAATTTAGAATTTAGGTGATTTTGGATAAACTATAGTAATTAAATTATTATAATAGAATTTAGTAGTAAATATTAATTCATTTAGAATTTAGTGTTGATATAATTTTGAATAAAATTTAGTAGTTAAATTAAAATGATAAGTTTAGAAATCAAATAGCTAAAGATTTTTTTTGGGGTAAATCAACTTACATATTGTCTCAGAGAATCTTGCATCATTCGGATATAATAAGCTAATAAATTTAATAAATAACTAAGTTCATTTTATCAAATCAAATTACAAAATTTCAACTAAATTAGTAAATAACTAAATAAAATAAAAACTCTATTTACGAATTAGATATGTAAATGTTAGGCAAAATTACTTAGATTTTTTAACAAATTAAAAATAATGAGAAGTAAAAATTTACTTGTCAACCATTCATATTTTCTAATACATCAAGGCCGAAAGTTAGGAGTAGTTCTTTGATTTGTTATGCGTATTTGGTAAGTTCACAGTTGGCTACATTTAAAAAGTTTGAAAAAAAATTAAAAAGAGAAAAAGGAATTAAGAAATGTAAGAAGGGGCTTAAAGCTTCAAGTCATATCAATCAAACCAAATCAAATAATAAACGTAATTATGCAACTGTTTGATTTTAGTGAGAACTGTAATTTTTCTTAAATCGATCATATACTCGACACATAAATTGTAAGTGTATGTAATGCAATAATGCAAAATGCGGATATCAAATATATGATTATAGTTCATAATTATCGAAATAAAATCTTCAAGAATAGAAGTTGAGAATGACGTTAAACGTACATATATGCCATATATATGAAGTACTTAAATCGATGTGGAATGAATACTCAAAATTCTACGTATAGGTTACGTACATGCATGCGCCAATAAATGCATACAGTGTGCATGCATGCATACGTAATTTAAATGCATCCAACGTGCATGCATGCATGCATGCGGATATATGTACGTACATAAAAACATATATAATTAATTATAAAATAAATGATCAAATGGCGTAAGAATAATATACTATATATAAATAAATTACTTGTGCAAACCTATATGTGTGTGTATAGATATATTTAAAAATATACAAATAAATATAGACTCATTTATACGGACAAGGAAAAATTAAATACATATATATAAGTGTGAATAAATACACACAAGTGTAAGAGGTATATGCGCATATGTATATGTAAGTACATGGAAATTAATATGTAAAGAAAACGGATAAATAAATATATATTATAAATATATTAAGCTAATATTAATATTTATGCTCAGTATGTGTGTATATATATATGAGTTGTATATGATGCACTGACAGTGTATAGTTTCTATACACTGTCAATGCATTAGAGGTTGACACCTCATCAATAGGTCCTTATGGGCAAATTAAAAAAATTTATTTATATTTGCATATAAGGACCTATTGATGAGGTGTCAACTTCTGATGCATTGACAGTGTATAAAAACTATACACTGTCAGTGCATCATATATAAATCTTATATATATTATATAACAAGTATATTAAAAGTTATGTATTATAAAAAGTTTTATAAATATTTAAAAGTTTTAAATATAATAGTAAAAAAAGGGGTTGAGTTAAAAACAAAAGTTAAATTAAAATTATAATATAAATACAATAAATATAACCCAATAGCTATAGTGCTCTACCATACCATACTACCCCACCATCTCCCCCTTGTTTTCTCTCTCTCTCTCTCTCTGGGCACACTCAACCCCATGCCTCATCCTTTCTCTCTTGTCCTCAGTCAACATAAAGGAAATAAAGAAGTTGGAAGAACTAAACTGAAGCCTAGAGGAATAATTGGTAGCACTGACAGGGAAGTATGGAATTCTCCGATGGCATGTGGTTCTGGTTTGTAGGCTAAAGAGTAGTGTAAAGTAAGGTGATTGGCATGAGGAGAGGCGACACAGGAGCTTCTGTAACAAGTCGATTATAGGGGACGCAAGGAAGCAGTAGTTGGCGTCGATGTGGCTGAGTAAGGCAATGTGCAGAGGCGCTATTCAAGGCTTGGAAGCAGGGGCCGTTTACTGCTACTTTGGTGGCTTTTTGAAGTAGGTTGGCACGTTGAATGTAGAAGACTGAAGAGCCAAAAGAGAGTTGTGTTTGTGGACTGAAAGCAGGGGAGATAAGGCTGCTTTTGGTGGCCTAATCAAGGAAATAAGCAACAAACTGTGGTTGTTTTTAGGGGACTGGTTCAGGTGTGAACAGGGGCTTCGTGCATGGTATTGATGCTGTTGGAATGGCATGATAAAAAGAGTTGAAAACAGTTGCCTTTGAAGCTAAGTTTGTGGCCCAAAATACGAGGTTATATAAGGTCAAAACCAAGATTAAAATAAGATTTTAAAAGGGCTGCTTTGAGTTGTGCTTGAAGATGGAAATGATAGTGTTCGGGTGGTGTTTGGTGCTGGTGTTCGGATGGTGTTTGGTGCTGATTTTCAGGGCCTTTCAGTGGTTTTAAAAGCTGAGAAAGGTGTCACAACCTAAAGGTCACGACAAGATGTCAAACTTTATAGATGCGTGGAAATTTTCGGCAAATTTTTTGCTTTTTTCTAACTTAATAGGTTTCTCTATGTGTGTGGAGTGTCAATGTGAAGTTGTTAACTTCTTGTCTTATTTAAAGCTAATTACTCAAAGTCTCAATCTAGTACCTGTAAAGACACATAATCTCTTTACAATCCTTGATATCCACAACTAACTCAATAACACAGATATCATTTAGGTGACGTTCATACCAACGTCATTGTCATGCATACTTAACGGTTTTATTAGTATTTATCTCAATATCATTCCACCAAGATGAAAGTATCAAGATAATATAAAAACATTCCATAATCTTAGTTTACATCCCAACCTATAATAAATCAAAAACAGCTGAAATAGTAGTTAAGTATAAGAAGAATCATGCTATACCGAGAATAAGCACATAAGTCTCCTTGGAGAGTTGAGACGATATTTCAGGCCGCAAGTATTTTGGACGAATCCAAAATATTTCCCTAACTCTGTGCTTAATCTAAAAAGGTTTAGAATAAATTTTAATGAGCAAGAACTGTGAGATCTCATTTTCTTATACTATAGTTGTACATGTATATGAACAAATTATCAATAAAGAAATTATTGATAATATTTTGAGGAATTAAATATATAAGAATAGTGTTTCTCACATAGAAAATTTTAATCCTAGATAAAATATATACAAGTATGGAAAGTATTACATAAAGGATGGATTAAATAATTATATGGATATTGCAAATTCTGATTTGGATAAATCAGAAAAATGTTTGGACGACATGAAGATATAAAAGAAGAATTCATTGGCTATCTAAATGAAGTTTCGGTGTGAACAAGAGAATAAAAGACAAGATAAACAATAAAGGAAGACAAGGAAAGTCTTCTCCACGTTTTCTTTTGGTTGAGTAAAATATAACACTGACTTGTGTTGATTTTTGCTGCACCGAAGAGTAAGCAATAACATGACAACAAAGGAACAAAAGTAAGGAAAAATGAAAAAATTATTGGCTGTAAAACGTTGGCATAGAAAGTCAAGATGTGTGGCTGCATGGAGAAAAAGAAATATAACAGAAAAGAAAGTGTAATCTCGGTTGGACAAGTGAGTAGTAGGAAAAAAAAAACAAGAGAAAAGAAAGAATAAAATAGATAATAAAGGAAGACAAAAGGAAGTCTTCCCCACGTTTTTATTTGGTGGACCAAAGTACTGACTTTGTTAATCTTCTTGCTCCACCGAAGACCAATAAAAATAGATAAGAAAGGAAAAACAAAAGAAAAGATATAGAAAATAAAGATAGCTTTTAATGAAGCTGGCAAAAGTCCAACAAATATATATTTTAGTGCCTTATATTTGCTCCCCATCGTGATCTTCCTCTCCAGCCAACATCATCACCGAAAGTATTATGCTCCTTACAAACCGTGTAAGTTCTTCTATCCATAGCAAAACCATGCATAACCTTTAGCAAATAAATCAAGCTTTTGGAAGGAAAATAAACCTTGGATATTAAGCTTCCAAAACCTCAAAGAAGCTAGCATAAAAACCTTCAAAACAGCAAGGGATTCACGTGGAAAGATTTGCTTCTTTGTACAGGTAATGTCCAACTTAGTTTTCCAGATTCTTGTTCTTTTATTATGATTATAGTGAGCAAGAATGTATTGGTTATATCCTTGTTTGAAGTAAACATTTATGCAAGGAAAATCATAGTGTTAGGTTGTAAGGATTTATAGGAAGAAAATGATGTTTAAAGAAGGAAACTGATGTGGAATTGATGATGAACATAAACATGAAACCGACGTGAAAGGTAAGGGAAATAAAAATGAAAGTAAATTGAGTTGCATGTTCGGTTGAGGAGGATTTTGAGTGAAAATTTGGTGAGACTTACGTGAACCATGAAGGAGAAAAGAAATGTTTTAAATGTAGTCAACAAAGGTGGCTGGTTGATGGAAGAAAAATGGGCTGTTGAACAGCCGTATATGAAAGAAAGAAAGTATGGCTGATTGGTACAGCCGAAATTGGTAGAAAATGGCAAAGGTTGGCTAACTTTTGTGTGTGAATGGTGGAAGATTTTGGCAGCCTAGGATGTACTAGGTATAGCCATAATATAGAGACAAAAAGAAAGAAAGAAAGCCAACGTAAATACAAAATAGAAAAGGATGAAGTATGCTGTCGGTTTGGACAGCAATGTAGCAGAAAAAAATAAATTTCTGGGTTGAATGAAGGTCACGTTAGTCAAGGGGGAAGAAGAAGATAAACAAGTGATTGACTTTGTGTGTGAATGCTAGAATTTTAACAACCTAAGACATACTAGACATGACCATTATATAGAGACATAAGGAAGCCAACGTAAAAATACAAACAGAAACAGAAAAGGAAGAAGGCTCACGTTGGTCAGTAAACAATAGGAAAGAAAGGAAAAATGGAAGATAGGAAGAAAATGTTAAGTTGACCAAAAGGGTGGAACAAAGGGTTAAGTATAAGTAAATTATAATTATGCCTTTTAAATGAACAAAAGACTTAAACCATGTAGAACCATCCGGCTATGATGGTGAAAAAAAAAAGGAAACTAACGTAAATGGTGAACAAATGGGTGAAGTTGACTAAGTTAAAGGTTTGAAATTATACAAGAATAAAACAAATATGGTACTATAGGAAATATATATTACAAGCCAAATATATTTAGTTAATTAAGGGAGATATTTGGCTATTAAAATTCTACAAGGAAAGTAAGATAAGTGGCGTAGGAAATGAGAGAAGCAGTCAACTAAAGTGACTGGAAATTTTACAAGAGAATAAATATTTATTAGCATAAGAAATTTTAAGAAATTCTAATATTCTCAGTAAAAGGGAATTTAACTAAGAATTAGACAAGCGAGGGAATTTTATATCGAAAATTAATTATATCAAATTTTGATTTGGCAGTTTATAATTCGGAGAGATAAGAAGTATAAGGATACAACGTGAGGCATTGCGCTACAGTGTACTGAGGTAAGGGATGTAATTTAAAGTTGTGATGGTGTCCCTTACTTTCATCGCAAATTTTAAAGAAATGTCTGAACTATGAATTTTATTCCGAAGTTAATTTTCATGATCTTTAAATTTGTTAAATGAACTTTATAACTTCTATGTATATTTTCCATAATGTTTTAAGTATGATATGAAATAAATATGTTTTTCGAAAAGGTATCGGAGTGGCAAACCCCAGGCTAACTTAGACCCTGGCACGTCCGGTCCTTACTATTTTATATCAATTGTATGATTTAAGATGTTACATAAGTAAGTTTTGAGACTAAGGCCTTCCTATAGTTTATGTTATTGCTTGTCATGCTTGCCACATTGTGGCATAAGTTTAGCCACGTCGTGCATGTCCTCGCCCACATTGTGTATGATTACATCCTTTGTGGGTATGTTGGTCTTTCGTGGTGTATGTTCGCTGTACGACTCTGATCAGGTCTACAGCCCATACCATGGCCATAGGTATTCCGTTCCCTCTTCGGAGGAAGAAGTAAGTGTCATGACCGCATACTGGCTATATGATTCTGCCTAGTCTCCATGAACTGTATGATAAGTTTTATTAATTATGATGTAAAGTTTCTAAAGTATGATGTATGTTTGAAACAAGTATGAATTTTAGATATGTGCATTAAAGAATTAATACAATGATTTAAAGTATAAAATGCATTATTATGGTATTTGTTTTCTACATATATAGATGCTATGACTATTTTAAATGCATTTCTTACGGGGCTTTCCAAAAAGCTCACCCCTACTCTACCAGATTATTTGCAGTGATCATCTCCTAGCCTGTTGCGCATATGACGTAGGCTGAGGGATACGTCTCTCCTCCGGCCATTTTTGTACTCACGTAAGGTATACTCATATTTTGATACCAGACGTCCTGTATGGCACAGATATTTGTATGTAATAATACTTTTGGGATGTAATCGATATCGTATGAATGTAAGCATTACCTGAAGAAATAAGTCAATATAATGTGAATGAAATATTTTATAAAAATATTATGATGTTTCTGTGGTTGGAAAAGTATGATGAGATACTGGCAGGAATGCAACCCAAGTAAGAAATTAAGATTAAATGTATAAAAAAAAAATTTAGCCCAAAACTTCCGCGTTTTCGGGATGTGACAAGAACTCAGTAAGTCAATTATATAATTAAAGAAGTAGCTTTCTACTATCCTACATGATTTGCATGAATCCTCCAACATGCAGTCCTCAAATATCATTTTGATTGTAGTCATCGCACACTTATACCGACATCATGTCCTAAGGGACTATAGGTGGGCCAAGGTTTAGGGGTGTCAATGGATAGGTTCTTTGAAGTACCTCACTATCCCTGTCCCCGGCACCTGCGGACAAAAGCAACCATACTTTATTGTATAGCCCAATATCAATTTCAATATATATTGATTATCCAATATTAATCCATACAATATCGATCACATGTCATTCATCCAAATTCAGTATTAATCCTCATTTGTATTCATTCAAATCAAATCAATCCACATATCACTCATTCAATCCAATTTCAATCCACAATAACTTTTTCTATACCAATATCTCAACCCATGCAGCACATATAATATAATTTCAAGTTCATATGCAATGGTTATAAAACATACTGTGTGAGAGAAGCCATAATATTATAAATCTTAACATACAAACCGAATGCTTAAACAATATGAAAACCATTATATAAAACATAGAAGTTGTCATAGGTTTTAAAACATATATTGAGACTTAAATCATGCTTAAGCTTGGGTGCATGACACAAAACCATCAAAATTGATTACCAAGGCCGAGACTGTGCTCAAGCTCAAGGTCCAATATATATAAACCATTATTAAACATGGTTCTCAGAATCAAAACGTGATTGTCAATCAGTCAAATCAATTCAATGGAGATATGGCATAATCAATCACAATATCAAATCCGTATATGTCCAAATAATCATATAATGTCGTATACGTCCAATGGATCAATAAAGTTTTAATTTCACTGTAGCTATCAGTGGATCGGAAAGGCCCCAATGGAGAAGGGCTTACCTATGGCCATCGTAAACTCTGGTCTTATTGATTAGATGAGGATCTAGACTTATGCCAGAACTCATCTGACAAGTCCAAATAGCCTTATCAGAACCCCATCTGATAAGTCTGTATATATGCTTAGGAGCACCACTCACTCAGGTGTGTCCATTTGTGCTTTATTGATGTCAATATACATATGCCAAAATCTCAAAACAATTCAGCAAACATTTTTAATTCAATCATTTCAGAAAACATGAAAAACCCCTTTTCAATGTGGTTCATAAACAATTTGAACACGTATAAGTATGAGTCACTTTTCTTTCAATCATGCCAAACTTTACAAAATCGAACATATTCATTTAAACATCTCAAATCAATGCATTTTTAATAAAAATCATATTTTATAACTTGTGTATGCTCAAAACCATGATTAAAACATGAGTCCAAATCTTGTCATATGCATATGCACAATGTAAATGCAGACCTATAATTATGCAGTCTAATTTAATATCAATTACAGCACATACCACTTCATATAATCAAACCTCAACGTAGTAACCTTAATATCCAAAAGATCAAGCATGTACAAATCATATCCATTTACCACAATTCAATATCACAGCCATCCATTTCATATCACAATACTAATACTATATGAGATTCACACTTCCTATTTCTGTTATAAAAACTAGTGAAATAAGATATCTCATAACTATTCAAATACCTTGTGTTTCTAGGTATAACGGAGATTTGGACTATAGATTCCACTGAGACTTCTAATGCTTCGATGGAGTTGAAACCTTAAGTATTGATATTTAGAGCAAAATACTGAGATGGTAAGAATTCTTACCTTAAAATTCCTCTGTTTATGCATGTTTTGAAAAGCGTGCAATAATTTTAAAATGACGGTTAAGTCCATAGGTTTCGAGAATTTTTATAAATAATGGTCAATCTAAAAGGACATAAAACCAACGGGCAGACATGAATAAATCCCTATGTGAAGTAGTCTCATACAATGTTCATAGGTAGACTGAATCACACGCAAGAACCAAACTATACGCGATTGACCCGTTTGCCTTTTTGGTCAATCAAACCCATAAACTGTCATACATGAACCCTCATGTGAAGATGTCTCACGTAGTTCCAACCTATAGATTGAATCACATGAAAAATACTAAAAACTATGTGAATGAATAATTAGGGTTATTTTGGTAATTCACCCTTATGACACGTCAAACCCTGACAAAAGTCAATATTTTGTTTGAATTACGTCAAATAGATATATATGGCATTGAAATAAAAATAGTTTGAAGTTAAATTGAATATTTAAATGAATATTAAAATAATTGAGACATAAAAGAGATTTTTAAAATTGTGTAAGGGCAAAATGGTAATTTATCATTAAAGATACTTAAAATATATATGAGATATTTTGGCCAAAAAGTCATCTTCTCCATGTGTTTGGCCGGCCATGAGAGGTGAGGAGAGAGAAAGTCTAAGCTTTTTCATGTTCTAGAAAGAGAAAGCTTGAAAAACACCAACCTACAAGCCCCGAACCGAAAAACAACCCTAAATGAAATTAGTTACGCTTGATGAGCTTTACAACATACTAGGGTATGGTGTGTTGGATGACCATTTGGAGGGTGAAAAGCAAGCTCAAAGTTTCGGCCAAAAGAAGGTACGAGAGAGAAGATTCGATTTTGATTCAATCGAACATATGTAATAGTTCTGAGTCCGTAGAGCATGAATATGAAATCTTATCTAAACAATTGTGTTTGAATTGATCTCTATAGCTCTAAAACAAATGGACATCTAGGCTCACTCATTGAGGATTGATACTAAAGAGACTACTATCGCGTAATCGCAATTGATTGATAAGGGATATGTATAAATGAACATAGAGATATCATGTTTGCATTGAATTATGATTGAATTTTGGTATCTTGAACTTTGTTTGATTGTATAGAAGGTTTTGAAAATAGCTTTTTAACTCTTAGATAGCATTCTGTCTAGGAGCAACCGACTGCCAAAGGGAGCAGTTGACTACCTAGACACAGGATTTGGGTGTTTTCATAGTAATCTACTTAGACCAATTGACTGCCTTAAAGACTAGTTGACTACCCCTAACTAAAATTGATCGAAACCAGCCGACTACATTAAATATTAGTTGAGTGCTTTTTATCCAGAATCATACTGTCGGAAAATAGTCAACTGCCATGACAACTAGTCGACTGCATTTTACCCAAAAGCTTTTTGTTTGAAAATCAGTCAACTGCCTATTGTATAGTCAGTTTAAATATTATGAAATTTTAATTTGGAAAAGTAAAAAAAATGTATAATAGTCGATTGCCCCGAAAATGCAATCGACTGCCCTAAGTTAGAATGGTTGTGGCTTAAGGAAATGTTAGGTAAAGTAATGATTTAAATAAGTTAGAGCATTCTAAAAGGTTTTAATGTCTAATGATCATTTTGGAATCGTTGGATTTTGATAGCGAACGATGATATTAGAATCAAACTTTAGATCGAAATGATTGGTGTTGATTTAAAGGTATACGTTGAATGTGTTGAATGATATTACATGATTGAAAGTTTATGACAAGTATTGAAAGATTTTAAAGTACAGTGATTGAAAATGGAGTGTATTGAAATAATTGAGTAGATTTTAAGGTTTGATGAATTGAAATATTTAACTGATGTTGAATGAAAGGAAACATTTTTGGATTGGTTAATGATTATATAGGATTAATGATTGCATATGAATTGTATTGAAAGTATTAGATTTGGAATTATAAGAATGGTATAAAATCAAAAATGAAATGATAATGTATAGGCATGTGTCAGTCATGCATACTTGCATCGTTCACATACAAAATCATTGTTTTGATGTTTTTCAATTGTTATACATGATGATTTTCGAATACATTGTTAATATTTAATGGTTTTGAAAGAATGTATAGTTTTGAATGTTTTGAAGTTTGAATGGAATGGAATGAAATGTTTTGGCCTGATAGTAATGACATGTTTTGAAGTATTAATGAAATATTGTTGGCTCTATAGGCTATACCGAGAGGGGGGTGAATCGATTTTTCGCTAACTTAAGTTCGTTTTTCGATTCTTCTAAATTCTCTAGCCTATATCGATATTTTCTAAGTTCTCTAGGCTACTCAATTATGCAATATAAATTCGATACAATCAACACAAATATAATTGCAAATAAGTAAAGAGAGTAAGGATAGAGAAATGTACGCAAGCGATTTATAGAGGTTCGGCAACCTTGCCTACGTCTTCTACCTTGAGACGCTCCCAAGGATTTTCCCCAAATTCACTATCCTTGAATTTGTCTTTACAATCCTTCTTTTTCAAGGCTCAAGAGAAACCTCTTCTCCCTCTTTTTCTAGGCTGAAGAGAAACCTCCCTTTTTTTCTTAGGCTAAAGAGAAACCTCCCCTTTTACAAGGAATGAATTGGTTTACAATGGGTGTAATCAAAGAAGGCCTCTAGATAGGCAAGTGATTACAATGTTTAAGCACAAGGAAAATCCTATACAATGATTTGTGCTATGCTATTCTATACAAGGAATATGAGATTGATAGAAGATGAAGACTTTATAGCTCTTGAAGTATTGTTGAGGCTTGAGGATTTGAGGAAAATGAAGAATAGAATGTGTTGAGCTCTTTCTCTTAGTTCCTTCAGCTTCTAAGCCTCTATTTATAGTCCCTTGGATGGTTTGTGGACGTTGGTTGGAGCCAAAAACAAATATAGCCGTTGTGTCTCACAAAACTAGCCGTTACAGCACTTTTTCGTCTCGAGGGATCGATCCAATGCCCAAGGGGATCAATCCTTTCAATCCAGAATCTTGATTCTTGGCTTAAGGGACCTTTTCAACGTTTGGAAGCCATTCTGCCATGAAGGGATCGATCCCTTCCCTTAGGGGATCGATCCCATGCTTCCAGAAAGCCTTTTTCCTGCACTTTTGGGTTAGACATGATATAGACTTTGATCTTAATTCAACCCAAAACATTTTGACATTTTTGTGGGAGTTTTTCTTGACTTTCTCTAATGAAAACATAGTCCAAAAATTCATTAAGTAATTTTCTTAAATATTCAAAACATTTTATAATGTATTAAGACCAATAAGAATATATCATTAAATCATGGTCTTAATGTTTGATATTAACACTTTAAATAATTTGAGAAAATCGTGTGTCATAAAGCAAATTTACAATATGAATTAAAACAGTAAAGCTTACTTAAGTTTTTGTCATTTCAAAATATATATGTTAATTTAAAGCTAACAAATATTTTGGCTTTATACCAAATGAAATGTTTAATGAAAGATGAGTTATCGTAAATGTTTTAATATGATATGCTATGGTTTGAGAGCTATATTGTGGGAGCCACCTCTAGAGTCCTAAGGGACCTATGTGCTACACAAAATATTTAATGAAATGTTTAGTGATCATGTAAGTGCCTCTAAAATTCCAAAGGAGCTAAGTGCTACATAGTGTACCTTACCATTAGAATCCATGGAATGTAAAATGAAACTTGGTTCCCTAAAAGCTATATTTTGAATGTGTTATTGTTTAATGTTTGAAAGCATAAAGTATTGTTTTATTATTTTCATGGGAATCAACTAAATGTTTTGAGACTGTTTGCTCCCATAGTTGCCTTTGTGTAATCATGCTAATGTAACATAATGTAAGGTTATTCCCATTAAAGAACCTAATGTCGCATGATTCTATTGGGCTGTTAACTGTCTCTATCGAATGTTTTACTTAAATGAAATAAAATGTTTCTACTAAAATTTTTATTGAAATGGAATGAAATGAAATGAAATGTTTCCATTGAGTGCTTTATTGAAATGAAATGCAATGGAATGAATTGTTCTTATTGAATGTTTTATTGAAATGAAATGAAATAAAATGAAATGAATTGTTTTTATCAAATTTTATTGATTGAAATGAAATGCTTTACTGTAAAGAAATGTATTTGTGATATGGTTTTATTGATTCTCAGTTATCGAAATGAAATGTTTTAATGCAAATGAATGTATCAATAGTATGGTTTTATCATTTGAAAGAAAGGATTTTCTAAACTGTTATGGATTTGAAATGAAATGTGTATCATTTGCATAGTCATGGTTTTCGAAATATTGTATGAAAATCCCATTGTTTCGCAAATGCATGAATCAAATGTCCGTAAGTTTACTTCGGACACCTATAGTCAGATATAAGGACTGAGACAAGTGAGGTGCTTCAAAGCATCCTTTTTTACTCAACCTGGTATCCCTAACCGATTATAGTAATTTCTTCCTTCCGAATCCCATGTTATGGTTATCTATAGTAAATGTAAATGCAAGAAATATAGTTAAGATATATGCATGTTAGTTGTATAATATCTATTCCTTCTGAATTTAGGTCTAATGTTATTGATAGTAAACTGTCATCGTAAGAGCCTGTATAGGATACGTGCATATAATTAGCATAATATTTGCTTTTTTATAAATATTTCTTACTAAGCTTAAAACTCACTTGTAACGTTCGAAATTATAAAATTCCGAACTAAATTTTTTCTTTTTACTTCTATCTTTCTTATTCAGTCATTCGGTATCAGTCGGTTTGCGTTCAGTGTCAGTGCAAGTATGATTTATAAATTTCGTTTCATATTAATCTTTATTCCACATAAATCATTTATTCCATACGAAATAAATAAGAAATCAAAATATAAACTATAACATAAAATATATAAGTTTGATAATATCCATTCAATTACAATACACCCCACAATTTCAAATACATTCTTTAATTAGTCACAACATTATTTACATCCCAACATTTATCTACAGTTGTTGTGCATACACTAGTCTGAATATAAATGTAAAATTCTACATATACTTGGCCACTGAGTACTTTAAACTTCTAGTAATTCTCTTCAATTATCCTATCGCAGCGGATGGTACTTACACTGATGGGCTATCTGGGATGTTAAGTAAAGGGGTGAGATTTGGGAAAAGCTCAGTAAGAAACATATATGAAAGTGCGTACTAAATGCGGTTAAATAAAAATAATTCATTTACCAATTATGAAAAACCATAATAAATATAAATATTAAATTGTATTAAAAACATTTATTTCCTAATCAGCACACTAGGGAACAGTATAAGAAAGATATTATAATCAACTAGGTAACCGGGTAGAGTATGAGAGGTATTTTCAAGTACCTATCGTGTTCCAGTCCCTTGATGTGACTATAGGGAGTAAGCAATTGATAACAAAATCATTAATCAATATAGAACATTTAATAATTTGATGGAACTTCAAATCATTATTCAGCATAAAACATTTAATGATTTATGCCATGCATTTCCAAATCAATATCAATAAATAAAGCAATTTATTTAAATGAATTCTATAAAACAATTCCAGTATGCAATTTCTAGTAAACAATATAGTAACACTTTAAAATTATGATATAAAACAATACTTTCCATATTATTCATCTAGCACAGTAAAGCAATTCATTTTAAAATATTTCACTATCAATCATTCGATATAAACATTTCTTTCTTTCTGTCCAATCAATAGATCAGTATTCAAATCATTTAATATTCAAATCAATTTATAATCAAATCATTCACATATAGTTCAATGGAGACAGTCATATCCAATATAATCATGCACTATCTCATATCCCCGAAGGGACCTCGTATCCTTGTAGGGATGATCACATATCTCGTAACAATGGCCATTGTTAACAGTCACAATTCGCATTGGTCAGGTGCTCACTGTGGAAACCTGTGGGTTTGACCATAATTCCCATAGTCATATCAATAGAGGGAAGGTCTGGGACGTCTCCTAGCCTAATCATATCAATCTCGTACACATGATCACTAAAGAACGACAGTCTCAAAATATTTTCATAAATCATTTCATTTAACAGTAGAAATCATTTTCAAATTGCAATTATCTTCAATCAATCCATAATCATGAAAAATTACAATTTATGCAATTTAAACATTCCATGTAAGTCATCTCATGTAAATCATTTAATGAAAATCATTTCATACAAATTATGTCATGTAATTCATTTCATGTAAATCATGTCATGGAACTCAATTCATGTAAAATAATAATAATAATAATAATAATAATAATAATAATAATAATAATAAATATATACTTTATGCAAATAAAATCATTTTAGCCTTGTATGAATGTGAAATAAATTCTTATTTTCATGTTTAGGAGAGTTGGGTATAAAACAGTTACGATTTGGTTCTTACGAAAATTTACCAATACTAGTAAAATATTTTCTTGTGATAACTGTAAATTTTGTACTCGGTAAATAAATAAATGTGATAACTTAAGATATTATTGAATAGAAATTGGGATAATATAAATTGAAGTGATGGAAATTTAATCATGGGTGACAATAAGCATATCAAAGTAGATTAAATTAAGGACTACCAATACGACCAAAAATATATTTGTGTACGATTAAATAGATTGGTTGGAGATTGATTTTAGGAAATCGATTTTTTAAAAATAAAATAACAAAAATAGGTAAATACAATTATATGTATTTTGTGGGAGTATGAATATAATTGTATTTATATTATGAAAATTTATAAATACATATATAATATAGAATATATATGTTTATTATATATTGGATATATATATAAAAAATGATTTAAAAAAAAAGAAAAGAGGGAAATCGGGAGGTTTAAACTGATTCCCCCCTTTCTTTGTTTCTTCTGTTTTACACAGAGGAGTAGGAAAGAAAAGAAATGCCGGTCGACGTCCGCGATGCCAAGGAAAGAGAGAACGGCGCCGTCGATGTGAAAGGAAGAAGCAGCTGGCGACGGAAAACAAAAACGGAAGCAAAAACGGGAGAAGCGAAATCGAAGGAAAACTGGGAGAAAAAAAAGGAAAGAAGGTGATGCCGACCAATCCGCCTGTCGCCGCCACCTTGCGAGGCTCTGGTGAGGTCCGATCTGGAGGAAGGAAAGGTCGACGGTGAAGGGAAACAACGAGAAAAGAGAAGAAGAAAAGAGAGAAGGAGCAGCTATCGCCCATCCCAGATCTGCTACCGTCGGTGTCGCCGATCGAGAAACGGAGGCCAAATTCGGCATCCTCACAATGTCGGCCAGCTATGGGAGGCATGAATCGTCGGAGATGATGGTCGCCAGAGGTTGAACCGGCCGACGAGGGGTGAACCGGCCGAACCAGTTCAGCCAAAAAAAACAGAAACAAAATAGAAAAATAAGAAGAAAAAGAAAGGAAAAAGAAAGAAAAGAAAAGAAAGAAGAGAAGAAAAGAAAGAGAGAAAGAAGGAAAGGAAAAAGAAAGAGAAAAAGAAAAAGGAAAGAAAAAAAAGAAATGGTAAGGAAAATTAAGAAAAATAAATTGATGATGTTTATTGAATAATTTTATTGTTATATTGATGTAAGTGCATTGATATTGAAATTGTAGCAAAACAGAAATGACGAATGGTGGAGTTTAACAAGGCTCGAAAGTCAGAAAACGCGCTAAGCTTTGGTGAATAGGTAAGATACCTTTATAAAGCATTAGTAGCGTTATATTGTATGATGTGGAATTGTGATTTTTAATATGATGCATTGATTGAATTGATGTTAAAAATGCTAAGAGGACCTACAACTGATGGTGGGGGTCTTAGTAGAGACATAGGAATTGTGAGAATCAACGGCTGTAGTATAAATTGTGTTTTCCTTGCAGGATGTTTAGAGAAAATTAAGTCGTTATGCTGCCGAAATTTCCACGACAATGTTTGAGGAAAAATATTAAGTTCTCATATAAATGGAATCCTGAAAGAATTATCGAAGATAAGCTTGAAAGGATCTTATTGTGTCATAGGAAAATTGACTTTTAAATGGTTGAGAAGGTAAATGGATGGACACGATAACGTAAGGAATTGTATTGTGAGTCTTATAGAATCGACAATTCGAGTTATCTCAACATTACAAGTTGATTATTGAGTTGAAAATGAGATGGAATATTAGTTCGCTGGAATAGTGAGGAAAATAATGATGATTATACGATATAGCTTGGAAGAGGAAACCGCAGTTGAAATTTTGATAGTCGAGCTATTGAAATAGGGAACTATAAATGGAGTAATGATTTGAGAATTTATCGAATTCGATCTCTTGATTTTAAATGGTTCCGAATGTGATAATATGGACAATTCAAGAGGTCGATGCTGAGACGATTTCACCGTATTACATCGTATTGCTGGTTATACGCGAGATAATAAATCGGGCCTACACTAGTGATATAGGTCTTAGTATCAATGTTGTGGTACATAATGGATGGTTATGATGTTGAGTCACTACGATTATATGATTGAGTATACATAACTTTATTGACATTGATATGGAACTACGACACCATCCGATCATTTATAGATTCAAATAAATAAGTGATGAAATTATATGAATATATGGTTTTGTTTATGACCATAGAATAGACCTTGAATAATAAGATTGACAGTTGCATAAGTTCGATATTAAATCATACAGGCCATATGAAAAAATTGATTTGAAGATAGTGATTTGGTTTTGTGAGAGTGAATGAAACTGAACCTTAAGTTAGAAATGATGAAAATGTATCAATAGATCAAATCATAGATGGAATTGATAAGTGACTATCAATTTTGTGGTTCTGTTATCTTCGGTGTCGACTTTGGAGTAGATATCGAATGATGATATTGTTATTACTAAATTTGCTGTATTTTGAGGGCTACACAGAAACATGGTATTTGAATATTTATAGATACTAAGAGGATCCATACTAATGATGTGATATTAGTGTCAATAATAAAATGATTGTGATAGTCGATAATTATCGCAAAAGAGATATTGAATACCGAATGGTTTGAATACCAAGTGATTTGATTATTGAATAATTGGAGTACCGAGCAATTTGAATACCGAATGAAATGAATATTGAATGATTCGAAAATTGATTTACTGATTTTACAGAAAGAGAGTCTCGAAATCGAATGATTGATGGTGATGAATGTAAATGAATTTCTTCACTATATTAGAGGAAAATATTACAAAAGTTGCATACCGAAATACTTTATAGCATCACCTTCAAGTATAACTTATCACCATTTGAGATGTTATAATAACACTTATATGAATGCTATAAAGTATAGATTAGCTTTAAAAAGAAAGTATATGGTATATACGTATTTTTATAGACAAAAACTCTTAAAGAACTTCACCATATGCTTTACATGATTTTAAAAAGAAAAGCTAAAGATTTAAATGTTTTATGAGACTGTAGGCACCCTAAAAGAATTAAATTCAATAAAGCATAGTGGAAACCGCCTAATTGGAGCTCTGCTCATTGGGCATAGATGCTTGTCCGACAATAGTCGTGGACAGGTCCCAGTCACGCCTGATCAGTGGGGCTGAGAGAGATGAGGTCTATGGCCATAGATAGCGCCCTAGTTGGTTTCCAGGGGACGATGACATGATTTCACTGCTAGCTATAGTGATTTAAGTCTTTATTGATAGAGATGATAGGGATCTAGCCTAGTCTCTAACCGATATGATATGAAGTCTAGAGTATGATTTTATTGATATGAACTCTAGACTTGACATGATTTATATAGTACATGAGACATATTTGAAATGAAATATGTTTTGAAACAGTACATGCTTTAAACATGTTTTAAAAGTACATGTGATATGATTTCGACACTTATATGATTTATATATATGATTTTGTGTCAAATTTGAAATGATATGCGGTCTAGAGTATAGATTGATTTGATATGAACTCTAGACTTGATATGACTTATAGTATATGAAAAATGTTTTGAATTGACATGATATGAAAAGAGAAATGCGCACGTTTTGATTTGAAATGATATGAAAAGACATGTTTTGAATTGACATGATATGAAAAGAGAAATGTGCACGTTTTGATTTGAAATAATATGAAAAGACATGTTTTGAATTGACATGATATAAAAAGAGGATTGTGCATGCTTTCAACCTTAAATATGAAATGAAAATTCATATGTTGAGCATGTTCTAAAATATATATGATATGATTTAAAATGATAGCGGTTCATACAGTGAAATTACATAAGTTGCCTACTAAATCATGACATAATAGTATGCTTTTGCATAAGATATGTCATGACCTTATATGGTATAAAAACATGAAGAATATATGAGGGGTATCAAGACTCGGTGGTAACGATATTTCATCTACATGATGTCATGATATGATACATGAATATAGAATATACACGAAGAGAATTATGACTTCGTACCACCGTGATCATGATCCACAATATGAGAAGTGATATGAGGTGATAGAATACAGAAGTATGATTATGAAATGAAAAGTGACTTAATACGATATCTCAATTGGACAGGATGTACTATGAGATTGATGAGAGTATGAACTGATAGTACATGATATTCAAATTGGACAAGACATATTGTTATGCGATGCACTATAGTATAATGATGAGAAAACTAAAAAGTGATTATGATGACTTATTTAGAAGTTTGAATGATAGACGGATGACAAGAATTGAGATAATAAGATGTTATTGATGAAAAAGGTGAATTGTAATTGCAAACTTGCAGGTTTTAAGCATTGCGGTTTAAGACAGTATAATCCTAATATTGCATTTATGTTAGTATCTTACTGAGCCGTGATTTTGCTCACTCTACTAAATTTCATCTCTTTTCAGACTACTGAAGTTAACATCTGCTATGAGAGCTTTTAAGTGGGCCTTCAGAGACGGCATACAGGTTTGGCAATGGCCATTATCCTACGAATCCACTTCGTTACTTTTCAGGTATACATTTTTTGTAAATCTCTTGTTTATATGTACAGACTTTAATTAATACACAGTGCGCATGTTGTTCAGTGAGTCGGGATGTAACTGAGAGATGTGATAAAGCATTGTACAGAGGATCAGTGAAATTAGAGTAGTAACTACACTGACACCGAATACAAACCTTAAAATGAAAATGAAAAATTTAGTTCATAAATTTGTAGCCTAAGAAAAGTATAAGTATTAAGTAAAATCGTGGCCTTTGGGTCGTGACATTTCTAAGCAACTCTCATACATGTTTCTTACCTCTATTTTCGTGCAATATTAAATCTACTAGCGCCGATTATGTCTCTTTATCTTTCAATTTCCTAGGACTGCACAATAATTCCAAATATATTTAAAATTCCATATATAACTAAAATAAGTATTCTATAAGTTTTTATTTTCCATTTTATCGATCTCATTAATTAATTAATTTATTTATTTAATTTCCTATTTAATGTCTTAGCATAACTATACTTCTATTGAAATATTTTGTTTTCTTAATTCTAATTCTTATCAATAATTTCATATTTTCAATTCTTTTTGGTCTAAGACCTCCCGGTATTCGAAAACCACTTTGGGCTTCGTTTAATCTGGAGTCGAGCTACGATCGGACTCGATATGAGGGAAGCTCTCCCAATGCTGTTTTCTCCATTCACAAGGCTCGAACCCGAGACCTTGCTTAAGGGCTTCATATTTTCAATTCTAATAATTATACTATTACTTCTATTGTCACTTTCCATAGTAATTTATTTTATTTCTTATTAAATATCAACACATGACCAGAATTAAATTCCATACTTTAACTTTTAATGAATTTCTTCTTAATCTCCTACCTTCTATTTTATTAATTCCAACACTTAATTTATTTTATTTTCTATTAATTATTACAATATACTACAATTAAATTATATTCTCTTTTCTTAATTCACTACATCATTATTATGAAATTATTTAATTATGGTCAATTAACCATTCTTGAATTTTATTTATCATTTTCCAAATTATATTTGAAATGTTGTATTTTACCTATAATGAATCTCCTACAAATTCTTATTCCCTTTGTTAATTTCAATTAAATCATTTTCTTTTCCAAATCTAATTTCACCAATAATTTTATTAATTCAAATTTATTATTTCCTACCTTACTAATTTTAATAATTTATTTATTTTCCTACTAAATGCTACAATATAATTACTCTTAAGTTACAATTCTTTTCTAAATCTAATTTCACTACTAATCTTATTACCTTTATAAATATTCTTTTAATCATCTACTGTGAAATTTACCTAGCAATCACCTTAGCCAATTTTCATATTTGTCCAATTTTATTCTTTTTCCAATTTCAATCTTAGGTGCTGTTTGTTAAATCATTGAAAATTTTCAATGATTTAATATCTTCAATATATTTGATAATATATTTTAAAATCAACTTATAAGAAAATTTTCAATGAAAAGACATTTAATAAAATAAGTAAATAAACACTACTTATCACTTAATTTAAAAAATTTTCAGCCACTTTATATATAAAAATAAAATAAATTTGACTATTTTATCTTAAAAAATTTACATAATTATCTATTTCATTGATCAGGTTACATACAAATTCCAACCAGACTCAACGTTATATTATTATTTACCTACTTAACGTTTCTCTACCACTATTCTTTTACTATTAGAGGATAACTTGGTTTGATTTAACTTTGGAGTTGAAGACTTTAAAGATCTGAAGGTTAATATATCACAGCCCTAAACACCATATAATGGCGCATATTACCTTTTTTTTCAACGTTTTGTTATTTTGATGTTTCAATTATCATTGCTATCTAAAGTTTTTTGTTTTGTTTTATTTTGCAAATCATTGCTTGAAGAAGTAATGATCCCATGACTTTTATTTGTAATTATTTTTTAATCTAAACGTGATTTGGGTTCTTGATTTTAAAAAATTATTTTATTATATTTAAATATTATTTTATTTTTTAAAATTTATGATGTTTTTGAATTTTATAGTTATATTTTTTCTTATATTTTATACTTCTATTATAAAATAGAAGACATCAATAAAAAATTGATTTTATTTGAAATAATATGAAAATAAGGGTAAAAATGTAAAATAACAAAATTTCAAAATTTAACATTTATTGTTATCAAACAATATATTTATATTTAGCTTTTAATTTTTAGTTAAATACCAAATAGTTTTCATAGTTCAAATTCAATACTTATTAAATTTAGTATTAAAAATTCAGTACTTAATTTTTCAGCGCTTAATTTTTTAGTTTATCAAACAGCAGCTTACTAATACTCTAATTAATCTTTATGTATTATTTATTAGCTATTAAACCATGAGATTTACATGGAAACCACAAGCATTAAGTCTTCGTCTAATATTCCTTAATGAATTTTTTTACTTGTTAATTTTCAATTTTAATTTCTCAATTAATCATTATTTACTATTTATATTAATTCTATAATTCTCATATATTAAAATTACATCAATTACTTCCATTTTTCTTCGTGGCCGACAGCTTCACATTTTCCTTGCATGGCCGGCAGCTTCAACTTGTCATGTTTCCATGATTTTCATTCTTCAATCAACTCCAATTTCATGAACCTAATTTACTCACTTAAGACTTACATCAAGCACCTTCAATTCATCAAAATTTTATCACCATCATTCAGCCACAACATAGCCGTTTATACCATCTCACGCCACTTTCTGTTTTGCAAAATCATCATCGTTCAGCCCTTGTTTTACAAGTTATCACTACAACCTTGTTCAAATCAATTTCCACTCACCATTCACTGTCATTTTACTGCTGTATACATGAAAACAATAATATTTTTCTTGAAGTGCAGTCATTGCCGAATCCTATAAGTTTCATTACACTTCATTTTTTCTTCAATCTAAGGTATTAATCATGTTCCCATGCATGAATAAATCAAGAATCCTAACCAAAATTGAAAGAATTTTCCCCATATCAGCTTACCTATTTCCAGCCGAACAAAACAGCCCCAAATCAGTGCTGTTTTCCTTCACGTCAGCCACTCCAATGTTGGGTTTAAAGAGATCTTGATGTAAGAAACAGGTTTTGTTAAGGAAGTGGGGTAAGTTCATGAAGAAACAATGAGATTTGTAGGATAAACGTGAAGGAATTTTGGAAAACAGAGCAAAAACGTGCAGCAAACAGGGAAGTTGGTGTGCTGGGTAGAAGAAGACTCATTTCCGCCTCATTTAGTCACTTTTATTATTATTTTATTTATAAAAAAATTAATGTGAGCAAAGAGACTAAATTGCCCCTTTAATTTCCCAATATTCACCTATGCCACTAACAAGATTTTATTATTTTTCAATTCAGATTTTTAATTTCATTTAAATTAAATTCAATTAATTTGGGTCAATTTTAGTCAATCTTTGACCAATTGACCAACCCTCCATGTTAAATGACAATTATACCCTTGTTCAATTTCATTATTTTCACTTATGTCTTATCATTAATTTAATAATTTTAAATTCAGTTTTAATATTTTATTCTTATTATTTTTCATATATTTTAGTTAAACATGGTCAGTTATTGACTCACAAAGTGGTTTGACTTATTATAGGTAGTGAAATTACTAAACTACCCATATATAAGTGCTTTTAGTTTCGTTCGCGTTATTTTTGGCATTTTCGCATAATTCAGTTCACGGGCTGCATCCACGTGAAACTTCTTTATGCGAGGATTATCCTATGACAGTCTATGAGTTTAAAGTCAATTTAGTTTGACTATTATTCAGAAAAATTCTTCCAAGGTATGGACCCGATTGTCAGTTTCAGATTTGTTGCACTTAAACTGAGGTATACTCATCTTAAGGAATTTGGGAAAGTGGTCTTCTTGACTTTTAAACATTTCAACCCCAATTTTAATATTTTACTACTTCGAAGGCCATCCGAGTTATGGATTGCCCTGTGGGGCCCACTTGGCACTTTTCCCGATAATTTTGTAACGTAGGATAATTAGTTTTTCGTAATTTTACTTATTAATCCAATTCATCTCCTTCCGTAGGTATAGGGAGAATAGAGAAATTCAGGCTCTCACATTACCCCTCGCTTCCACCTCAAATAATTTCCAATAGTAGCTACCTTGTTAAAGGGAGGATTCTGATCGAATTCCTTTAAGGCTTCCGTATTGTACTTTTGACGTATATTTGCATAGTTACGTTACATGCTTAGACTTTACTGTAAAGTACATTAGTGTGTCAAGGGGATGTAAACTATAGAAGTTTGAATGTTAATGATAGTCATTTGATATAGAAATGAATATATATTGAGGTTTACAGTATGATACTTGATATTTATATAATTTGAGGTTGTTTAGTTAAGTACAATTATAAAGTAATATTACTTGACTTGATGTAGACGAAATGAGAATATAAAGAAAGTAAATATGTACTATAATGATTGTACTGGGACCAATCTGAATAATGGAACATTGACTTAGCTAAGTAAATTTTAGCTTTACATTGAATGGATAACATTGAATACAGCCCAACCAAATGAATGAAAAAGAAAAAGTTAGCCCTAATTTTAGGTGAAAAAGTCCATGACAAGAACCTCAAAATATAAGGAGGATATTTTCAATCTATTTCTAAGCAGAAATAAGATATGGTCTAAAGTTGACCATTGTATGCCTTAGATTAATAATTTAATTTACTTTTGAATTAATATTATGATTAATTATATTTAAAGTTGACCATTGTCTGTTTCTAAATGGTAATGTTAATAAAATTTGTTTTTTATACTTTATTAATATTATGATTGATTATATTTAAATAACTAGCATTATATTAATTAATTTAGTAATATCTACTATTTGACATTTTAATTAGACATTCAGTCATACTGTATATCTAATATTATTATGTTACTGTGAACATGAAAAAATTAGTACTCAATTGGTGTATAACTCAATATATGATTATATTAATGTCAATTGGTGTATGTAACTTTTTTTAATTCAATGTTCTAAATTTTTAATTAGATATTTGATTAATTAGTGTATACGAGTACGATTATATTAAATGTAATAATATTAATATTATGATTTATGTACAAACCAAAAACAAAATAAATATAAACTTGAGGTAATTAGTTGACAAATTATTAATAATATTTAGTATTTTTTTAATGTATACGATAGTTTTATTCAACATTATAATTGAACAATTAGTTAATTAGTTAGATGGTTAGATTTAATTTAATTACTAATTATTTTGGTATTTAAAAAACAAAATAAATGTAAGAAAATTTCTTAAAAATTTAAAATTTTATTAAAAATATAATATAATTATTAAAAAAGCTAATAAAACAAAGTAAAAATAAATTATTGAACTAAGAGTGACCAAATTCTAATGGCTCAATTTTGACCCAAAAAATACAATGACCTAATAAGTTACTATTAAGAGTATAAAGTTATTTATATAAATGTTTAATTGTTTAGTGTAATTTATTTATAATTTGTTAGTTATTTATTTATATAGTTAATACTTTTGGATTTTCACTTTCCTTTAGTTTTACTATATATTTTTGGCTCGCTTAAAAAATAAATTTTTATATAATTATTAATATATAATTATATATTTTATAACAAATGAGAATATTGTAAGAAATTAAAAAATTCATTGTCAAGTAATAAAAACATTAAAGTGTAAAAATTTATATTTATATGAATATTTATTAAATTTTAACTTTACTTTAGCAATTCTATTATATTTTTATTTAACTATATAAAAAATTAAATTAATTATTACATTGAAAATTATAAAAATATTTATAACTTATAAAATTTCAAAAAAATTTGACTAAGTCTTTTAAACCGAAAATAACCAAACATGAAAATGCCTGAAACCGAAAAACCAGAAACCAAAAGTACCTAAACCTAAAAAAACCCGAATTCGAAAACCAAACTCAAAAAAACTAAACTCAAAATGATCCGAATCCGAAATAATTCGAACCAAACCTACTTGAACCGATCTGTTTGCCACCTCTAATTATAAACATAAAATAATATCTTGTTTTTATTGTATTAACTTTTTAACTAAGTTACCAAAAAATATAGCACTCTATATTTTTATAGATTTAAAATTTTTGAGTTTTACATAAAAAAATTTTAAATGTGTAATGTATAAAAATATTGTGTTTATATAATGAAAGTTCAAATATGATCCCAGTAAAAAAACATTTTGGCTACGCCATGGAATGTAGCTTAAAATATAATATCTTGACGAAAAAACATCAATTCTTAAACTCGATCGGTTTAATATTTCATATAAGAAATTTTCATTAACATCATGCAAAACTCTTGACAACATAAAAACTAATTCCTATTAATAAGATGTTTTAACTAATGATTTTCATCACAAGGATAAAATTAGTAAGCATACCTTATCCTATAGAAACTCTTAAATTGATAAAAAGGATCAATTATTAAATAATGCGAAATTGAATTTCGCTTTTCTCCGTAATGTTTTTCTAACATTATTTTAATGAAAGAAGATAAATTACTTTTATACGATAAATAGAGTTTTAATAAAATCTTAATTAAAAAAACTATCTTTAATCAAGGAATAATTACTTTTTATATAACTAGTACTTATACTTTCCAAATAAACGTATAAAATTTTAGTAATTATTTATTTTGATATCTTTTTTGTAAAAAAATGAAAATATACACCCTACAATAATTTTACAAGCTAATCCTAAAAATGATTATTGAGACTGGTGAAGCACTTAAAAATCATTGCAATGAACAACTGGAAATGCTTTGAGAATTCATGAACGTTACATAAGAAGGAAATCTCAAGCTATCAACAGAGACTAATGCGTTTGATGGAAAATTTTAAAATTTTGAGGCATTTTAAAATGAAAACATTTTAAAATTCATCATTTTAAAATACTGATATTTATAATCGACTTGTTTAGATAAAAAAATTTTAGAAAGAATTTTTAAATACTAGAATTTTATTAAATAAAAAATAATTATAAAAGAAAATTAATTATATTATATATTAGAAAAATAAAAATATCAAATAAAATAGACAATATGAGTATCATTATATTTGTAAAAATGTATAAATATTATTAATAATATAAAAAATAAAGATATATATTAAAATTAAAAAAAATAATATATTTTTTATTTTTAACTTTATCTTTAATAATAAGTCATGTCTAATAAAGTAAAAAAAAGTAGAAAGAATTTTGAAAAACCACATCTTTAAGTAGATTTTCAAAAGAGAATTTGAGCATTTAAAAGTCACTTTCGAAATTCCTCCTAAATTTCTAAATTCTTTAAAATTTTTTGTCAAACAAAAAATTTGCATTTTGAACTTTTAAATATTTTGATTGAAATGAATTCCCTCTTAAAATTCCTCATCCAAACACAATCTAAATGTCATGAAAGCTTATACTAGTTTCTAAGTTCACAACAACTTAACAGTTACAGGTGTTCTCTCCCAATCATGAAAGCTGATACTAGTTTCTAAGTTCACAACCTCATCCAAACACAACCTAAATGTCATGAAAGCTGATACTAGTTTCTAAGTTCACAACAACTTAACAGTTACAGGTGTTCTCTCCCAATCAATTGAAATAAGACAGTATGTATCTTAGCACATAGCTTATCCGAAGATGGGGATTACAAACATTCTGTGTTCGCTCTACTTGAACCCTAACCGTACAGCAATCCAGGGAGTGGATACGTACAAATATGATAATTTTTTCAAAGCAGGTATTGTTCTCTTCCGTGGGAATATCTTACAGGGGAAAGAAGGGGAAGAAAGTTAGCTGGATCTAACGGTCTCGATGGCTAAAACTAGGTCATCAAATTTTGCTCCTGTGACCTCCTTCACAATCTTGTTGTGCTTCAAAATCTTGAAAGTGGGAACCACCCTTATGCCAAGCTCCTTTGCCAATGGCTGCTAAATCATCGCAAAATCCATCATGAGAGTGTGAGAGAATGTTTCCTAGAGTGTGTGCGCATTTGTGATGAGGTCTAATAAATTCATGCTTATAAATTGAAGTGGTGAAAGCTAATCTGATTGAAAATTCCATTTGATCGATTCGAATCGAAATTCAATCAACCCATTTTGTCTAAAAATGTAAACAATTCAAATCCCACATACTATAAATTTTAATTGATCTAAATCTAAGTGAACTTAAACCTGAAATGATCCGACCATAATTTAAAACTAACAGTGAGTTTTTAAATGTCATAATAAGTGACTTTATTTTTTTGTGTGATTCAGAAGGAGGTACAAGGAGAGAAGATTCAAACCTTGAACTTAATTTCTCTTGAGCAAAAGTATCAACTAGCTAAGTGAACTTAAACCTGAAATGATCCGACCATAATTTAAAACTAACAGTGAGTTTTTAAATGTCATAATAAGTGACTTTATTTTTTTGTGTGATTCATAAGGAGGTACAAGGAGAGAAGATTCAAACCTTGAACTTAATTTCTCTTGAGCAAAAGTATCAACTAGTAGACCAAACATTGGTTGTGAATGACCAATTTATTATATTATTATTGTAAAAATATAATTCCTTTCCATTAATACAAGGATTACATTTTTTTTAATCTAATTAAACTTAACTGTTTACATCTATGATGCATTGATCTACGTTCAACCATAAAAAAACTTATTACTATGACCAATCACACAAATCAAATTAATTACATTAGTGTCTCCTATTATTTCATAAGAAATCAAACGAAATTAAAGATATATATAAAATTTATAATAATACTTAGTAGAGATCACTAGATCACCTCATTGACAATTATTATAGACAACAAAAATAAATAATTAGTATTAAGATTATATTTATTTATTTACTTATTTTAAATATTAAATATAATAATCTTATAATATATAAATAATCCGTATTAAAATTAGTTGCATTAAACCAATAAACTTTTTAATTTTTTTATAAACAAAATTTTAAAAATTATAGAATAAAATGTATATATACACAATTATACTTATCTTGGTTTTGTTATACATAAATTAACATTCAAAATCAAATGTTATAATTTAAAAGGTAAAAGTTAAAACCAAGCCAACCAAATCAAGTCAAATCAAGCCAATAACCAATAGATAATGATGCCATCTTCATTTTTCATTGTACTTTTGTAATATTTGTTATTTAAAATGTCAATTATCAAAATTAGATTAATACTATGTCCAAGTAATTTTGGTATTAGAAAATTAGTGTTAAAATTAGACAAATAGGCAAGTTAAGCAATCAATACCAATAACACTTTTTTGATAATATCATTGGATTAAGTAATGATTTTAGTAGTGAGTCTTTTTGAAATTATCTAATTATATTCTTAATTTCAATTCATTACTAATAAGTAATGTGAACCAATAAAATCGTGTATGAAATATCAATAAGAATCAATAATAATAAATTAATAACTAATGTATGAAATTTGAAAATAAAAATTACATATCAATTAATAGAAAATCATTAATAATTTTTTTTATCATGAACAGAACAAAGTTAATTTTATATTTAACGTAACATAATTTTATATTATTAGCAAATTACTATTAAATCATTTAACTTTAACTTGAAAATAAAATAATTTGAACCTTAATTGACCACAACTCGAAAAGATTTGAATCCAAATTGATCTAGATTTGAATCGATTCAAACTGAAATGTTCCCAACCCAAAATGATCGGCTGTTTCTTTAATTAGAATCCGATTTGACCCAAACCCAAAATAACTCAATTTTTCTTGATATGAATCTGATTTGACACGAATTCAAAATGATATGAACCCTAAATGAAGTGATTTTTTTTACCTAGAATGATCCAACCCGAAATAATTTAAGCCAAACTCGACCCGACTTGTCCTTTTGCCACATCTACTTGTATAGACAAGTGAAGTTATGCTATCAGTATAACTACTTGAATGCATGTCTTTTAGTGCCATAAAAGAGCCTATGACAGGAACATAGTCTCTTTTTAAAGCACTATGCGGTTGCTAACTCACCTAAATCCATACACCTTACACATCCTCACACCATTGAACAAACTAATGGAACTCATACTATATATTCATACGAACCTTGTTTTCTTGATTGCAATCAAGCTTTAGAAAGACAACATCAAGGTACTTCTTAGACAATTCTTGAAACTTGGGAGCTATCACTTTGCAAGGACCACACCTAAGACATTCAAAAACGTTATGTAAATAAAATTGATGCCTCTAGAAGTTAGAAATGGATTATTTTCTAAATAACGAGAACACAACATACAGGAAACTTAGGAGAGAAAACTATATGTACAACATATGGTAAGGAGGGAATCACTGGTGGAATTCTTTAAAATTTAGAGCTGATAATCCCAAAACTAATTTTTCCCAATGCTTGAACCCCAATCATCCAATTGGGCAAATAATGGCACAAATGTTGTTTTAAACTATAGGCTTTTTTCATAACCTAAATCTTCTGGTTGAATTGTGTCACAATCTGTATATTAGCTTCACTAAGCCTACATCCATCAATTTCTTCCATTCACAAATTTAAAACCCAAAAAGAAGAAATGTTCAGATATCAAAATTTTCCTTCTTCAGCCTAATATCAAACTTTACCTCTTTTTCAATTGCTATATCAGCCACCTTTCTGTGGCAATTCAATCAATTAATCAATCTACATTCTTTCATTCATTTTATCCAATTCCCAGCTTGTTATTACATCTTAACCAGTTACCTAAAGATAAAAACTTTCCCAGTTTATTAAAATCACATCGTAATTCCAAAAAGCATATGTTACAGTTGACACAGTTTACAACTTATGATGAATGACAAATATTCTTTCACTACTTTTATAGGTGAATTTCAATGTATGCAACCTAAGCATTTGGTTTACTTTTAAATGCATGGATCTCTAAGAGTGCATTTGGTTTAGATGCACGTATATCCAAGAGCCGGGTTCTTCCCCAACATAAAAGAAAATTAATATGATATTCACTGCACATCCCTGATTGCTGATTCTAAATACAATTGTCCCTATGTCAAAAAGGCCATCTTTCATATAAACATATTCTATCCATTTTAATGAAATTATCCAATAAATCATCGAATTAAAAACATTTAAAGAGGTTTCGAATTTAAATAAAAAGCAATTAGTAAAGTTAAAGACCAAAATGAAACTTCCCGATTTGTAGAACGCATTTTAATTATGCTATATATATCATTACAGGAAAACTTATTTTTCCAGAAATTTAGATTAGAATAGGTAAAAAGAAGCCAGAAATGATACTAAAATAGACAACTGCAATGTGCAAGCACAAAATGAACTAAATTCCTACATCATACTGACAAACAGAATACGTATGTGTACCGTATACATACATACAAGTAGAAAAAACATTATACGTACCATTGAGTGTACATATCGAGGACGACAGTTTTATCCCCGGCGGCGTTAACGATGGGCCAGAAGGTGTCCTTTGTAACCTCCGTCACCTGTCCCACCGTTGCTCCCGTCGTGTCCAAGCTCGACCTCACCTTCAAGACGGCGCGCTTCCTTTCATTATTCCTAACGTTCCAAATTGCTTTACCGCTCTTTAGCGACGAAGGTTCTAATAAGAAGCTGGATAACCAAATGGAAGAAGCTCTACCGGAGGCGGCAATCGGGAGTGCCGCGGCGCATGATAGTGACGGCGAGGAACGGAAGGTTGAAGGATGAGAGACGGAAAATTGGAGGAGCGACATTTTTGAGAAATATGAAAATTAAAACAAAAAATTAGAAAAAATAAATACAAATTTCTTTTGTTGGTGCGGAGAGGCAGTGAGGAAATTTATATAAAACGACGGGCTTGTTTCTATTTTGGAACATAAAGACTATTTTACCCTTGCATGTTGACAACTTTAGTGGAATATCTGAGGGTATTTTGGTTAGATGAAGAAATTCTAAAACGGGTAACGAGAGGTGTAGGATACGGGAGAGGGGGAGGCGATAGAGAAAGTTGGGTGGATCTCAATTTTGGAGGCGAAAAGACTACATTAGACTTGGGATATTTGATGTGAACTTCTTGAAGAGTCGGAACATGGGGTTGTTTTGGTAATTTAAATGACTTTTATGGGCCCAATGACTGTATCGGCCACATAAATCAGAGGAAGAATAGTCAAAAAAAAAATTTTAAAATAATTATCCACTTAAATACAAAAAAAATAATTGAAATGAATTGCCGTGCGAATGCATAGTAGAATTAGTTTGGAATTCTGGATGTCGTCCCCCTTTCGGTGGAATGGCATCCCAAGCCATTTTTAGAATTGAACTGAGTTGGAGGTGCATTTGGATGGCCTCTGGTGCAATTCAAATGCTACAAAAATTTCAAATTTGGTAATTCATGTGTAAATTATTTTTTTTATCTCATGTTAATCGTGTTTGTGTAAAGTAAAATATGAAAATTTTGTGTTGAAATTTATATTGACACATCAAATATAATTTTTTATTTTTAGATTTTATTATATTTATATATAATTTTTATCAAAATTTATCATATATTACTTTTATATTTTTTATTCATGTCATTTTCATATTTTGTCACTATTTCGTTTTTAAAATTACTAAGTCTACGTAACTCCGATGCCCCTTCCGTTGAAGTTCGAAGGAGCTAGTGTCCAAAGGTTTATTAGACCATGAGGTGGAAGACATTTATACATCTTTACTTTTTTATTAACAAATTTTAAAACTTTTATTTTGTTAAACTACTTTTTATTTAAAGTTTTGAATCGCTTGGTTTTGTTAGATTTTGTACTTATCTTTTTACTTTTAATGTTATATTTTAATTTTGTTTTATATTTATTTTGAAGTTTTATTATGTATTTATTTAAATTATAAATAAATTTATATATAAAATTATTTATTATTTAAAATCCTAACTATAATGTGCTACTATTTATTAATAAAATTTTGAAGATTTTAAATGTTAAATAACATTAAAGCATACATAATTTTTTTAATAATCATTTTCTATTTTCACTAGATTTTGTTTCACAGCTACCAATGCGATTGTATCACCATTTTACTACTGATTTCAATCTCACCATTATATTATCTAGTCTCATTGCTACAGTAATTAACTTTACCTTTACCGGTTTTTCAATTACACTAGAATCAATTTTACCGATTATTCAAACCCTCAGTCATCAGTTGTATAATAGTATGAAATTCTTTTGTTAGTAAATTTAAAAAAATTGATTACCTCGGAGGTAAGGATCCCACATTTGTTAAAATGCAATAAAAAGTTGATATTTTTCGAAAATAGTATTGTACAAAAAATTAAAAGACATGAGCAATTTTATTTTTTATTTAATATTATAATTTCATTTCATGTTTTAGATTTTTTCACTGCGTTGATGTCATTTACTCATGCCATTAAACTCATCCAAGTAGTATATATTTGTACCGCTTGTAAGGTTTTTGATTAAATTTAGCGATATGAGACAATTAACATAAACTCAGTTGAAAAATATATAAATAAAATCGGAGTATCAAATAATAATAAAATGAAGACGGTTGTGATGTTTACTTTTATATAATTATAATTTAAAAAGTTATTTTTCTTAAAATCTGTCCATTTCCTTTCATAAAACTTCCTTCGAGTAACTTTTTCTCTTGTAATATACTTTTTCATAGGTAAAATTTTTTCCTTCCACCCATATACTTAAATTTTTTGGGTTGGACGGTTTATTCAAATGCAAAATTCAGCTTGATTTTTGGATAGTTTGGATAAAAATATTAAGTTCGTTCGAAGAAATTGGGCTTAAAGTTTGAGATCCAATAAAAATATTAAGTCATGAAAAAAGATTAATATATAATCTCCTTTTCTGACTTAGAAAAAATTTGTTATATCATATTTAGCTTAGATCTTATGATTCAATACAAACTGTGGCTCTTGGCCCACATCAAAGCTTAACAGCCCAATCTAGGTTTAAAAATATAATAACAAGTTAGCTTATGAAAAGACAATCCTTAATCAAGCATTGAGACCATATTAGAATGAATTCTTATTAAATATACTCATCATTGAAAAAGATTTCTTATTGAATCATAAGCATTCCCTAATATAACCAGCCATGTAAGTTATATAAAGATGGCCAAGGTACGTATAAAGCTCTAGAAACCTACTACAATTTACATGTAAGTTATGTAAAGAAGGCTATTATCTTATATTGAGCATTTTGCTAGATTGAGTGTTGGAGCGCCTACAGTAGAACCAACTTTGGCATCCCTCACTCTACTTTGTCTCGACAGGTTTTACTATTCCAACCTTATTAATCTATTTTTTTTTGAAGTCAGTCAATCCCAAAAATAATCATAAACAAACCTTTATTTTTTTTTCAATTTGTTACAAATTACAATTTTTTTAATAATTAAAAAGAAAAAGAAAAGAAATAATAAAGAGGAGAGGAACATAGGAGGTAAAATAAAAAAAAATAGTATAAATCAGACTTTTGTTAAATTTTTACACCTTTAATACAATAGTAGATCATACCCGCAACATGCCGCGGGACAATTATTTTTTAGAGTTTAATATTTTTTTTTAACAATTAAGAAAATAAAGAGTAAAAAGTGCAATTAGATATTTAAACAAAATATTTTATGCTACAAAGTATGATGATATACAGATTAATGAATGAATAATTAATAAAAATAATAGTCCATAAATCAAATTCTATGGAAGCAACCTTCTTTGCAAAGTTTAGTGTGCTAACATTTTCTGTAATGGCATTGACTTGAAGCTAGTTGGCTCAATATAAATCAAAAGAGGTGAATCGGTTTTTCAAAAACTAAATTTAATTCTCTACTCTAATTAACAATTGACTCTATCATACCATAACTGCAATTCACCTAAATAAATAAATAGATAATGAATTATCGCAACCCGAAGGCCCCGACATCACTCTTATCTTATACGGATGCGTAGAAATTTGACAAATTTTTCGCTTTTTTAAACTTATTTTGTCTAAATGCAATACAGTGAAATTTAATTATGGACGTTAACTACTTGCCTTATTTTGATGCTCAAAATACCATTTTAAGTACTGCATAAAACTCATGTACTTTATATAGTTTTGGGAATTTCCACAATAACAGTTCACTGACAGTCTTTATACTATCACCCACAATATCATGATTATCTATCTACTTCATGAAGGTTTAATTATAAATTCATTTCGCTTCTAATATGGTTAAATTCGTATCGTGAAGCATCGCAATAATTTATCAACGATTCATTGTTTGAGTTTATATCCTATCCTAGAGTACTGTACCATAAACAGCCCAAAAATAACATTACATGCAAATTCAATATATCTATACCCAATCAAATGGTGCACCTCAAGGAGTGGGATGATATTCCAAGCTTTGGCAAATTTTGGATGAATCTGAAATACTTTCCCAATTCAGTACACAATCTGTAAAAAGATTAAACAACATTTAATGAGCAAGGGCTCAGTAAGTTACGTATATAATAGCAAAATTAATTATACAACTTTAATGCAATGTATGAAACTTGCAAATATAAGTTCTCGACACCTGTCTATTCCTGAACATTCCATCACAGTAGTTTAAACGTATTCCAATTTAATACCTTTATAACTCAACATGTCATGTATTAGTGTAAAATGTAAACTTGTCATGGTTCAGTATGAAAACACATGCAGTTCAGCTGTACCAGCATTTACACAATCAAAACATTTATAAAGCTTAAGTAGTATCAAAATCATGTCACACATACTTTAAAAACATGTTCAAAGCTTGTATAGTCTTAAAGTATATCACATTTACTATAGAACCATGTTCATGTGCAAGTGTCTTATAAAACCATGTAAATTCTCATGTCATATACACAGTATCTTGTCTAGAGTTCACTATTCAATGAAACCATACTCTAGACAACATTCAACATTTGACAAAAGCTAGGCAAAATTTCCACAATCACCAGTATATTATATACATTCTGTTCGTCAATGAACTAAGTCTCTTACAGGGCTCAACAACATTACAGGGCTCAACAACATACTAGGTCTCCTATTGGGCTCAAAAACATGTTAATAAAATAAATTTTTCCGTTTGTCAACAGACTAAGTCTCCTGCAGGGGCTCAATATAGCTAGGTCTCCTGCAGGGGCTCAAAAGTATATCAACACAATAGACTTTTTCGTATGTTAATGAACTAAGTCTTCTGTAGGGCTCAAAAACAACTAGGTCTCCTACAGGGCTCAACAACATATTAACACAATAGATTTTGTGTATGTCAATGGACTAGGTCTCCTGCAAGGCTCAAATATTACATTGGGTCTCTTATGGTGCTCAAATATATGCTAGGACTCCCGTAGGACTATACCTATGGCCATAGACTTCTTTCCCGATTCTCACTAAGTAGATAAGAAACAGAATATGATCATGACTATTGTCGGATAAACTTTCACAATCATATATACACACACACACACATAAGTACTCTACGACTTATGGGTAGAGTATATAGGGTGGGGTGCCCTTTGTCTCTAAAAGCATTTACTTGCATGTTCAAAAATACTCACATGCATAGAAAACGTGAAGATCATATCATGTTTCCCTTTTCAAAATCATTTATGCACATGCATCAAGCTATGTACCCTTTCATTTCAAAACATTTCAAAGAGTTTAAAGTTCTATTCTTTCCTAAGGTTCTAAAACTTGCATATTGAAACTCACACATAGTTTCCAAAACATTTATAGTTTAGGAAACATATAATTTTAGCCGATGCATAAACACGGGTTCAAAAGTGAAATGTCATGGTTTCATGCCTTATGCATCATGCAAGTTGTCACTTAGTTACCTCAATAATTCAATCATAAGAACATCATTCTTTAATTCCATCAAGTCCACAAGACACCACTAGCATACATTCTCATCATCCCAATCACACCATCATAATGAAACATTCCCCATTTTCTTATTCCCATATTATGCATATCAAAAAAATCAATATCCATCATTACCTTATTAGATATAAAAGCACCATATTACAATTAAACATTATTTCAAACATGTTCTATCATCAATCTACAATGTTCCAACAACATTTCATCGATATTCCCATATTGATTTATCAATTTACTATCGACATAATAATGGTATTCTTAAATTTCACATCAATATCTTACAACATCCCGACATACCCTAGCAACATTCTAATCCATACCTCAACACAGTCCATCAATTATCAAATCCTTTAGCAAAAATCAACAATTATTCACCATATTTAAATCTCATTGTAATTAATAATTTTCAACATCTAAACAATTTTCCAACATCAATTCATCAATATTTTATCCATATTCCAGCAATATCCTAACAATTACCAAAATGTTCTAGCAATAATCCATTAATATATAGATACATACATATATATATATATATATATATATATATATATATATCCCAACAATATCTATAATACTTTAAATCACATCTTATACCTATCATGTGAGAACCCATATTTTAAACATATGAAATGATTTTATGGCCAAATAAATTTAATTGGTCAATAAAATAATAAATTATTGATTTTAGTGCAAAAATGTGAACTTTCGTATGGCCAAGCCTATAGGACACACCTGAATCATCATAAATTGATAATATTTAGCCCCAGATAAGCCATTTTAAATTAATTTAATTAAATTGAAGTCGATGTTGGCTTATCTCATGAAATTGGGCTTAATTGGGCAAAAATGGCAAAATCGTAATTTAACATGTAAAGTCCCGATTGAAAGCGAGAAAAATATTTTAAATATATTTTTTATCTCATAATTTCATAAATTCCAGTTACCTTACTTAGGTTTATGAAATTAAACAAAATAAAAAAAATTAAACTAAAAGAATTAAACATGAGCCAAATAGTGCCTCAATAATGATATTATTGTAAACAAGTGGAACTTGTCTTATGACAAGCCTATAAAAATCAGTATTCCCTCTTCCCTTGGCAACTAACCTATAAGCTCCCCTCCCCTTTGGTGTTCTTCATGCTTTCTTCCCCAATTCATGGAGTAAACCAAAAATTGGTGAGAAATTAGAGAAAATTAAGCATAACTGACCCTTTCTCACTCCAAAACCAATCTCCTCTTTCATTCATCACATTGGTTTCATGGGGTTTTTGGGAAGAATACCGAAATTAAGAGGAATGGGTATGGTCTGATTTTTAGTTAGATTTGTAAAGATTTAATTGTTTGTTTGTTTTAATTTCTTAGTATGTCGATTAAGGACCTATTCTAAGTATTTCTATGCTTTCAATTTGAAGAATTACAAAGGATGGGATGTTAGGGTTTCGACCTAGAGAGAGAAAATGAGAAAATTGGGGATTTCATAGTGTAAGTGATTTTTACAAGAAATTGAAGCTTAAATTGAATTTAATGATGTTATTAGAAGCTAATTGTAGCTTTAATTTCAATGGGTTGCATGAAATTTGCAAAAATTGGAATTTTCCCTTTTGGTGTAATTGGGGATTCTATATAATTGAGTTAAATTGAATCAAAATAAAGCTAAGTTATTATTAATTGATATAAATATAGGTTAATTGTGGCTTCAATTTGATTTGGTGGCATGGAATTGCCAAGAGTTGAATTTTACTCCTTTATGTGAAATTAGGAATTTGGAAATTAGGCTTCAATTTTGGTAATTGAGGTTAAATTACATCTAATTGAAGCTTAATTAATGAAATTGAAATGATTGGAGATTTAATTGAAGAAAATTGGATTGAAAAAATCAATGTGTTTGGGAGATTGATTGGCCTCAGTGCTTGATGTGTAATTATGCTTAAATCATTAAGGGAATTAATTAAGAAATATAATTTGAAGGTTTTAGCATGATTTTAATAAAATTAGAAATTAATTTGGAATAAATCACACTAAGAATTAATCGGCCAATTTGGACTTTAAGTGAAAAAGTCACCTAATTGGTAATGAAACTTAGCTATGAGGTATAATTATCCTAGCTAAGTATAAATTGAGTATTAAATTGAATTAAAATCAAGCGAAAAGAGAAAAGTGAAATTGTACAATTGACCAAGGTGAAGGGCATGAAGAAATCCATGTCCCTTGGCCTTGATTAATTGTATGTTAGTGTTATTGTAGTGCAGAATTAACCGGTATAAGTCATATGAAGTGAAACTTAGTGAATGTGCCTAATTAAAGACTAAAAGTCTCAGATACCTAAGTGTATCCTATGTGAACTAATGAGTATTGAAGTATAAGAATTAATTAAGATTTAATGTGAAGTATAACATGGTGTCTACTGTGTTCTTATAGTGATTAGACACCTAGTTGAGGTGTGGTGACCTCGATGTACAAATTTGATCGAGTGGCATTCGCATAAAGCTAATGTAAGTTAACTATGCAAGTTGCATGGTAGCTTCATAGTGGTAAGTTGTCTTGCACTAGATGCAAGGAAGCATCTTACACTATATATGTGAATATTAAAATGTGGAATTTATTGTTTGTGAACTTTACGTGAAGATTGTACATTAATATTGAAAGTATAAGGCATATGAAGCAAATGAAGTATGTAACATGTGTTATGAGTTACTATGAAATGATATAATGAATTGAAGCCTACTTGCTTAGGTTAGAACATTTAATTTTCATGTAGGCCTAAGCTTATGTGTAATTGAATTTGAAGTAAGGATATGCTATGTGATGAGATAGTGTATAAGAAATAAGACGAAGAAGTATATGTATATTAACATGTGATATGAATATGAGATGTACTGCTATTGGGGATATTATTGTTTTTCCCGTACAGGCTGGGTATTACATATTGTAACTCGGACATAAAGAAGTGAATTTTAGAATTTCACTATCGTCATTGAAGAAGTTAAGTGTATTGAAGCATGCCTACTAGCATATGAGATTTCAGTCATGGCAGGGTATAAGGGAGATTTCACGCTTGCATGGCACATTCTTGTCTGTTTTAGCAGCTTGGATCTCAAGTGAATGGTGTTTTTGAAACTTATTGAACTTCAACCATAAAGTGCCTCTACCAAACATATAGCTAAGGTGCATATGTTATGGTTTTCTAGATAAAGCATACATTTGCTTTATAACTCCGTATTTCGAATTTTGAAACGAGTATAAGAATTACTCATACTACTATTTTAAAAAGAAGTGATATATGAGAGTTAAGGCTTCACTAATGGATAATAATAGTTAGCCATGACTTTACTGATGTGGCCCATATTAACAGGAAAATATAATAGTTAGTATACACCCTCCTATCAGGTTATAATATTTAGCATACCAACCTCTCTTATTGGATTAGAATAGATAACGAACGAGACCCTTATAATTGAATTAAATAGATAACATACGAGGCCCCTGTTATCGGGTAGCAATTAATAACATACGAGGTCCTTGTTATTGGGTTATGATTAATAACACACATGCCCTTGTTATTGAGATATAATAGATAACATATGTGCCTTGCTAACGGGCTATAATAGCTAGGATACTATGCCTTACTAACGGGCTATAATAGCTAGTATACTGTGCCTTACTAAGGGGTTATAATAGTTAGTATATTGTGCCCTTACTAACAGGCTATAGTTAGTATACTCTGCCTTTCTAATGGGTTGTAATAGTTAGTATAGTGTGCCTAACTGACAGACAATAATTGTTAGCATATTGAGGCCCTGTTCAAGGGTTATAGTAATCAGTATGCTCATGAAGTTGTTGCCGACAGGTTATAATAGTTAGCTAAAATTATGAAAAAGAGAATATCAATATGGCCCTCATCACGAGTTATAATAGTAACCATAATAAGTAATGAGTTAATGCTCATGGAGTTAAAACTAACCTATGCTGCACGTGAAATGAAAGTATGTGCTTTATAAGAATACAAGTATAAGTGATGAGTATATGAAATGGGTAAGAGTATATGAGATGAAGTTATGAGTAAACGATTGACAAGTATATGATATGAAGTTATGAGTGAATGATCAATAAGTATATGCTATGACATTACAAGTTTATGATGTGAAACTACGAGTATGTGAATGAATATGTGTATATGATATGAAGCTATAAGCATGTGGAGTTATTTGACAAGAAATTGACTAATATGAAGCATTGTTTTACTAGAAATTTGTTGTTTGATAAAGCCAGGATTGCACCGTTTTAAGTGCATAACCTCGATTTACTGTTATTGCTTGTGAAGTGATATTGTATGTAATCTGAACTATAAATATGAACTTTGAATTATGCATAAGAAAATCGTGATTGAATATGTGAAAACTGAACTGTTGACATGAATTGTTTGAATTGAGGATAAGAACTATATAAACTGTGAATATTGTACTTTTTCTGCGGGCTGGGTTAGATTCGAATCTAGTCGTTATGCTGTCGAAATTTTAGTGAACGTTATTGTTTATTGAATGATATGAACATTACCAAATTGTATGCATGTAAAACAGCTTATCATTTACTGCTATCCTCTATACTTTTGTGGTTATCTTATTGAGCTCCCAAGCTCACCCCCTTTGTTTCCTCACAAGTTAGCTAATGGTGTCGACTACTGCTACTCATTGTTTGCTCAAGAAGTTTTGCGAGTTCCAGAGCGTTCGCAGTTTATATTTGACATATGTAAATGCAATTATTTTCCAATGATCTTTTACAGTACTGTAGTGTGGGATATGTATAAACTATTTGTACATGCGTATCAATTAAATTAGTGAATTTGGGATGTAAACGAATATGTATTGAAAAATGTATCAATAACCTGGGATTTACTGCTTTTATGCGAAAATGAATTAATGATTCAAACGATTGTGAATCATAATGATATAAGACTAGGACCTTAGGCAAGGTGCCTTAAATCGAATTAGGTACTTAGATGCTTGATTTTATACGATAAGATTGCTCACATGACAAATCATTGTTACAAGTTTAAAAAAAAATTTAACCCAAATTTCTATACTTCCGCTATTTTCATTACTGAAAATGTCACATTCTTCAAACAGTGACATATTTTATATATATATATATATATATATAATATAAATATATATATAATATATTCAAGACATCCATATCACATGGTCGTAAGCAAAATAATCTATACTGCCCATTTCTACAATGACACTTTCTATGTTTCCTATTTCAATTCCATAAATCCGAAAATATTTCTATGACCATTGATCATATTTCATTCACACCACATATTATTCTCTTGAGCAACAATATCATAGTAGCACAAATAGATAATCTACATACCCATTTTCCTAATTTTCACATTCCATTTTGTCCATCCCACTTACACAAGGTATCATAATTCACACTCACATAATATTTATCCACATTTACAATTCACACTATAACCACCTCACACACATTCATTTATAGCCATTCTTAACTCACACATATACTTTCATATATCTTCACACTCATAAATTCAATAATCACGTGGTCATCTATCAATCACCTACACAATATAAATACTATGCTACCTTATAAAATAACTTCGCAACATAATAGTAATTTTGAATTATATAAACCGTTTACCCAACTCCAAAGCTAAGCGCCCGTACACCAAGTGTAGCCAAAACTCGTGTCTTCGCATTAGCCTCACACTACACTTTTCAACAGCTACCATAATTACTAAATAGCATCAAATGAAATTCAAAAAAAATTTATAAAAATATAATAGCATGCTATGACATCTTCTTACCAATTTCGGACACTAAAAAAGACTAGTTAAGTGCCACAAATTTTCTTCTTTTTTTTTCTTCCTTGCCTCTTAGCCAACACAGCCCCTGTCTCAGGCTATTTCCAGCCCCCAAATCACCAAGTTCAGCCCATGTTTCCTTCCACCTCTCATGCCCTTATTTAGCTTTGTTAATACCCCTGGTTCAACCTTCTTCCAACCTTCATAACCTCTCCTGATAAGCCCTTTAAATTTTGCGTTTCAACCCTCAAAACACCTAACAATACCCTGTTTTCAGCTTGCATCTTCCAGTACTAAGAACCACAAGCTCCAAACATTTCAACCTCTCCCTTGTTTGGCTTTTCCTTCCCCTGTTAGTGGCAACCCCTATTCTAGCCCAAACACACCTTTGTTTGAGGCTATTTTCAGCTTTGCTTGAGCCCTCAAACAAACCAAATTTTCCAGCCTTCATCTCGTCTCAACTGTCTAGCTTACCCTTGGTTTCTCATCCCTTGTTTCTTGGTTATAACAGCCTCTTAAAAGCACCACTTTCAGTCTTCTTTTGTCACCAATTAGCCTTCATCAATGCCTAAAGGATCCCACCTTCAACCCCCAAATCTTCCCCTTTATCACCTCTGCTACAGCCATAAAAAAATACACCCCTTTAAGCTTCGTTTCCACCTAAAAACCAATTTTCTAGCAACTCCAGTTCTTCCTTCTTCTACCCCCTGTAGTTCTTTCTTCCTCGGCTCAAACGGCGGCCTCTAGCAACTCGGTCAGAACCAGCCGGCAATGGGGTTCGTCCTTGCTTTCTCCGTCTCTTCCCCTCTTCTCTTTCTTGGCCGGCGATAGCCAATCTTTCTCTCTTAGCCAATCGATCCTTCTCTTCTTCTTCCCTTTTTCTTTTCTTTGATTTCCCTTCTTTTCCTTTCAGTTTTATTTTTTTTCGTTTTTGGTCTGCTACAGCAGACAGAACCACGATTTTCTTTATTTATTTAATTATTTATTTATTACTATTTACATATTTATATTATATATCTATTTTTAATTTAATCTTTAAATATTTAATATATAACATATATAACTGTTGGCTCTTATAGGCTATACTGAGAGGGGGGTGAATCGGTTTTTAACTACCCTTAAGGTCGTTTTGCGATTCTTCTAAATTCTCTAGCCTATTTGAATATTTTCTAAGTTCTCTAAGCTAGGTAAGCATGCAATCCAAATTCAATACAATAAGCATAATATAATCACAAGTAAATAAAGAGTAAGGAGAGAGAGATTTACACAATCGATTTATAGAGGTTCGGCTACCTTGCCTACGTCTTCTACCTTAAGACGCTCCCAAGGATTTTCTCCAAATCCACTATCTTGAATTTGTGATTACAATCCCTCTTTTTCTTAGGCTCAAGAGTAACCTCCCTCTTTTTCTAGGCTCAAGAGAAACCTCTCTATTTTTCTAGGCTCAAGAGAAACCTCCCTCTTTTTCTAAGGCTTAAGAGAAACCTCCCCTTTACAAGGAATGATGGGTTACAAATAATGTAATCAAAGAAGGGCCTCTAGACAGGCAAGTGATTACAGAAATTAAGCACAATGAAAACCTATACAAGATTTGTGCTAAGCACTACAAGGAATAAGAGAATGATAGATGATGAAGACTTTGTAGCTCTTGATTTGTTGTTTGAGGCTTGAGGATTTGAGGAATATGAGACTTGGAGTTGCTGAGTGGTTCCTCTTGCTTCCTTTAGCTTCTAAGCCTCTATTTATAGTCCCTTGGATGGTTTGTGGACATTGGTTGGAGCCAAAACAGAAACTAGCCGTTGTATCTCACAGAAACTAGCCGTTGGGGACTTTCTGGTGTAAAGGGATCGATCCTTTTGTAAAAGGGATCGATCCTTTCCTTCATTTCACGCATTGGAGTGCTTCTGCCAAAAAGGGATCGATCCCTTTCCCTATGGGATCGATCCTTTTCTTCCAGAGGACATTTTTCCTGCACTTATGGGTTAGAAATGATATGGCTTTTGATTTTAATTCAACCCAAAACATTTATAAGCTTTAAGGGAGTTTTTCTTGACTTTCTCAAATTAAAGTATTGTCCAAAAACTTATAAGTAATTTTCTAAACTTATGTTCAATAATTCTTGAGAAAATTACTTAATATTAAAAACCATTTTATAAAGTATTAAGACCCATAAGAATATATCATTAAATCATGGTCTTAATGTTTGATATGAACACTTAAAAATGGATTGAGAAAATCATGTGTGATAAGGCAAATTTACAATATGAATTAAAACATTAAAGCTTACTTAAGTTTTTGTCATTTCAAAATATATATTGCAATTTAAAGCTAACAATCTCCCCCTTTTTGATATGACAAAACTTAATGTAAATTTGCTTTGAAAATTCTTTTCATAAAATACTCCCCCTCAAATAAAGCAGGATTTTATAAAGCTCCCCCTTAATATAAGCATGGGTTTTGAAAATGAATTTTCAAACTATTTCTCCCCCATTATCTCTCCCCCTTAATATCTCTCCCTTTTAATATCTATCTCTCCCCCTTTTTGTCATAGCAAAAAGAAGGAAAAATAATAAAAAATATGCTCCCCCTAAAATTATGGCTATGTGAGAAGAGAAAAGAATATGCTCCATCCAACAAGAAACGTGTTAGTACATGGGACTCATAGCACAAATAAATAAGTCAATATTCACAAAGAGTATGAAATATTCATGCAACGAATATTACTTATGATCCTATACCAATTGTTGATAAATAATTTTGCAAGAAGTTCTCAATTGGTAAATAATGAAGCAAGTTGTTTAAAAATATCTACTAAGGACTATGACTTGCTCATTTCAATCCTATCAAGCACCTAAGTATATCAATTGTTTTTTAAAGTCCAACTAAGGTGCATGGCAATACATCATGATTATGAGCTGAAATTATATAACATATCATATGCATGAGCTCATAAATCATGTTCAAGCAAGAATGTGCATAGAATCAAATCATATATCAATTAATCACAAATTATAGCACAAAAGAGTTCATGCAAAAGCGGCTTATGTGAATTCTTTCCTATTTGTCATTTCAATCTAAGGAGCATGAGAAGAATTGGCAATTTAAAGCTCATACCAATTGGCAATTTAGTTTTGGCTTACCAATTATTGAAGATATGGTTGCCAATGATACTAATTGTTATTTCAATCTAAATACCAATTGTTACTAATGGTTGACTTAGTCATTTTGCATGAATCCAATATTTATGTGTAGTGTGTTCATGTCAAGAAAATAGTCATTCTAAATATACAAGAACACAACACACATCATCAGATATGCATATGGATCAAATAATCATTATCACACTATCATAAAGTATTAATCCATATTCATATTCGCTAATTTATACCATATGGAAGATTCAAAAAATCAAGGAATTCAAACACATTTTCTTCCATGGTTTCAAGCACAAAAATCCTATGCTCATTTTCCAATTCAAGTCCTTAACCAATTATGAGCAAGGAAAGATTACCATTTTAATCAATTATGAGGCATATCCCTAGTTGTTATCATCATTTAACGTTCTAGAGGGTATATGCTATTTTAACTAAAATGGCTTCACCTAAGTGAATCAATATTATCAAGCTAAAATATATTTTATCATTAAAATCCATAAACTATGAGTGAGATTAAGCACATAGTATCATGAAAACAACTATTCTCATCTCATAGGCATGATTATTGATTCAACTGAAGCAAGCATGTAAGTTCAACATCAAAACAATCAAGAATAAATGCATGGATATCAATCAAGGTACATTTGTTCAAATTTGCATTTATCTTTGAATGTTGGTGTTGTCATTAAAGCTCAAGTTCTTTAATAATATGGCCATAAAGAATTAAGTTTATGGATGATAAATTTTCATGCATTTGAACATTTAAGATTCATTTACCATCACAAATTATAGGCCAATGACATTTACCAATTGTTGAATTTACATTTGAAATCAATCCACTAGATGTATAATTATCATGAAACCTAGTGTCGAATTGATAAGTCAAGCTAAGAGACATAATCCTATAAGCATGCTTGACTAAGATGAATAAAAAGTAATGAAGAATATTCATTATGCACAAGTTCATCAAATTCTCAAATATATCCATAAATCATTGAAATAAATCTCAAAATTATGTTTAAGCATTCATTGAAAATATATTTCAAGATTATTTCAAGAGTTATGCAAATCATGAATGTTTTCAACAAGAAAAATGATTTTGCACTTGTGAGTTTAATAAAAATGATATTGATTGTTGAAAGTGATACCAATTGTTGGAAATGATACACATTGATGAAGTTGAGGCATGATATCAATGAAAAATGAATTTTCATATATTAAAGATCATCAAAAAGAAGTTCAAACAATGAATTTTATGCTTATACAAAAGATAGAGTGAAACTAACAAAAGATCCTCCCAATTTTCAGTTTAAACATGCAGGAGAGCCCTTTCTGGCTTGGGGGGATCGATCCTTTTAGGAGGGGGATCGATCCCTCATATGTTTCCTGCAGATTCTGCAGTTGTTTTGACAGAAAATCCAACTTGTGAAGTACCAAAACTTCGTTTTTGAGTATTTTAAGTCCAAGTAAAGATTTAAACATTTGTAAAACATGATTTTGGACTTGTATGAATGAAAAACCTGAATCAAAAACCATTTTACAAAAGATTTTGCAATTTTGGAAGAATTTTCACAATAAAATGCATTTTTGGCCTCAAAGAAAGTCATTTTGAGAGTTATGCATGTTTTGGCAAAACCAATGCATTGAATTACATAAATATGTCAAAACAAACTTGTTCACATAGGTTTTAAGCACATATATCATTAAAACATACATCTTGTGAAGAACATGCCATGATTTCCAACATACAAGTTCTTCATTAATGCACATGACATGGCATTTTGCATATATGACATATTTGGCAATTTGAGGCAAGTAAGTACATTATCAACACATAGAAAACTTGCTCAAAATGCAGAAATCTAATAATCATTTCAAAATCATAAATCATGCTTTTCATTCAATGCATCAAGAACTATTCATCAAGCAAAAAAAAATCATTTATCATGCCTTTTGTTCAATCATTCAACTCACAAAGCATCAAAGATCATCAACAAACCATATCATCAAGGCATAAACAATTTAAATGTAACAAAAATTTTAAGGAGTGAGAATTTAAGCTCACAATACTCCTTTGCTTGAGAGTGCTTGCCATGATGTGTTGAGTCCACCTTGTGCCATTCTTTGAAGAATTTTTGTGACCTTGCCAAGGATGGATTCTTAAGCTCTTTATCTTTCTCATTGGCATAAGCAATCTCCATGGAGGGTGTGTAGAGCATTTGATCTCCATTGTTTCTTTGTATTCTCATGCTCTAACACTCCTACAACAAACAATTTAAGCATGTTTTGGTACCCAAATTTTCTTGGGTCCTTGAGAGTTAGTGCAAACAATTTTAGATCCTTTTGGGATCCATTTTAAGCTCATTTCATCATCATTTATAACATGCTTTGGGATCCACATCTTCCTAACTACTCTTCCTCTAAATGTGGTTTTCCTATATGTGCATGCTTGTGAAGAGTGTCCTATTCTATTGCATAGTGAGCATGTAAGAGATAAATCATGCATGGTATTTTTGCTCACAAGGAAATTCTTTAGATAAGTTTCTTTTTGTATTGCATTATATCCTAACCCATCTTTGTCAAAGAAAGCTCTTTGGGTCTCTAAATGTGATCTAGCTTTTGTTGACCCATATAGAATCTAGAAAATGAATTATACAAATTTAAGTTCTTTTTATTTACTTCATCAATTTCTAGATTTGCTTCTTCTAATTACTTTTCAAAATCAAGCTTGGTATTCAATAACTCATCATTTTTCATTTCTAGTTTTGTAATCATTTTTTTGTATTTTGAATTCATGCATTCAAATTCACTAGCTAGCTCATCAAAAGCATTTTGTAAATCATCATAAGAATGGTCATTGCATTCACTAGAGCTAGGTTTCTCCTTTTCATCCTCAATAGTCAAAGAGCTAGGATTTGCCAATTTATCTTTAATGTCTTCTAATTTCTTTTCTAGCTCTAATTTCACCTTGGTGAGTTCATCATTCTTTGAGCCTAAATCTTTTATTTTTTCCTCCAACTCAACATTAGTATTCATCAAAATTTCATTCTCTTTTCTAAATTTATTTAACTTTTTGTTATATTTTGCATGCATTGATTTATATTCATCACTTAGCTCATTAAATGCATCTTGAAGCTCATCAAATGAATATTCTTCTAAAGTTTGTGAGCTAGTCTCAAAATCATCACCTAGAGCCATTTATGATCGTTTTGTTCGATAGAGGTTAGTCTAAATCAATCTCGAGCCCAAGCTCTGATACCAATTGTTGGCTCTTATAGGCTATACCGAGAGGGGGGTGAATCGGTTTTTAATTACCCGTAAGGTCGTTTTGCGATTCTTCTAAATTCTCTAGCCTATTTGAATATTTTCTAAGTTCTCTAAGCTAGGCAAGCATGCAATCCAAATTCAATACAATAAGCATAATATAATCACAAGTAAATAAAGAGTAGGGAGAGAGAGATTTACACAATCGATTTATAGAGGTTCGGCTACCTTGCCTACGTCCTCTACCTTGAGACGCTCCCAAGGATTTTCTCCAAATCCACTATCTTGAATTTGTGATTACAATCCCTCTTTTTCTAGGCTCAAGAGAAACCTCTCTATTTTTCTAGGCTCAAGAGAAACCTCCCTCTTTTTCTAAGGCTTAAGAGAAACCTCCCCTTTACAAGGAATGATGGGTTACAAATAATGTAATCAAAGAAGGGCCTCTAGACAGGCAAGTGATTACAGAAATTAAGCACAATGAAAACCTATACAAGATTTGTGCTAAGCACTACAAGGAATAAGAGAATGATAGATGATGAAGACTTTGTAGCTCTTGATTTGTTGTTTGAGGCTTGAGGATTTGAGGAATATGAGACTTGGAGTTGCTGAGTGGTTCCTCTTGCTTCCTTTAGCTTCTAAGCCTCTATTTATAGTCCCTTGGATGGTTTGTGGACGTTGGTTGGAGCCAAAACAGAAACTAGCAGTTGTATCTCACAGAAACTAGCCGTTGGAGACTTTCTAGTGTAAAAGGATCGATCCTTTTGCAAAAAGGATCGATCCTTTCCTTCATTTCACGCATTGGAGTGCTTCTACCAAAAAGGGATCGATCCTTTTCTTCCAGAGGGCATTTTTCCTGCACTTTTGGGTTAGAAATGATATGGCTTTTGATTTTAACTCAACCCAAAACATTTATAAGCTTTAAGGGAGTTTTTCTTGACTTTCTCAAATGAAAGTATTGTCAAAAAACTTATAAGTAATTTTCTAAACTTATGTTCAATAATTCTTGAGAAAATTACTTAATATTAAAAACCATTTTATAAAGTATTAAGACCCATAAGAATATATCATTAAATCATGGTCTTAATGTTTGATATGAACACTTAAAAATGGATTGAGAAAATCATGTGTGATAAGGCAAATTTACAATATGAATTAAAACATTAAAGCTTACTTAAGTTTTTGTCATTTCAAAATATATATTGCAATTTAAAGCTAACAATAACTAAATCCCTATAATTAATTTCCATAATAAATATTTAATTTCTCGATATATAATTAAATCCCTATAATTAAATATTGGCTAAATGCTCAATTTGGAATATAACATTTTGGAGAATTTTTAATTAAGGATATGATCTTTAATTTTGCTCAATATAACACTAAATATTTTCAAATTTGATCAATAAAAGATTCTTTAAGAATGTTAAACTACACACGTCGTACAATAGTATGGACAATCAAAATGTCAGAAATAAATAATTAAAATAATAATTAAGTCTTTTAACACTTAGTAAAATTCAATAAAAAAAAACACTTAGTGAAATAAAAATTTGGGTTTGGTGAAACGGGTTCTACTTTCCCAGACGATTTCATTTCTTTTTTTGGCCCTTTCTCTTTTATTTCTTCTTCCCTACCTTTCCTGCTTTGCTTCTTCTTCTTCTACAGCAAGTACAGCAAACTTGGGAGCCTTTGATGCAACAAACAGGGAGATTTTAAGGCAACAATTAGGGAACCTTCAATGCAGCAGCAGGAAACAACTGCAGGGTTGGCAGCAACGAGAGTGGCAGCCGCAATCGGGATAGGGATGGTGACGAGGAAGCAACGCAAGTGCAGTTCTAGACTAGTGATACAACAATCCTTTATAGCCCAGGCAAGGAAATGGTGTAGAAACGTGTAGAGCACATTAAGAAACAATGCAGTAATCTTTGATTTTGGTTTAAAAGGGTTTCTGGGCAGTGGGTAATAGTCAAGTTTATGGGTTTTTGGTGAATTTTTTTTATGATGCCGATGGTCCCCTTTTTCCTTCACCATTCTTGTTGATTTATAATGTAAAAATTGATTTGTTTAGGAAAGTCAAAAATCAGATTTGAGAACCGATTGATTTCCTATTTTTCTTTGATTTTGTTTAATTTCTTTTCCATTTCTTACAGATTTAATGATTCATTGTTTATTTCGAAACGATTTCTTTGGCAAGATAGTTTCAAACCTTGTTAAAAATTTCAGGTTTTGTTTAATAAAAAAAAACCATTGCAGGTTTGCTGGTTTCATTTACTTTTTCAAGTTTTTTTATTTTTTATTTTTTTGAGTAAATGTTTGAACAAAAAAAATGAAATAAAATATTTTCCGTTAAAATTAAAAAAATTCAAGATCAGCAGAGACAAATTTGCGAGAGAGAATGAAGAAGAAGTTGAAATTAGTTTTATATTTATGTTTTTTATTTCTAAAATTAAAATTATTCTGTTTTAATATGTAAAAATGATTTTTAATTCATAAAAAAATTAAATTTAACGCCGTTATTATTTTAACGGCGCGTACAGTTCAACATCATTAAAAAGTCTTTTATTGATCAAATTCGAAAACGTTTAGTCCTATATTGAGCAAAATTAAAGATCATATCCTTAATTGAGAATTCTCCAAAATGTTATATCCCAAATTGAGCATTTAGCCTTAAATATTTAATTGCCATTACTTTACCTCCCATGTCAATTTCCTCTTAATCAACCATTTAATTTGTTAGGCTAAATCCTTTGCTAATTCATAACTTGAACTTTTATGGCCCTTAATTTGATTATTTTCATCAAGCAAATTCACTACCATACTCCTTTATCGTAAATCTCAAAAATCAAGTACTCACTAAATTCTCGTAACTATCAATTCTTATCATTCCCATATAGCTCAAGTGGATTATTTCCCAACTTAATTCACCATGGTTATAATTCCTCATTATTCTCAATGAATTCAAATTAATTACAATGCTTCCAATCACAAGTAAAATATTTACCAAGAGTGGAAATTCTTGGTTGTCGCATGAATAATAAATAAATGAAATAGTGTAGAAAGAAATATACACAATATTTATAGAGGTTCAGATTTTTTGCCTATGTTCTCTTCTTTGAGATTCCCTCAAGATATTGCCAAATTTACTATGAATCTTGGACTGTACACCTCTTTTTTCAAGGTTCAAGAGTAACCTTTATACACCACCATTTTCTAGGCTTAAGGAAAAACCTCACCCTTCTTTTTTTCAAGGCTCAAGGAAGAAACCTTTATACCTCCTTATGTTGGTTTTAGTTCATGCTCAATCATCATACATTAATAGCGCAACGCAATAAATAATTTAACAATACAATATCGAAACCTCCCAATGGATCTAACTTTATATTGACATATATAGAAATAATGGATTTCAAAAGTAATTTTACATACCTTATTTTGAGGTCTAGTAACTCTAGATTATTAAACTCCAGTTGATCACGTGTTAGGTTGCATCAAACCAATAGCTATTCAATTGCCCTGCTTCTAATGGTAATCCACACGAATAATAATAAGAGCTTTCGGGAAGCTAAAATGTATTATGACTGTCTCTATGTTAGTAGATTGAGATTCAAAATTCACCATCCAATCTTATTTCACTTTCTAGTTATTAAGAATCAATTTTTTAACTTTCAAGAAACTAGGAAACAAGCAAGAAATCAAGAAAACAATAGTAGTTATTAAGAATCAATTTTTTAACTTTCAAGAAACTAGGAAACAAGCAAGAAATCAAGAAAACAATAGCACTAGTGGTAGCGTCAAAGAACACTTCCTTAGGGTATGTTGTGGCAAATTCTAGGGTTTTCCTCCTTAGGATGGCCGACCATAATTAGGCTTATGTAGGCTAGGATTTTGTCTCCTATTTAATTGGTATAATTACCCTTTAGCCCTTGAACTTATTATAATTATAATTTGGACCATAACTTAATTGAATCTTTGTAATAAAGTCCATCTAAATAAACCTTTTAATTAGACCCAATTATAATTCTCCTTAATAAGTTTAATTAGGAAATTCCAAATTTCCCAAGTCTGTCAATTTAATTTAATCTATTTATTGTCTTATTATATGTGACCCATTAGGTTTCCAAAGTGTTGGCAATGAATTAAATCAAGAGTGACATCTAGTAATGTTTCAAGTCAATTGTTATCTTACATAACACGTTGAAATAATTCTTTAATATTCACTCCAGGATTCACTCTCTATAACATGTGTTCAAACTCGACTCTACCAATTGGGAGTTTGAAGAGTCTTTTGGTTCTCCAAATTCCATATTTTTCTTTTTAGTCCCATAGTTAAAGATCGTATAATTTAGATTGTTGAGCCTTCAAAATCCTTGTAATTCTAACTGTACAATTTTAAGAGTCTATATGGTTAATCAAGTCAATATGAATTTCGATGCAAAGTAACTAAATCTACAGTTAAATCCTTAGGGCCAATTTCAAAAAGGCAACCCGAATTAAAGTTTCATGAACTCCAAATCTTGTCCATCTTTAAAACGAATCTAACATGTAGTTCTTTCTCTTACAGATCCATGAATCTTTATCTACTAAGCTTTAATCAAAACTCTTAACTGTCTTTTATCTGATAACAAAATCAACAAAAAATTTATTTCAAATTCTATATAGTCCAAGAAAGTAATGTTCCAACTTTCAATCTCCAAACCCCGTAACTTAACTCATACTTTTGCTGCACACTTTGATATCTCATTTCAATATAACTCTAAAACACCAATTGTATGAGAGAAGACATTCGAGATCGTCTTATCATAACATTGACTTTACCTCAGTTGAAGGTTTCTGATTTATAGGAGAATGTATATTGCAAAATGTGAGATAAAAAGGTACCTTTGATTTGTTGAATGCATGAATACTTGAATTTTGAAGTAATTAGGATATCTGGATAAGTAATAATATGTGAGTTAGACCTTAAAGTTTATCAGACTTAGTGCGTAAAGGATGTAAAGTAAAGATAGGAGATAAGAGACTCAAGATCATATTGTTATAACATTTATTTTAGGTTAGTTAGTGGTTTTTGAATTATAAGATTTATGGTTTTAATGTGTGAACCAATAAGATACATCTAATTGTTGGACTTTTCAAAAATCGAACTATAAGTTTAATGTGGAATAAGTTGATCTTGAAATAAGTGACAATATATTACTTTGATTAAGAAGCTTACCAAACTTGGATCATATGGATATAGAAGATATGATGAAAGAAGGTATCTTCACATGTTTGAGATAACACTGATCAATTTGGAGGACCAAATTTTCTAAGATGGGGAGGATGTGATAACCGCAAATTTCAACGCACAGCATATATAAATCAATAGAGCAATTTGGAGTAAATGGATTATTACGGAATTTTTAGAAGAATTAAGAGAAAACTATAAAGTAATGTATTAAATGGAAATGTCATAAGGAATTTGATGAATTAATTTCGTGTATACATGACAAGTGTATATTAAAATATATAATACGAAAAATAAATCAAATTGATGTATAAAACATGCATTATACATTAATTAAATAAGAAATGAGTATATTTGAAAATATATGAAGATTAAATGAAGATACAAATATATTATGACATATATATAGATTTGTCAAATAAAAAAAATATATATTCATAACAAATGTATTTGTAATATATATGTATTATATGTAAATATATTTTAATATATACTAATATTTAATAAGTATAAATTATATATATATAAAAATATATGTTACAAGAATATGTTTACAATATGAAATACATTTATAATATAAATGTTTGTTATAAATAATATATATTTATAGATAATATATATATATATATATATATATATATATATGGTGGACAAGCTTCCCGAGGAAGCTTGCCCACAAATCAAAGTCTGCTGAGCAGACCGAAGTCTGCTGCACCAGGCTAAGGTCTGCTACAGTAGACCCAAAAATTAAAAAAAAAAAGGAGAAGCTATCAGGGCTGAACCAAAAATGGAGAAGAGAGAGAGTGATGCTGGCATCGCCTTCCACCACCGTCATTGTCGCCACCGTCACCCTCCCTACTTCGGGCCGCCGTCAACGAGGCCCAGATCTGGTGGGCAGGGGTTGAACTGGTTCAGACCGGTTCAACAAAAAAAAAAAGAAGAAAGGAAAAAGAACAAAAAAAATATATGGTAAGAAAATTATTATTATTATTATTATTATTATTATTATTATTTTGTTAAATAATATTGTGAAATTCTAAATGTAAATATGGATTTGAATTTGTAGAAGTAGTACAAGAGTGATTGAAGTTTGATTGAGCTTGGGAAAGATTAAATCGCGAGTTCGACGCTAGGTAAGATATTTGTATACAGTAGTCGTAAATTTATATGGAGTTAGTTTGATTGATTTGAGGTCTTAAATATTTAATTTGAAATTTTGAGGATGTGATTGAAGTTTCAAAAATAGATTTCAAACTGTTTATAACAGAGGTGTTGGAAATGATTTGGCGATTATGTGGGATCATTGAAAAATGATTTGTCTATAGTTAAATATATCATATTTTGGTATGACGATTTAATACATATTGCTAGAGTATTGATTGAGTGTTATTAGAATATGCCACAATGTTGATGGAATATAAATGGAATAACGTTAGAGTAGTGAACATAAAATTTATTGATTTCATGAATTTTGAAATAAATAAATGGCTACGTGAAATTTTGAGATTAGCTTTAAGTAAGATATCATTTTTAATTTAATTTTATTAAGATATTTCTATAAGTTGGAATTAGACTTATGTTGTACAATAACGAGTTAGTTTGCATTATCATGATATATCGTTAAGAATGTTTAAATTGTTGAGATAATAAGAAATTAAAATTGTTGGGTGAGGAGAACATTATTGGATATGGATTTAATATGTTGGTGGATGATGAAATAAATATGGAATGTGTGGAATAATAGAAGATTGGTTGTGAAGTCGAATTCGAAAACGGAAATGATTTGGTAACGGATGCAGTTTTAGCGTTAGTTTGGAAATAGACCAAATTACTATCGTATTAAAATTTTGAGAGATTTCTAAGATGTATAATATTATGTAAAGGTAATTTTGGATATTAAAAATATTTAAATGACTTTTCTGCAGTTCAAGAGTGAGTTGGTGACTGGATTTTACGAGCCTGATTTTAAATATTGATTGTCGGATTGCTTGGCTTAGCTACGACCGTGCTCAATTGAGGTAAGGGATATGTATAAGGAACGTAGGAGATACTGGAATGATTTTAAAATCAATTGCATTGTGTTTTATGAACTGTTTTTGCTTTGCAAGAGGCTTTAGAAATTTGATACCAGTATGCTATCGAATTTTCGTAAGAATATTGATTTCTGCGATTTCAGCTAAAAGGCTAAGAAACCTTGTTAATAATAGAACTTTTTTTAAGGAATTCAGTCTTGAAAATATTAAATTGCATGATTTCAGCATATTCAAGAATTTTTAAATTAAATTTTATTTTGTGGAAATTACCAATTGTTAGTGTTTTAGAAATATTTATGAAAGTTATGAAATTTTCGGATTTTTGGAATTCCTTGCATTTTAATAGGTTTCAAAATCTTTATGAGTTTTGAAAATGCTCTTTCGAATTTTGATTTATGAAACTCTGCATTAGCATGAATTATCTAAAGAATTCAGTTTTTATTAAAAGCTTATTAAATTGCATGATTTTTAAGACTTGTGATTTTTCCATCTTAAATTTGGTTTTATGGATTTATTATAAATTATGGCACTAAAACCTATTTCTTTATATATATTTTGGAAATTATTAAGTTTTTAAATATTTGGAAAATAATTCTGATTTTATGCAATAATCTGCTTTATGAACTTTTATAAATATCTGTATGTTCTGACTTACAGATTTGAACTCTGAACTATGAAACTTATGTTTTGAGACACTGGCTAACCGTCATCTTGCGGTATCTGGACTGTTGTATATTTTGGATCCAGCAGTATCTGGCTGCAGCGTAACCTTCGGGGCATGACCTTCGGGGCCTATAGTATCTGGCTGTAGTGTGACCTTCGGGGCCTACAGTATCTATATCTGATATGTATTTTGCGCGCTATGTTGCTGTGTGATTTGATCCAGTCCACCGCGGTCACAGATGACACCTGATCAGTGTTCATTGTAGACCACTTGGACTATGGTCATACGTCTATCTGTTATTTTTTTGATTTTTGAATGATTTCTGAATATCTGATTTTCGAACTCTAAAATCTGAAAATGATATGATATGGATTGATATGATTAGACTCCAAAATCTGAAAATGATTTGGTATGGATTTTTATGATTTGATTTGAAATACGATATGGTTTCTGAAAATGATTGTTTACATGTTTGCATAGCATGGCTTTGTTAAGTGATCTGTTATACTGATTTGATTTACATCTGATTTTCAGAATACATGAATTCCTTTTCTAAGGAAGTTCTTTGTTTTGAGAAATATCCCTAACGTTTTAGAACTTATTAATCGTTTTCAGATACTTGCATATAGTTTACGGTATCTGTCTCTTTATGTGTATTTCTTACTGGGCTTTCCAAAAAGCTCACCCTCCCTCTCTACCTTCCAAATAGCATGCAGTAAGAGATTGTACGAGGGGTTCTACACATCCTTCAAGGTTTTTGTCTTTCTTTGAAGGTATGTGATGTACAGTATTCTCTTTTATATTCAGACTTGTAATTTTAGTACTTTTATAATATAGGGATCTAATTAAAGGAGATATAAGATATACTTATGGTTTATAATAATACATGTAACTTTGGTGGAGATATATTTAGTCAAGTAAGATGATTCGAAATTATAAATGCATGCTTAGTGAGAGAATTTGATTGGGACCTAAGGTAGTTAAAGGATATTAATTTGGCTAGTATAAAGTTAGCTTAAGAATTGATTAGTGACACTACGTACAGCCCAACCAATTGTAAGAAAAAGGAAAAAGTTAGTCTAGATTTTGGTAAAAAGGGATGTTACATGCATCATGACCACCTAAATGTTAGAAAGGTCAAATGGATTTACCAACATATTCAGTGTACAACATCTTTGTGTAATTCGATCCTTTCATCTCTATATCTCAAAAATGGACAAACCATTGCATTGTCTACTCCATAAACATTTCTTTATTTACCATTGAGCTACCAATATTAACTCTAACTTTCAATTTTCCTTGGCCAAGGACTTCAGTGTTAATCTTAACAAAAAAAAAGGACTTTAGTGTTAATACGAGCTAGGATATCATGAGATGTTATCCCCTTATGTCACTCTAGAAGATGAATCTTCATCTTGATTATTTATCCATCTTCATATGCTTCGAGACATACCAAAAAACATTTGTTTTAGTCATTTGGCTATCTAAGCCCGTAGGGATGAAATCAAAATTTAACGTTTCATAAGATGAACTGACATCTTAAGATCAAGGATTACTTATACTACTGTCACATGAAAGTATGTTCCATAGAATCACAAGTGACGTTGCCAAATGGAGCTCTCTTTGTGGGTCATGTTCAGTGAACTTATTCTCTAATAAGCATCCACATGCTATCCTCATATATATTTATATTTCAACGTATTAATTTGGTTGCATACTTCACAAGTATGAGGCTTAGCATGTACAGATCTTTAAGTACTATCAATGCCCATTTTTTATAGTAAAATAACCAAGAACAAGTTTACAAACAAAGCTTTAATGCATGGTGATCCAATAATTGTAACACATTACAATTTACGTTCAAGGCTACTATGTCCCATGGGCTTCATCTTCATAAGTATAATAATCACAATTATTCTCAAGACTTATGGATAAACAATACTTCATTATTATCAAAACTCAAAGTGATAATGTATGATGTTACAAAGAATAACCATAAAGTGTTTACAACCATAAGAAGTCTTGATTAACTTGCAGGGCTTACACTAACACCTTTTTCAAGGCTCAAGTAAAACCTTTCTAACTGCCCAAATATACCTTACAATTTAGCACTCATTTCACTCCGTTTTTACAAATGGTGGATTAAGGATACTAGTTTGTTTAATCCAAAGACCTCTAAAAAGGTTGAGTGATTACAAGTTTAGCACTAGCATATTACAAATACGAGAATAATGGATATACATTCCCTTTTTGGCTTAATAAGAAATGAAGACTTCAATATGTGATAACTCTATGAAAATAGAGTTATTTTAGTATTTTATTGATTAATAATTATTTAAATCCTCCATGATTTTATTAATTATTCCTCTAATTTTATTAAATTTCTCATATTGTGCAGAAAAACAAATTCTAGATGAATTTCAGTCTTTTCGGTAGAAAATAGACTGAAAATGAGCAAGAAAGGAGACTGGACCACTACAAGACAAGGGAGCATGACTCTTCATTTTCTCTCTCATCTTTTGACATCTAGCATGCCACATGTCATCATCCTACTCACTCTTAGTAGATAAGAACAAAAGACACATGCCAACACATGGAGGACACATGCCCTTGCCACCTTGCATACTTATGTGGATTAGAAGACAAAAAGGAAGGTGCTAGAAGGGATGAGATGTCCATGGCTGATGTGAGCACTTAAATGACATAGAAATATCTACTTTGAAGAGCCAAAGACATGAAGACAAGTGGCAATTAATGCCAACTCATCTAGGATAGGAATTACCATTGTATCCTTAGGTTAAGTGATTATATAAGCAACTTTATGAGACCTAACCTAAAAGGAGGCTGCCTAGGGTTTCTTAGATTTACTTTTCCAGCAGATTTTTATGTCTTTACAAGTTTAGAGCAGCCACCATTTTTATTTCCTTAATGTTCTTTATACTTTTGCAAGTTAAATACAAGTTTTCATGATGTTTTCCTTTACTCTTTACTACATTCTTTCACTCTTTACTTAAGCTTTTTGTTTCTTTAAAATTCCAGCAACTATATTCATCTACTACTCTTTCTTTTTCTTTTATTTTGGTTCATGATTGAGTCCCATGATCATGGGAGCTTAAGAGGTTGAAAAACTACCTCCATAGTTCTTGTGAGGGAGCTTGGTCCATAGTTTCCTTTTGCAATTTTTATTTTATGCTTTTAAACGTCTAATTTATTTTTTTAGTGTTTTTATTCTACTGTTTTAGGGGTCTAGTTTAATGCGTTAAATCAGTTTTTAAAAATCTTTTGAAACAAAAATACAAAAAATGTTTAAAGTAGGATATGTAGGAAGTTGATCTTATTTTAGGCTAGTCTAGAGTAGGTATTTTTATATTCCATTTTTAAAATTTAAAATGATTTATTTTTATTTTTATTCTACTGAGTTAGGAGTCTAGATTATTGGGTTAGAACAGTTTTTAAATATCTTGCAAAACAAAAATACAAAAAATGATCAAAGTAGGATAGGTTAGCTTAGGCATTACTTGTAACTGTTTTTGGTTCTTCACTTTGTAGCTGCTGTGTGGTTCAGTTTTAGGGTCCCTTTGGGTTCTGTTTTTGGTCCTTTTCAGTGTCTTTTAAGTTGTATATTGGTTGGTATTAATTTCATGCAATTAGGTTAGGGTTTACTAAGTGTTTGATGCATGTTCTAGGCATTAGTTTAGGTGTTTCATGCATTTTTTTAAATCTGTCCAACAAAGTGACGTTTTTTATAGCAATTTTTTAGGTCTGTATTTGCTTCATTTTAAGGTCCATTTATGTGTCTTAGGGTCATATTTAGGTTATATTTTAATTTGGGAATTTTATGACTTCATTTAGATTAGGTTCCATTGCATTTTCTTAGACATAGTCATATTAGAACACTGTTTTTCCTGATCAGTTTTTATGGGCTGTTTACATTTTTTTTGACTATTGTTTTATGACATCTTAAGGTGCATTTAGGTAGTACTAGATCATATTAGGACCATACATTCATTAGATAATTTTTTAGGCTAGCTGAAGTTACATTTTCATGCCATTTCCATAGCATTTGCATAACATTTTTGGCATTAATTCCATGTTAGGCATCCTTGCATTATAAGTGTTCTGTCCAGATTTTTTTAGCTGCTTCTTTGGAAGTTGTTTAGGTCAAGTCACATTAAGTTAGGTCATTTTAAGTGCATTTAGATAGTGATTTAAGTATAGGACAAGTTTGGTTAATTTACATGAGCATTTAGTTGCATTTTTAGGTTCATTTAGCATTAAATTTGCTTGCTGTCCAGATTTTGTTCCTCCATTAATTCCATGCATTTAGGTACTGTTTTAGGGTAGTTTTATATGTCTTAGGTCAGTATTCATATAGGTCTTTAGTTAAGAAAAGTTTGGATTAGTTTCTAAATCATTTAGATGCATTAATTTAGGTTTGAGTTACATTTTCATTTAATAATTTTAGTGGACTGTTTTAGTAAAGTTTAGGGGCTGTTTTAGATGCATTTTAGTTACTGTTTCAGTTGTTAAGTGCATAAGTTTAGGGGTTTAATTCATGCATTAAAGTGTAGTTAAGGTTAAGGTTGATTAAGGTTTCATTTAGGATTTTTGGGGTTTAAATTAGTTTTAGGAAATTCATACATCATTTTCTTTCTTAAATTAGTTTTTAATTGATTTTTAATTAGTTTTTTTTTCCATTATTACTTTCATATTAGGAATTTAATACATATTTTCATTATTTGCATTTTTTTAGAAATTACATTTTTTTTATCCTTATAGTTTACTAACTTAAAATTTTGTTTCCTTTCTTTTGTAGTTATTTTATTTTGATCATCTTCACTGTAAGTATTTCTTATTTTCTTTTTAATTTCATTTTCTTTTCTTTTATTTTATTTTAGTATTTCTATTTATTTTATCTTATTTTATTAGCCTTTGTAGATCACACATTCAACTAATTTCATAATTTGCTAAGATATACCATAGGTAATAGTATCCGGTATTTAGCTAAGCTTCGCAACACCAGTCTCTGTGGGACGATATTTCCAGACTCACCTCCGTATTACTTGAAGACCACGTGCACTTGCGTGTAGATACCTTTTAGGGTCAACAAGTTTTTGGCGCCATTGCCGGGGATCGAACCCGGGTCGCCCGCGTGACAGGCGGGAATACTCACCACTATACTACAACGATAGTAGATTTTGCAATTTGGTTCTTGAGTCTTAACTTTTTGAAGCTTCCATTTATATCCCCTCTATGAACTATAAACGTTGGTGTGTTTGGTTTGAATTTCTTCTCATTGCAAGACACAAAACTCGCTATTAGAACCTTTTAGACGCGAGGGGTATTGATACCTTCCTTTGCGATTTGATACCTTATGAAAGATTCCTCTAAAACAAATAAAGGGTTTCAATACCATAATCCTATAGCATTGATACCTGAACACAACGTTTTACTTCTATTCAAGGGTAAAAATGGGAGTATCGATACCATGCATCAAACCTGCCAATATTTAAATAATCAGTATCGATACCTTTACCAAAGGTATCGATACCTTAACAGTCAAGGCATATATTTGGCAAGTCAAACATGGAATCATTTCAATAAGGCAATAATTAAAACATCAAACATGCCTTTATAAGATCAATATCCTTACATGTGCACATTTGTGTTTCAAATTTTTTCTAAATTACTTAGTATAATTTTTTCACGTAATTTAATAGTTAAGTTTAAGCTAGAGATATGCTAGTGTAATTAAATTTCAATTCTCTTAAGTTTCCTAAGTCATACCACAATCTTATATTTCAAAACTAACAATCTCTCCTTTTTTATATGACAAAACTTAAGATGAACTAATTTTAATTAACTCCCCCTCAAAATTATAATCATTTTAAAAGGTGCAAAATCATAATCTGCAATTGAAAACAAAGAGAGATATCTAAAGGAATAATTTTTATGTATTGACTCACTTTTTAAAATAATTTACAGGCTTCCTTCTTATAGAAAATACACAACACACTTCTAGGAACTACATAATTATTGCAGCTAACCTACAAGGAAATTTTCCTAATTTACATAAGTTGACTAAATATTTTTATAGAAAAATCAACTAGCAAATATCTAAGATTCTGGCAATATCTCAGCAGAATCTTCCATCTTCCAACACTCCCCCTCAAGCTGACTTGAAGATATCTTCCAATGCCAGCTTGCTAATCTAACTGTCAAATTGCTTCTTATGTAGCCCTTTTGTAAGTATATCAGCAATCTGATCAGTAGTTGCAATGTAAGGCACTCAAATTAGTCCATTATTGAGCTTTTCTTTAATAAAATGCTTATCCACTTCCACATGCTTTGTTCTATCATGAAGGACTGGATTATGAGCAATAGAGATTGCTGTTTTATTATCGCAATATACTTTCATAGGTGAAGGGTTAGAGATCCTCAAATCTTCTAACAACCTTTTAATCCACATTACTTCACAAATCCCATGAGCAACAGATCTAAACTCCGCTTCTGCACTACTTCTAGCCACCACATTTTGTTTCTTGCTCCGCCAAGTAACAAGATTTCCTCCAACAAATGTACAGTAGCCTGAAGTTGATCTTCTGTCATTAATACTTCCAGCCCAATCTGCATCAGTATTGACTTTGATCTGTAGGTGTCCATGTTTCTTAAACAACAGACCCCTTCCAAGAGTCCCTTTCAAGTACCTCAAGTTCCTGTACACAGCATTAAAGTGTTCAAAACCTGGTGAATGTATAAATTGACTCACCATGCTTACTGCAAAAGCTATATCTGGACGTGTATGGGACAAATAAATCAATCTTCCGACAAGCCTTTGGTACTGGTCCCTATTCACCACATCTTTAGTTTTGGTAGGTTGTAGCTTTAAGTTGGGTTCAATCGGTGTTTCAGCTGCTTTGCAACCAAGCAAACCTGTCTCACCAAGCAAATCGAGTATGTACTTGCGTTGATTGGCAAATATACCTTCCTTAGACTTAGCAAACTCCATCCCGAGGAAATATTTCAATGTACCCAAGTCTTTGATTTCAAAGTCATTAGCAAGTCTCTTCTTCAATCTTTCTAATTCAACATTATCATCACCTGTCAAGATTATATCATCCACATAAACGATCAAGACGGCAATTTTCCCGTCTCTTGAACGTTTATAAAACATAGTATGATCTACTTGACTTTGACAGTAACCATGACTTTTTACCGCCTTCTTAAAGCGTTCAAACCAAGCTCTAGGAGATTGTTTGAGGCCATACAACGACTTCTTTAATCTACAAACTTTATCTTTACCAAACCTCTCCTCAAAGCCAAGCGGTAGGTTCATAAACACTTCCTCTTCCAAATCACCATTTAGGAAGGCATTTTTTACATCTAACTGATGTAGGGACCAATCAAGATTTACGGCTAAAGATAATAAAACTCGAATTGAGTTTATTTTGGCTACTGGAGCGAACGTTTCTTGGTAATCAATCTCGTAGGTCTGTGTAAATCCTTTTGCAACAAGCCTAGCCTTGCACCTTTTTACACTACCATTAGCCTTGCACTTTACAGTAAATACCCATTTGCACCCTACTGTTTTCTTGTCTCTTGGCAAGTCAACTACCTCCGAAGTACCACTTTTCTTAAGAGCATTCATCTCTTCTATAACTGCTAACTTCCGATTTGGATCATCTAAAGCTTCCTGAATGTTTCTCGGAACAAACAAGTGAGAAATATTTGAGGTAAATGCTCTATGGTGATTAGAAAGTCTCTGGTAAGATAAATATTTGGCAATAGGGTGATTGATACATGTTCGAACTCCTTTCCTAATAGCTATGGGAACATTAAGATCTAAGGACTCACTGTTAGAAGGCACAATAGAATAAGGAATTAGAGCTGAAGATGAAATAGGAATAGAATTACCTTGAAGATTTGAAGGACCATCTCTTGGAGATTTTGGTTAATTCTGTGCTAAAGTGATAAGTAGATCTTTACCATTTTTATGAGTTCTTCTAGTATAAACCAAAAGCTCAGAATTTGGATTGTTTTGATCTGTTTGTAGTATTTCTCCCCCTGTTTGTGATACATCCATGCTTTGCAATGGTTGATTAGAATTTCCTTTATTCTCAACATCTTGAACAGATTTTTCCTGAATTTTTGTTTCGAAAGAAATAGGAGAAATGGTATCACAAATGATTGTATTACGTAGAGAAATGTTCCAAAATTGTCTTCTTCTCTTTCTTTCTCCCCCTGAAGATAATTTTTGCTAAAGTAAGGTTGATTTTCCAAAAAAGAGACATCCATACTGACATGGATTTTTCTGGTTTGAGGATTATATCACTTGTACCCCTTTTTATTTGGAGCATAACCTATGAAAACACATTTTTCAGCTCTAGGATCAAGTTTAGATCTAAGTTTGCTGGGTATATGAACAAATATTGTGCAGCCAAAAACTTTTAAAGGCAAACTAGATTGTATTCTAGATTCTGGAAAAGTTTTTTTGAGGCACTCTAAAGGTGTGATGTAGTTTAAAACTCAGGTAGGCATCCTATTAATCAAATAAGATGTTGTTAAAACAGCTTCTCCCCATAAATACTTTGGAATATGCATAGAAAACATGATGGCACGAGCCACTTCAAGTAAATGTTTATTTTTTCTCTCAGCAATTCCATTTTGCTTAGGAGTATCATGACATGTAGATTGATGTTGGATACCTTTTTCTTTAAAAAAATTTCCCAAACATTCATTAAAATATTTCGTTCCATTATCGGAGCGTAATATATTAATTTTTGTTTGAAATTGATTTTCAACCATATTATAAAAATCTTTGAACAACTTTTCCACCACAGATTTGTCACTTATCAAATATACCCAACACAATCGTGTGTGATCATCTATAAATGTCACAAACCATTTTTTCCAGATAAAGTGGTAATCTTTGAAGGACCCCAAACATCAGTATGAATAAAATAAAATGGTTTGGAAGCATGATATGGTTTTGAGATATAAGTAACACGATGGCTTTTTTATAAATGATAACTCTCACATTGAAAAGATGAACAATCCAAATTTTTAAATAAAGCAGGAAATAAATGTTTAAGATAAGGAAAACTAGGATGTCTTAGTCTAAGATGCCAACACATTATTTGTTCATGAACAGAAATTGAACTAATCCTACTAAAACATTGAGCTTTTTTTATTACTGAAGAGGTTGTCATCAAAATAGTAAAGGCTGTCTATCATTCTAGCACCGCTAATCATCCTCCCCAAGTTCAAGTCCTGGAATTCACAACGAGAATCAAAGAAGGTAACACGACAATCAGAATCTTTGGATAATTTACTCACAGACAAAAGATTACAGGCAAGTTTAAGGACATGAAGAATAGATTTAAGATCTATATTCTCTGAGATTTTTATTAATCCTTTTCCTCCAATAGGTGAGAAACTACTATCGGCAATTCTAATTGTTTCATTACTAGAACAAGATACACAAGAATTAAATAGATGAGACAAACTAGTCATGTGGTCAGATGCACCTGAATCAATGATCCAAGGAGCAGAATTTGAACAACAAGATATAGCATTAGGGTTACCACCTGTTTGAGCAAAGGAAACACTAAGAATACCAGATGATGAATTGCACTTTAGCAGTTTAAGAAGATGATCCATCTGCTCTTTACTAAAGGGACTTGTCTCAACTTCATTTGCCGAAGGATATGCACAAGTGGGTCTATCACCTTGTTTGCTGCTTTTCTAATTTGCTGGTTTGCCATGAATCTTCCAACAAATTTCTCGAGTATGGCAAGGCTTGTTGCAATAGTCACACTGAACTCGAGGTCTTTCATCTGTCTTTCGCTCATTCATCTGTCTTGCATTAGAGGCAGCCAATGTTGAGTTTTCGATAGATACACTAGCACCCTTTTTTCCAAGCATTACATTCCTGCGACTCTCTTCTCTTTGTACTTCAGAAAATACTTCACCAATTGGGGGAAGAGGTTGTCTGCCAATTGTTCTCCCCCTTACTTCATCAAATTCAACATTGAGCCCAGCAAGGAACTTGAAGATGCGGTTGTCCTCCACCATTTTCTTGTTGTGTTTGCAAACTTCTGTAGATTTCCATTCATAATCATTGAATAGATCCAAGTCTTGCCACAACCGTTTCAAAGAGTTGAAGTACTTAGTGACACTATCTTCTCCTTGTCGGATCTCACTAAGTTTTAGTGTTAATTCATAAACTTGGGACTGATTACCTAGATCTGAGTACATCTAGTTGATATTGTCCCAAAGATCCTTGGCTGTTGGATAGCACATATAGTTGGAACTGATTTCTTCATCCATAGAATTCACGAGCCATGTCATGACCATGGAATTTTCTGCATCCCAGGTAGCATGCATCGGGTCCTCCTTTATTGCTTCTTTCGTATCTCCAGTTAAATACCCAATCTTCCCTCGCCCCTGAATATGCATTTGAACGGACTGAGACCATCGCAGAAAATTATCACCATTCAAATGGATAGTGGTGATTTGGACAGAGTGTGAACTAGAGTTGGAGGCTTGGATTTAGGTTTCAGTGGTTTTCCTTGAGTTAGTAGGAGGGCTGGATTGAATTGAGATATCAGACATGGTAAAACCTATAGGTTGGCTAAGGTTTCTGTGGAATAAGTCCTAGGGTTTTTTAGAAAGAGTCAATGGTCAAAATCCAGCTCTGATACGATGAAAACAAAGAGAGATATCTGAAGGAATAATTTTTATGTATTGACTCACTTTTTAAAATACTTTATAGGCTTCCTTCTTATAGAAAATACACAACACACTTCTAGGAACTACATAATTACTGCAGCTAACCTACAAGGAAACTTTCCTAATTTACATAAATTGAATAAATATTTTTATAGAAAAATCAGCTAGCAAATCTCTAAGATTCTGGCAATATCTCAGAAGAATCTTCCATCTTCCAACAGCAATCATGATTTTGCATAAGGGTTAATTTATCTTATATATCTCCCTTTTTTGTCATACAAAAAAAAATGTATTTCAAAGCAACAAATGATAAAAGGGTGCCTAAAAAGACCATTATTTGGGTGACTTTTTACAAATATTATCAGTAAGTATACATAATATCAACATATAAACAAAAGGGCATTTTCAAGATATGATGCACAATTAAATGTTCAATGTCCTTAAACTAATTAAATGGCCTTATGAACAATGTTCAAATGATATTATAATCATGAGTACAAACATTGTTCATAATCAATAACTAATTAAAGTGCGTGAATGTATTATGATACTTGTTAGGGATGGGCTCAACTCAAAAACTGCATGCTTAGCCCGACTAATAGGCCTAGTCTAAATCCTGCTTAGTCTCTTGGTCTTCCAAGTCTCGTGGTTTGAAGACAAGCTAATTCTACTCAAATAGCCAAACACCTTTAGATGGTGACACAAGGCATGGTCTAGTGCGCCCTACTTGCCTATAAATAGGCTCCCTTTTCGAGAAGAAGGGATCTTTTTTGGCTCTCATTCCTACCCAAGCTCTGCCATATTTACTTTATACCTTATTCTTTTCTTACTCTTTTGTATTTTAATCATGCCTAGACGTCCAACCAATGTTGTTAAGAGCTTGCACTTAATGAATAGTGTCATTCGCACCAGTCACTAAGTAGCACACTTGTAGCTACCCCTGTGGACGTAGGCACATTGTCAAACCACGTAAACTTTGGTATCTATCTATTTACTTTACATTGTTCATGATCCCATAACAATTGGTGCTCTTTTTGAAAGTCAAACTCAAGTTAGTTCCTTTCCATGGCACTCTTGATCAAAATTAGTTCAAGGAAATGTTAAGGTAAAGTAATCTGCAGTGCCATAGTTAACTACACAATGCCGCCAAAGAAAAAAATAGCAGCACGAGGGGGCTTTAACTGTGTACTGAGGAGTTGTAGACGCCTCCAAAGAGGATTGGAAGTTGATGTGACATCGCTCCCATGGAATTCTAGAGCTCCACTGCAAAAAAGGAACACAGCGACAAGAAGAGCTAAACATGGCAAAAAGCTAGAAGAGGGTGCCAATTTTAGCACACCTAACATCCACGCTAATCAAACTAGAGAAGAAAGAAAGGAGAACGAGATTAGCCAACTCTGGAGAGAGATCCACAAACTAACTAATATTGTGAAGGATCATGTGATTACCCAGCCCACGACTAGAAAAGCAGTGAAATAACGTCGCAATGAATGAAAAACAAATATCTTATACTTCTCTAACATAAACTTATTCAACCAAAATAGGAATAAGTATTTTTATCCTAACAAAAGATTTTATTCAACAAATTTAAAACTTATCTAGCAAAAATGTTCTCAATATCTTCAATGGCTAATGGAACAAAACACCAAGTTTTCAACTACCATCATTCTTTTCTCCTATGGATATCCAAGTACTACTCTTACTTTCTCAGGATTATCGATAAAATAAAGGTAATCAATGGTGATTATTTGTGAGTCAATTCCTATCTCTTCCAAAAAAAGATTCCAATTTTTTTTCTAAAATTGGATTAACATGAGTGTTTATCTTTCCATAAATTGCATTTCCTATAATAAGTGCCTTAGCAACCATTTCAAACCCCTCTCGAATAAGTTCACTGTCTTTGTCATCTTTTGATTTTTTTTAGCTATTTTATTCATTAAACTACTCTGAAGATCGATAAGAGTTCCACAAAGAGCTTAAGGGGATCTCATGATATCAATGTATTCATCACCTAAAACATCAAAATTCTCTAATTTTGCCTCATCTTAGGAGATTAAATTATCAATATTATCAATATTCTCTCTTAACTCATTATCTATTTTAGAAAATTGTCTTCTTCGTCTCATTTTTGTTGCAGTCACAACATTCTCCCCCATGGCTCAATCGTTACCATAAAGAATCACCATCTTGTCTTAATTTGAAATGGATTTAGTCATCGACTTCTAGGCATAACGATGTGCCTAAAAAATTTATAAGTATTGTATTGTAAGAATATAACTATTAAATGTGAAAGAGTAAAATAAAATAATTATTAAAATTTAATTTTGATAAAATTTACCTTAATCAATCTCTACCAAACTTCATGTTCAGTATCCATAATTTCGAAACTAGATTCCAAGAAAATCCACCCATCCCTTTCTTGAACAAGTCATAACACTGAGAAAATTGGTTTTTATATTCTTCCAACGACTTTTTAGTTTTTCCTTTTCTATGTCTCTCCAAAATTTTTCTTTTACCTTAATGACTATATTATCATAGGCACATTTAGTGAAAGTTCCATTTACTTTGTTTCCCATATTGTTTTTTATGCAAAAATGCATCAACAATAAGCATCATCGTTATTTGCCCTTTATTACTTTCATTAGCAGTAATCACTTTTTTCTTTCTCCGCATGGTTATATATATACATTCATAAAGAAACATGCAAAAAGTTATAATAACACTTGTGGGCGAGGAGATGTTAAGGTTGGCAGCGACAGGGTTGAGGGTGATGGCTGAAGAGAAAGAGGCATGGAACCGATTGCCCCGATGAGGTTTTGGTAATAGCCTGAGGGTGGAGGAGCCATGGGGAAATGCTATGCATGTATTGGGTATAGCACATTTGGGCTTCTTGACATATTAGGCTTGTCAAGGCCTACTAGCCCTACTGGGCTGAAATGTTTTGGGCTTTATGATTAGGACCTAACATAGATTATGCTAGATCTATTAATCGTAATTTTTTTTATTTAATTGTAGTTTATGATTTTTTTTCTAATAGTATATAAACGATTAAGTATTATATCTCATATAAAAATTAAATTATACATAGAAATCAACTTTTTTTAGTAGTACATTTTCATTAGAAGTTACAATCACAATCAGCATATTACATTCCATGAACATGTAACTATGAAAATCACATTACTTAAACTAGGTAAACTAGTAAATAAATATAATAAACTAAACAAACTAGAAAATAATTAGACTAACTCAAGCTCACACTTGGTGAGACTCGAGCCTAAGATCTCAAAGTCTCAGGACCTTCTCCTTGCCACTAAGCTAAAGCCTCATTGGCTACATAGAAATCAACTTGTAACTACGTAATTACGGGAATATCAATATAAAGTTGCAATCCACAGATTTAATTGAAGCTAATATTTTAGTTTGCTCCTTACCATTTACATAAAACATCGCAAGCATTTAACACACAATTCACTACTTACTATTAGTATTACTTAATTACTTAATTAATTAATTATGTATGGAAATTGACCATTTCATACAATCAAATGTTATATATTTATATATATTGAAAAATCAAACGTTAAACACAAGGTCTCTTCTTAATTACTTCTTGTTATTATAGTCGTGTAGTGAATATTTTAGTCTGAAGGGGAATGCCACAAGGCATAACCTGCATGGAAACAAATATAATAATTAAAAAAAAAACCAAAGAGAGAATGACCTTCTCCTAAGTATTATCAGCTACAATTGCTACTAGTTCAGTTTTATATATATATATATGATGCATTAATAGTGTATAGTTTTAATACATTATTAATGCATCCTAAATTGCACTTCATTAATATGCAAACTAAAAATATACCAAACTCTTAAAAATAAATACAAATAAATATTTTTCAATTTGTTCGTAAAAGTTTATTGATGATGTGTTAATTTCTTATGCATTGACAATATATAGAGATTATACATTTTCACTATATCATATATAAATCCTATATATATAATGAAGAACTTTGTACAGTTCACCAATCAATATTTGTGATAAAAATTTATATATATATATATATATATATATATTTGATGAGGGTCAAACCAAAGATTATTAGGCTTTTTTATAAGTCAAGATGAAGACCATTGAGCCTAATGATAGTTTCAGCCTAAGAGAAAAAAGGCCTCAGAAGGCCCATAAATGATCCACTGGGTTATCATTTATGTTGTGGGCCTTAAAGGTAATTACGCGCAAAATAACTCCTATAAATAGGTCACAAGTATCATTCTTAAACCCTAAACTTTATTTGTCTACTAAAAGGCTGTCAAAACCCTGTCTGACTTAAGCATTGGAGTGCACGCACAGGGGAAAACCCCTGCGCCCCCTGATGGTTTTCTTTCTTGCAGAATTCTTGGAGACAGACTAACACGAAGATCGAGAATCGACGTCAGCAATCAATCATTTTTGTTTTATGCAACAACAATTGGCGCCGTCTGTGGGAAACAAACAAAAAGCCAAGTATAAAAGTCTGCGATAGGGCATAGGAGACCTAACACCCACAGGAGACCTATTACCTGCGGAAGACCTGTTAAAAAATATATGTAATAAAATATATATATTCACACGCGACAAAACAGTCTGTCGCACACAAGGTTTCACGCCCAGAGACATGCGACAGACACTCTGTCACAAGCTGGCCCGAGGCTCACGCAAAAGAGTAATTCATGCGACCATTGACACGTGCGACAGACCTTGGACGAGAGAGTGGCTTTCGCATAGCGTTGGGCGAGAGAGTGATTAGCCTGTCACACAAGCCTGTCGACGCATCATCTATTCTAGCCTTAATTTAATACATCACAGACAGCATTTGGCGAGAGACAGCATTGGGTGAGATACTGGCTCTCACGCCCGACAGGCTTGACGAGAGAGAGGCTTTCGCCCGCGGGACAGGCATTGGGCGAGAGAGCCTCCCTTAACGCGTTCTCCCAGTAGCCTCTGCTCCCTCATTTAATGCCCCTTCGCAACTCACAATTGTCAAGTAATTATAGGCTGTAGATTTATCATATCTCACAGCATTTTCACAATGAAAAGTAACGTTGGAAAGTAGCGACAGGCTTCGGGTGTGGTAAATATGTCCTTTTCGCAATCAATGCTGCTGTTTCTGCATTACCTGCCCCTCCTGTAAACAACAGAACAAAACATAAACCAATGTAACCATGGAGTGATGGACCAACCAACCAAACCCAATTTCTGTGCACACAATATTGCTTTGGTGTTTCCCAGTTTGTTATAGTCTCGCAGCTTTCCTTGTTGCATTTTGGCTATGATTGGTTGAAGCTTAGATTATCATTGAAGAAGCAATGATAGCGATGGAAATGATAGCACGAAGATCAAACAATTATTAATTCTTTTTGTACTATTTTCCTGTACAAAGCTGCAGCCATTATTAATTCTACATATCATTATTTTCCCAAGTAGCTATTCATTTACGGTAATATGATTCACCTGCTAGTGAATAGATATGGATTTTAGCATGTGAGTTAGTGGAATATGCCATGTGAGTTAGTGGAATATTATTTTAATAGTGGATTTAATTATTGATTATAAATAATGGTTGAGGACACCATGCCTTTCTTATTTTCTTTTTCCATTAATGCTTCTCCCATCTATTTGAGAATGCGTAGAAGACACTTGATAGTTACATAGAGAACATAAGCTCTGCCAGTCGTCACATACTGCTAAAATGGGGGGCTTCGTACTTATTCAATCAATTGGATAAATTTCATGGTATCCCAACATTGGATGCGAGACACGCGTTCATGAGTAAAGCCATAGTGATATTGTATGACAACGTAGATCTAACTGAAACTTAGGAGGCAGGAAGCGTGTAGAGTAGGGCAGTAGGGTGCACATGTCGAGATAAAGCAATATGGTCGATCACAGTTGCCGCAGACAAGGTCCGCCCAATTCAAGTGAGCATATGTCCTGCACGGAAGGCCACTCTGGTAACGCGGTGCTCAACCACGCGACAGCCAAAACAGGCGAACAAAAGCCATGTGGTAGACTTCTTGGCGAGAGGACGCCACGCCCATGCATCAGCAAAAGCGACGATCACATCTACCCACAGTAGGCTCATTAGATGAGAGGATGCCTCGCCCATTTGACAGCCAAAGTGGCGAGTGAGGTCAACACGACAAGCTTTATGGCGAGAGTGGGGCTCGCCTGCGCGACAGCTAAAGCGAGAGAGCAATGATTCCCGCACGCGACATCTCCCTTGGGCGAGAAGAGTCTCCTGCGGACTGATAGCGAGAGAAGGGCTTCCACTCTCGGCATCCCCCTTTGTCGAGAGAGTGGCACGTGAGGTAGGTGCCCTGGTAGAACAACGTATGCGTGCAAACAAAGCCTAACTAGAAATGCTTGTTTGGCGATGGTGCACAAAGGACTATTACGTGGGCTCGTGCCAAGAACGGAATGTGGGCGAGCAGGACCATGCGGCAGGACCCTTTGGCGAGAGATAGCAACTTGCGCATGCAAGGGAGGTAAGGCGCCACACGAAGAGCACACGCAAGCGTGAATGTGGCGAGCATGTTGCATTGTAGGCCTTTGATGAGAGATTGTAGCTCGCCTATCGACAGCCAGAACAGGCGAGCACAGTTAAACGGGACACGAGTTTTGGTGAAAGAGTAAAACCATGAAGACGGGCACCGCACATACGCGACAGTCTCAGGCAGTAAAGAGATGATGGCAAGCACGACCCATAGAGTAAAAGATTGAGAAAACAGCTAACGTACGGTAGGCATCGCCTCAACAGAAGGGCTCCTGCCATGACAGGTCAACCCACCGTACGCAAGGAGGTAGTGCAAATACACGAGCACTGATCCCAAGCTACATGCTTGCCCAATGGGTAAAAGGTAATGGTGAGCACATTCGACAGGTTATATTGCAATAAAGCGGTTCGTCCTATGTAACAACCATGCGGGTGAGAAAATGTCGCACAGCAAGCATTCTAGGTGAGCAAATGGCTCCCATGAGCCCAACCTCCCTTGCACAAGGTGTGAAGCAATGCTAATGAATGCAATGTCATGTGGCGAGCACAAGACCACCGCAGCAGACACTTTCGGTGAAGGAGTGGCATGTGGCGATTGCATAACCAATGCCACAGCCTGGCCTCCGTAGCAAGGCTTGCTTGGGAAAACACTTGCTAAGGTGCGAGAAGCAATCTAGATGGACAAGCAAGGAACAAGTTAAAGGGTTTGGCAGAGATGCACACATAATGCTAGATGAGCTCGCCCAGGAAAGGAAAGAGCTAGACGAAGAGCTCAAAACGAGCGAGCGTAAGTCCAGGGGAGCTCTATTGGACGAGTCCCAACCAAGGACCTCGGGGAACACGCTAAAACTTCAAAGGCCAGCTCATGCTCGCTCGGGTGCATAAAAACATAGACAAGCGGGTGAAACCGGGCAAGACACAAAAGATCAGACGAGCTAGTGGCCGCCACGTGAGTATGGTTGTGGGTAGTGAGCAAGAATACGACCATCCTAAGACCTAGGCGAGCAGGCCCTTGTCGACCAAGACAGGAACTCACCTAGGAAAGGGAACTCTATGGATGAGCCATTTAGAGTGACTAAAGTGAGAAAGGATTAGGCCATTTTGTACATCATCAGGTGCACGCCCATGTAATGAAGGACCGAGAGAGGATGCGCTCTCCCAGACAATGAGAACTCCAGTTTGCAAGCAAGACTTTGGTGAGCCCAGCCGCAAAAGCTCTCCATGAACACAGCAGAGCTCGATTGGTGATTTGGCTGAACGCCCAGCAAAGAAGAAATCAAGATGGCGAGCACATTTCAAATGCGACAAGCTCCCCACTTTGATAAAATACCAGCGAAGAAAATTAGGTGAACACAGCACCCATAGGCAAGATTCCCCTGTTAGCATAATGCAGGCAAGCAAAGAACACCCGAGTCATGCCTTTCAGCAATGGCTAGCAACGCTGGCGAGCACAGAATCCAAACTACTGGTTCGCCTGTTAGAAAAAACTTTGGTGAGCACATTTAAATTTGACGATCCAAGCACACGCCCAAGTGCAGGATCTGAGCGGAATGATCTAGAATCTTCTAGACCTAGTGTGCACACTAATCTGACAGAGTGTCCAAAAGCTTCCTTCGGCCCATCTGTCGATCGTATGACACAGAAGCTTCCAAGAACTACTCTAGCAACCATCTAGAAGTGGCTTAAGTCCCACACACTTGGCCTATTGACAACCACACATGTGAAAGAAGGTTTGTCTATATAAAGGGTGTGTCAGCTTCGTGAGTCCTTTAAGCAAGACAAGGACATGCCAGCTTAGGGTGTCACGATCAAGGCTGTGTCTCCCTTGTAAGCCCCCATGCATAACATTCTTGAGTATCAATACAAGTGAGTGCTTGGCACAGTGAAAATTACAAGCACATTCAAGCAGAGACGCACACTGGTGTGGGGGAATTGTCAGTGTTTTGTCAAAACATAGAAGATCAAAAAAAAAAAAGAGCACGTGGCCAATTGCTTGGATGCAAGGTTAACGAAGTCCCTTACACATTGTTATAATCTTCATCGACCAAGCAGGGCCATACGGGTGGTAGCTAGATTTGAGGTACTCTCATATGATGTTTTCGATTTTCTTGTCCACTCTAACAGTTGTGATTGAATTAGGCAGGTGTCCGAGGCAGGCATTACCCACTGTCGTGTAAGGCAGCGAGCCAGGGAGAGCTTGGTTCGATATAGTTGGATCAAAAATAACTTGTGGTAAGCTCGTGAAGATTTTACAAAGACAAAGACTTGGAATTGTACTAGTGGTAAACATTTGCTATTATTGTTTTAACATTTGTTGCAATTATATTGTTACTTACTCCATTTACTACATTATGAAACGAAAGGCCAATTATTTTTATCTGTACTATGATAATCCTCCATGTTTGATACACATGTTGCAGGAATAGAAGAAGACAAAACGAAAGCTGGCCAAAGAAAAGGGCTTGAAACGAAAAATGCGCGAGACGGGCACAAATAAGTCCCTAAGCAAAAAATGCACGAGACGGGCAAAAATAAGTTCCTAAGCGAGAAAATACAAAAGTCCCTAAGCGAAAAATGTGCGAGACGGGCAAAAATAAGTCCCTAAGCGAGAAGATATACAAGACGGGCACAAATAAGTCCCTAAGCGAAAAATGCGCAAGACGGGCAAAAATAAGTCCCTAAGCGAGAAGATATACAAGACGGGCACAAATAAGTCCCTAAGCGAAATATGCGCGAGACGGGCAAAAATAAGTCCCTAAGCGAGAAGATATACAAGACGAGCATAATAAGCAAAAAATGCACGAGACGGGCAAAAATAAGTCCCTAAGCGAGAAAATACAAAAGTCCCTAAGCAAAAAATGCGCGAGACGGGCAAATCAAAAGTCCCTAAGCGAAAAATACATGAGACGAGCAAATCAAAAGTCCCTAAGCACAAAAGGGTGCGAGACAGGCAATTCAAAAATCCCTAAGCGAAAAATGCATGAGACGGGCAATTCTATAAAGTCCCTAAGCGAAAAATGCGCGAGATGGGCAAATTGTGATACGATACCCAAGTAAGAGTTCTTCTTTAGATGAAAAGTGCTTCATAAGAAGAACTGGTGAGCACACAGTATATAGGCTGCGAGGTATGTTACAAGGTATGCTACAATTTTATCATATTTTATGTTGGCATTTCGGATATAAACGATGTTATATTCTTATGATGTTATATTCTTATCAATTCTATAAAGTCCTTAGGCACAAAAGGGTGCGAGAAGGGCAAATTCGAAAGTTCCCAAGCGAAAAATGCGCGAGATGGGCAAATTAAAAGTCCCTAAGCACAAAAGGGTGCGAGATGGGCAAACCAAAAGCCTGAAGCGAAAAATGCGCGATGTAGGCTACGCATGTACTTGAAGCGAAAAGTGCACGATGTAAGTCATGCATAAAGTTTAAGGGCTTGAAGCAAAAAATATGCGAGGTAAGCCACGTACTCAAAGAAAAAAGCTTGAAGTGAAATATGCGTGATGTAGGCTACGCATGTACTTGAAGCGAAAAGTGCACGATGTAAGTCATGCATAAAATGTAAGGGCTTGAAGCAGTAATTGGGTGACATAAGCCACATATGTAAAAGAACTTGAAACAAAAAGTACACGAGGAAAGTCTGATTACTACGTAAGATTAATACAAGGTAAATGTGTAGTTGCCTCTGTAGATGAATTTAAAAATGTGTTGATCAGTTTGTAAAAAACTAAGCTCTTTCACAAAAAACTAGGGAGCAGTCTAGATTAACTTCTGCCTCAAAAGGAGCTTCGATACTAACATGCACCCAAGCATGTACGCCTTGAGGTGCTATAATTATCTAAATCATCTTCGTCCAAGCCTGTGAGAACCCTGACCATCTCGAGTCGACGAAAAGGGTCTTAAAGGCTGGTAAGATCAGATAAATCTTTATAAATGCCTATCCTCAGAAAAGGTTCCAAATCCTTAGCATCTGGATCAAGCTTTAACCAATCAGGAGCATGCCAAGCACAAATTGCATTTGATGAAACCAATTAAGAACATATGCATCCTCTTGTGGCATTTCTTGACAATGCGCCCTCATGGCCTTAACCAAGATTTGGTTTTCTTCCTCTTGGCTAATAGAAGGCTTTGGTGGCTCCGCAATCTTGTAATTTCTTCTTATAGCTCTTGGTTTCGGTCAGCTAAGACCTTGAATTTGAAAAGAAGGGTGGTATATTCCACTTGAGAAGCATTTAGCTCAGAGGAAAAAAACATATCTCGGTAGTGTCCTGAAAAAGGCACTTGACAAAAGAAATGATGACACGATGTCATTTTTGTTACAAATGATGATGAAATCCACTAGTTGAGCCCTCAAATGAAGATGAAAAGACTTGTAATAATCCCAGAAAGAGGGTAGCAAAAGAATTTGAAAAGCTCATTCTTTATATACTCTTTCACATTGTAAACCCTGCGACAGAGTGGGGAGCAATTGATGAGGGTCAAACCAAAGATTATTGGGCTTTTCTATAAGTCAAGATGAAGACCATTAGGCCTAATGATAGTTTCAGCCTAAGAGAAAAAAAGCCTCAGAAAGCCCATAAATGATCCACTGGGTTATCATTTATGTTGTGGGTCTTAAAGGTAATTACGCGCAAAGCAACTCCTATAAATAGGTTACAGGTATCATTCTTAAACCCTAAGCTCTATTTGCCTACTAAAAGGCTGCCAAAACCCTGTCTGACTTAAGCATCGGAGTGGGCGCACAGGAGAAAACCCCTGCAACCCTGATGGTTTTCTTTCTTGCAGAATTCTTGGAGACAGACTAACACAAAGATCGAGAATCGACGTCAGCAATCAATCATTGTTGTTTTGTGCAACAACAATATTAAATCCAATCCTTGATGAATTTTGTCACGATATGTGACAATGAATTTATATATATATATATATATATAAACTATCATTTAAAGTAATCTTTCAATATTTACTATTCATATGAACCCCCGATTTTTGTGCCATCTGTGGCTTTATTATTGGCTCTAAAAGAGGCAAATGTATGTATAAAAAGAAAAAAATCCATACTTTTTCATTTTTTTTTCCAGGACCTTTAATAATTTTTTAGCCCTTCTAATATTTTTAGTTAAATTCTTTGGAACTATCTAGCCTAAAATTCCCATGCCACTTGTTTATTAGTGCAACTCCTTTTAAAACTATCAATTTTTTTAGCGCTTTAACTTTTCTTATAACGTGAAAATAATTTTTTTATATTATAGATTTATTTTAAATTTAGATTTATTATCCTTGCAATTCTTTTAACAGTAATATGAGAAATTTATTAGGTATGTACAAAAACAGTTTCAAATGATTATTTGGCTATCCTGTAGTGACTTTTTTACTTGTCACTTTATTTTTTAAAATATTTTTATTAATATTTATTAGTTATGATAATAAATTTTAAAAATATCAAAACAATCTCCAAAGAGATTATTTAATTGGCACACAATAAATAATTAATAGATTTATATATGACGCACTCAAAATTTATAGTCTTATACAGTGTCATTACACTAAAAGTTGATATAAACAAACTAAAAAAAGGTCAAATCTTAAAAAATAAATACAAATAAGTTTTTTCAATTTACTCATAAAAACTTAGCATTTTTTTTAGTTTGCTCATTAATAAGGTATTAACCTCCGGTGTGTTGACAATGTGTAGAGACTATACATTATACTGCCAGTGCATCATATATAAACTTATACTTAATAATTAAGTAATACTTGCAAATACTTCTGAGTTACATGTTTTTTTAAAAATCTATATAAATTACACTTGCAAATGCGTACATGTAATTTGTAAATAATTAAATTTTAAATATTTTATTTTGATACTTAATAAAATATAAATATTTTTAATATTATATATATTAAAAATAAAAATCTTAAAATGTTTCAATAAATTATTGTTTCTATTATTTAAATTATAAAAAAATGTACAAATACTAACATTCATATATGCAAACATATAAACTCATATTTCTAAATGCAAATGTATAGGACAATTATTCAATACACCATCAATAGAGTTTTTTGACTTCACAAGCGAGATTAGTATGATGACACATGTCTTATTTTATTTATTTATTATTTTTTTAAATATTTTTAAAAAATATATGTTATCATCTTAATCCTGCTTGTGGAATCAAAAAATTTCATTGATGGTATATTGGATATTAATCCAAATATATATAGGATAATTATTTCATACATAGCCGGTGAAGTTTTTTTTACTCCACAAGCAAGGTTAAGATCATGACACATGTATTATTTATTTATTTTTATTTTTTAATATTTTATAGGACATGTGTTATGATCTTAACACTGTTTGTGGAGTAAAAAAAACTCCACTGTCGATGTATAAAATAATTATCCATATATATCATGATATATATTTTGTTATTACATTACTAGAATAATTATTTCATCCACCTCCAGTAGAATTTTTTTACTTCACAAGCAATGTTAGGATCAAGACACATATCTTATTTTATTTATTTTTTATTTTTTAATATTTTTATAAGATATATATCGCGATCCTAACATCGTTTGTGGAGTAAAAAAACTCCACCGGTAGTACTTGTAATAATTATCCTACATTACTATTACTTTTAAGATAATTATTTCATATACAGCTAATAGATTTTTTTATTTTACAAATAAAATTAGGATCATGATACATGTTTTATTTTATTTATTTCTTTACTTTTTAAATATTTTTAAAGAACATATACGATGATCTTCGTACCGCTTGAAAAGAAAAAAAAATTCACTGACTATATAAAATACTTATCCTTACTTTTATATTCAACAATGAAGCGTTGACTCAACACTTGTTTCTTTAATTATTTTAGAAATAAAAAATCTCAAGGAAATTTCCACATTTCTTGCTGCCATTTATTTGATCGCAAAATTCTGACTCCTACGATCGCGAAGCCTAAAACATACGAAACCTAGCTATCAGGTTATAGAAAATGTAAGAAAAATACGAGAGAAATTGAAAGTAATTAACTAGGAAATACAGGTGCCTATGAACTCGCCCGATGACGAAATCCAATGGTTATTAATATGGTTGACCTTGACAAAAACGTACGCTATGTTATTGCGAATTAATTATTAACTTATAGGACCCTCTATTCGGCTTGGCTTTTATTTATATATATAAATAATGTAATGATAGTATATAATTTTTATACATTATTAATATATAAAAAGTTAATACTTCATTAATAAATTTTTATGAGTAAATTAAAAAAAAATTGTTTGTATTTATTTTTAAGAACTTAGCTTTTTTTTTAGTTTGTATATTGATCAAGTGTCAATATTTAATAGATTGACTGTGTATAAAAACTATATATTATCAATGCATAGTATATAAACCATATATATATATATATATATATATATATATATATGTATAAAACGAAATTGTTAAGGGGATGTGTTTCCAACCACTATGCTATGGTTCTTGCATATCCAGTTGCTGTCAAGTAACTGACATCTTTGTTAGGAATGCATGCCACTGCTGCTTTTACTCAGACTTGTTTTTTCAAATTATGGTTGTTTCGGGTTTTATTTTTTAAACTTAGATACTTTTAAACTTTATTCCTAAACGCATGTAATTAGAAATAATTTGAAATAATTAAATTTCACATCAGCATTTTATTTAAAAAATACACGTAACTATCCTTTTTAGCTTCTTCTATCTCTATTCTTCCCAGAATCTATATTCACGTTTCTTTCAAAATTTGATCTTTTTCCTTTTTATGTCAACAGAAAATACATCGTTAAAAAAAAGAAATAAATAACAATTAATTTCATGTCTTTTGAGATTATGAATTTTGCTTCTTTTTTTTTTAGTTTGTTCTTATGTACTTTCATCTATTTTTCAGGTCAATTTCATGTCTACAAATTACATTGCTTTGAGAATTAAGTTTAAAACTACTTTATTTTAGGAAATAAGATTGAAGAACACATAGGTACGTATAGTGAAAAAAAACTTCTTCTCTCATGTTGCAAATATCTATGTACAATTTTCTTTTTTTTTTTTGCATTAGGGTTGGACGTTATTTAATTTATAATCAAGTTTCCTATTGAATTGGTTTAAAAGTGAGAAGTTTGATTTGGTTTCAAAATGGTAAAAAAATAATTAATATTTTGATTTTAGTTTGTTTTCTAAAATTTTTTGAAATCAGAACCATACAAACCAAAAATGGAAATGAAAATATATAAATAATCTAATAACATTCGTATTTGTATAAATATTTTATTATTTTATTCATATATGTTTCTATATATAATTATAAATTCACCTAAAATATATATATATATAATCATTTATTAAGACTAGGTTATGATACATGTGTGTATATATACATACATACATATATATATATATATATATATATATATATATATATATATATATACACATACATATATATATATATATGGGTGTGTGTGTGTGTGTGTATTTGTACAAATGTGAAATTTTTTTAATCGATTTGAGAATGTTTAAATTCTGTACAATTTTTTTTAACTTGTTAAAAAAATCAAATAGAAGAGCAAACCAACCAAATTATTTAATTTGGTTTTTATTTAATTTGATTTCTATTATAGATTGGAGATTAGTTTAATTTCATAATAAATTTAGAAACAAAAATCTTAATTACTTTGGTGTGAACTTTATCTTAAACCAAACCAAAAGGCATCAAACTACTTTCACTAGTTAAGATGATATTCCATGAGAATGTAATAAAAAGTTTCGTTGATCAACAACTTTCACTTATGGGACTAAAATTAAGCCTGTTTTGACTAATTTGCATAAATCTAGTCGCGAAGAGCAAGCTCTTGATATAGGACTGTTTTTCTTTTGTACCAAAAAAAGGACTGTTTTTCTTCTATTTTATTTTTGTCAGAAAAAATAAAACAAAACAAGTTCATTAAAAAAAATTATCACTTTTGATATAATCGATGAAAATACATCTAAATTACGGGGTTTGTTTACAGTAAAATCGCAAAATATCGATCTTACTGTAAGGTCATGAGATTTTATGAGACATTCAATATCTCATGAGAAATTTAATTTATAATAAAAGTTAAAAAAATATGTAAATAATGATTTAACAGGTCAACATGTAAACTTTATTTTAATAAAATATAATATAATTTGAATTTTTATCAATTTAAAAAGTAATAAAATATTTAAATTATATTTTTATGCATTTATAGTACAACTAAAATTACAATTTTATCTCTTTAAAGTATGAGAATAAATTATTTGACATATTAAATTTTATAGTTTGTTTCATTAGATTATAGGATATAATAAAATCACTCCATTGTTATTTTAAAGCAGTTGATTGTTTTTCATTATGTTTACTTTATAATATAGAAAAAATAAAAACAAATGACTAATCTTAAACTAGTGAATTTTCTGTCATTTCCCTCAAAAATCTTAAATGAGTTGGGAGTGCAAAAAAGTGAAGCTGAACGAATGGTGTGTAATTGTGTATAAGGCTTGGATAATCAATGAAAATGTAAATTCCCAACGTAACTTCCCATCTCTAATGGCTGCCAAGCATGTTTATTCAATAGTCTATATATATATATATATATATATATATATATATATATATATATATATATATATTATATATATATATATGGTTTGTTTAATCATGGAAGTTCACATTGGTTTTTCCTTGGTGCTTAAACCTCCAAATTTTGCTTTGGTTCTTAAACATGAGTTTTCACAAATTTTTGATTTACTTTACTGTTAAAACTTCAATTTTCTGGATAGAAAATAAATAGAAATTATTTGGCCCATGAAGTAGAATAGTTAGGGATATCTATTCTTCTAAAACATATTTATAGGTAAAGCCTTGCAGTTGGAACCAATAATTAGTTAGGACTCTTTGTAGGCTCGATTATAATTATATTAATGCATAAACTGAACTTCATAACTATTGAAAGATACACAAACATGTTAGTTCTTAAAAATTTTATGGTTGTTTATCGTATTTATATACTTATTCTAGTACTTTTTTACTTATTTTCATTTATTTTATGACGAATTTAATTAATTTTATGGTTTTTTTTTTGCTTATCTAGTGTTTTTACACTTATTTTCATTCATTTTACAATGAATTTCGTAAAATTTATGGTTATTTTTCATATTTTTATATTAATTCTAGTATTTTATGTTTTTCTCATTTTATTTACATTAAATGTCATAAATTTTATGGTTAGTTAATATTTTTTATACTTATTATAGTGTTTTTACACTTATTCTCGTTTATTTTACGATAAATCTTATAAATTTTACGATTAGTTATCACATTTTTATGCTTATTCTAGTGATTTTTAATGCTTATTTTAGTTCATTTTACGATAATTATTATCAATTTTACGATAAATTTGTTAGTATTAATTCTGGTACTGTCTTATTCCAAAAAAAATTTTGTTTTAAATTTTAACTTGGGCAGTCGAATGCCCATTTCGAGCATTCAACTGCCTTATTTATCTTTTTAAACAGAATACTTGAAGGTAAAAGCAATCGTCTGCCATATATAGGCAGTCAACTGCCCTTTTCAAAAACAAATTTTTGTTTAAAATTTTAACTTGGTAATACTTTTGAACCATCCTCATGATCAAATAAGAACTAGGCTACAGTAAATGTGAATGTTGTAGGCAACAATCATGACTAAGACGGTATGTTGAAAACGCACCAGCTTCAAAGATGCAATGAAGGAACTGACAAAGAGGTGTGGACGTCTGCCTGGGGTAATTGTACAAATGATAGGCAAAATCAAGGCTGAAAAGATGCCTAAAGACCAAAATAAAGCTAATCAAAATAATAGCACTGTCAAATTAGTTTAACACAGATTACCAAGAACAAATGAAAAATCAGCTCCATAATTGCGGCTTAGTCGTTCGATTTTTGTTATAGAAGTTGTTCAAAATTTCAATTGTTAAATTAGTAATGCTTTATTGTATTTTTTAGTAATATATAATATATAATGATAATTTAAAAAACTAAATTAATGGGTTATTAAGTTTTTTTACGATGAATTTAATAAATTTTAAGATTAATCTAATCAATTTTACAATTAATGTCATAAAATTTACAAAGAATTTCAAAATTTTGCAATAAATGTTACAAAATTTACAATGAATGTCATAAAATTTTACGATGAATGTCATAAATTTTATGATAAATGTTACAAAATTTACAATTAATGTCATAAATTTTACGATGAATTTTATAAATTTTATGACGAATGTCATAAATTTTACGATAAATGTCACAAATTTTACAAGGAATCTTATAAATTTTATGATGAATCTAATAAATTTACAATAAATGTTATAAATTTTATGACAAATCTCATAAATTTTGTTATGAATATTATAAATTTTACGATTAAAATTACAAATTTTACAATAAATATCATAAATTTAACGATTAGTTATCAATTTTAAGATAAATATCATATTTAAAGTGTTATCTCTATGGGTAGTCGAATGCTTAGAAAAAAACATTCGGCTGCCCATGAAAAATTTAAAAGGGGTTAGTTCTTAATCAAAGGCAGTTGACTATCTCAAATAAAAGTTGACTGCCTTAATAAGCTAACCCAACACTTTTCTTTTTTAAAATTTAATCTTCATCAAAACATTTTAATTTAAAGAACTCCATTGTCTCTTTCTTTCTCACGTGGAAATCATGGCAAGTCTCCCAAAGAGACGAGACAATGGTTTCATGATGATAGAGAACTGTAATGATACAAACCTATTATCTATAAAATCTATATAAAACTGAGGAGTTTTATCAAGAAAACGAGAAAGAGAGGATTGCCTTCCCAAATTCCCATGGTATTCTTTTTAATTTGTATGGTTATGTTTGAAATAATGTATTAAATGTAAAATAAATTTGCATTAAACCTTTTCCTTTTTCTGGTTAAAAAAAAACCATAATATTTTTAGTCAACTTAGCGCTACAAATCACTTTTTCTCCTCTGTACATAAAAGTATACAAACCGTGAAGTTGATTCTTGCAAATATGACAAGAAGCCAAAAAATAATCACTTCAAAACTCCTTATATTTACTTATATTATTTTTTATAGATGAAGAAGAAGCAGAAAAAACACTGCAATTCTTCTTGTTATCATCAAAGTAAATATGTTTTTTTTATCAAATTATCTTTTTTTCTGATGGACATTTTTTTTTATTAAATTATTGCCAAGATGAAAAAGTACACAAGTGCAATTCTCAGTTAATTCATCAAGATAAATTTATTTTTAAATTTCCTTCGGTATTTTTTTTAATCAACTTAAATAATTGTGAGAATTAAAAAAAGTTTAAATTGGTAATATACTTAATATATAATGGTAATTGTTATAACTACTTGAAGTGGTTACCAGGTGAAAATTATTTTTTATCTTTAAAATTTAATCAATGGCTTAGAATAATTGTTTCTAATCTAAAGGTCATAATTCACTGACCTTATAATAAGGTTAAATTTTATAAATTTATTGTAGAATTCCCCCTAAATTACGATAAATATATTGATGATTACAAACTCGTAAATAGCGACAAGGGTTAAACTCGACGACAACATTTATGCAATATAATTCTATTTAAAGAAGTCTTTTTATATAAGTTTTTATTCTCTTCATATATATATATATATATATATATATATATATATATATATGTGTCAAAGATTAATTAGCTGTAATACTAATTCTAATTTCTAGTTATTAGACTAATGAGAGAATATAGTGTAAATATTAAATATACAATAAAAAATGATCTCAACATTATTAGTGAAATTTTAAACTTCGTTAATGAGGTTAAGGGTTACTACATATTTATTATGATATATAAATATAAATTAATAAATTCACATAAAATGTAAAAGAAAATATGTAACAATATTTTAGTTTTTTTTTGAATTTTAAAAATTTTATCAAATTTTTTTGGACTAGTGTCAGTCACGTAATGAGAGAGATTAATCTCATATCTAATATGTTATGAAAATATATCGTAATTTACAACAAAACAATTTATACCTTATTTAACATGAAAAATGAAAAACAATTTAATAAAATTGAACCGAAAGCCTAACTTGTGAATATTCATACAGACTTAAACATGCTTCTAGATAATATAAAACACGTTAATAAATAAATTGCAGAAGCTATAGAATCAAACCTCTAGCCATTGCACTCTGTTGTTTGCTGTTGAACAGTTCCTTGGATTTAACAGTCGTCTTTGATCACTACCAAGCCTTCCAAGCACTCAGAACCGCTTCTTGATGGTGTCTAGCTATAGTGGTAATTGTGCTTGGGGACTGGAATTACTCTTCTGTTTTTATAAACTCAGAGCTTCAGTTTTCTGACAAACTCAATACACATTCTTACCATCACAAAACGTGTTTTTAAAAGGCCAGAGAATCAGTTGATATCAATGTGAAATCATAGACCATAATCTTGGCATTAATCATCACAGGTTATATATGGTAATGACCAGATTTTGTTAACAAACAAATCTAGTCCTGTCCTGTGTTCAATGGATATGCTAACATTCTCACACTTGGTCCATGTATTTCACTCATAAAAGAAACAAATCACATGAATCATGGTGATAGTTCCTCTAATGGCAAGTATTATCTTCCATGTATTACTGTGTAAAATGTTTCTAAATCAACCCATTTTCACTTAACAAATAAACCTCATGTTTATTCTCGGTCCAAACAACAAGGATATTTCTCAAATAAACCAAAATGTACACAAATCAAAATGAGAAACATCATATCATTAATAAGAGTTTCAATTACAATCATAATGTGGGACCAAGTCCCATCATCTCTACATGATCTTTAAATTTAAACAGTGGCATGCCCTTAGTCAAAGGATCAGCTAACATCAATTCAGTGCTAACGTGTTCAATTACCACTTTTTTATCTCTAACACATTCTCTAATGGCTAAGTACTTAATGTCAATGTGCTTACTTTGACTTCCACTCTTATTGTTCTTAGCCATGAATACCACGGCTGAATTGTCACAATATATCTTCAATGGCTTAGATATGGAATCAACAACTCTAAGCCCACTAATGAAACTCTTAAGCCATACACCATGTGAGGTAGCCTCAAAACAAGAAACGAACTCGGCCTCCATAGTGGAAGTGGCAATCAGTGTCTGCTTAGCACTCTTCCAAGAAAAAGCTGCACTGGCAAGCATAAAGATGTAATCGGATGTTGATTTTTGGGTATCAACACAGCCAGCAAAGTCTAAGTCTGAATAGCTAATCACCTCCAACTCATCGGTCCATCTATACATAAGCATGTAGTCCTTAGTGCCTTGCAGATATCTAAGCACCTTCTTTGCAGCTCTCAAGTGGTCCATCCTCGGGTTTCTTTGGTATCTACCCAACATTCCCACAGCAAAAGCAATATGTCACGGGTCAACTTTTTCCACTGAATTTTCTCCACCTCGTGATGGCACTAGGCTCTCCGCGCGCCTAGTTCAGCCACTCGATTTGTGAGTAATCGACACTCACCCGACAGCACACTGGCGTACAACAGTATGCGCACCACCTCGCAAGCACGCGCACAAGCACAATAGCAAAGATAAGCACACACACACAAAGCCAAGCACACACGTTTACAGGAACTCCCCCATTCCCAACCTTTTATTCACACTTAAAAGGAATTACACAAGTCTGCTGCGTGGACTCTCGTACAAAGCCTGAGTTCTCTACTCTCGTACAAAGCCTGAGTTCTCTACTCTCGTTGATCTCACTGGAATCTCTTAATGAGATGTCCACTGTTGTACACGACTTTATATAGACAATCACTTGGTTGACATCCCCAGTCATTAGGAACTCTAGTCTATCTAAAATTCCTAGGAGACCAAGCTCAACAAAAACTCTTCACCTGCCAGAGTTCTGGCCTCACCATGACTCTGCCCTGCGCACAGTCATTTGTCCAGTGCTTGTTGGTCGCCGGCTCATATCTTGAGTGCCAGGTGTGCGCACTCATCCAGGGCTCTTCCTCCGCTTTTAGAATCCCACTTGGACTCAAATTAGCTATCCACGCATATCAGATCATGCCTCTAAGAGTCTGGTACGAAACTGCCAATTGCCACATAGTCCTGGTCGCACTAGAACTCTTACCAGCATCTTCCACCTCTTCAGCATCCGCGCGCCCATCCAATCAGAATCTGACTTTCCTTTCAGAGTCCTGGTCGAACTAGACTTCCTTCTCACGTCTGTCTCACTCATCAGCATCTACGCACTTCTAACCCGACACCCACGGTCCTAGTTCCGCACATACTTGCACATTGCCCAGACATGTGCTACGCTGCCTCCTACCACAGCGCATACATCCTGCACGCTTCGATTGTCATCCGCGCATGTCCCGCACATGCTTTTGCTTTCACAGCCAACGAAAGCCTGTCCCATGCCTGCTCCCTAGGCATGGCTAGTCTCGGCCCGCACCAGCTTGCGCAAGGGCGTGCCCCAGCTCACTAAGGCGTAACAAACTCTCCCCCGCTGAATGGAGCCAACGTCCTCGTCGAGAGGTTGTCTAAACGAGCTCACTGCTCCTTGCATCCACACACTGTCCCATAGTGCTGCAAGAGTTTCTCACACGAAACATTCCACCAATTCTGACCATATGTACCTCGAGCATAACGATCGCTAACGATCGCTGTCGTAACGGCTTCGCGCTCAACGAATTTGAAAACATTTAAAACAAGGAGTCACCACCAATCTTTTTTTGTCTAGGTGTGATTGGTCACCTAAATATTTATCTTTTTAACAAAATCTCAAAATTAATTAAGTTTTATTAAAAAGACAATTTTTGGTCTGCGAAAACAAAATTGGGTCCGGGAGTACGGTTACGCGTGGGGAAGGATTACCACCTCCACGACGCCCGTTAAAAAAAGGTACCATAATAATCATGTGTTATCCTTTGGTTTCAATAAAATGGTCTTGAATTAATATTTAAAAATAATTCTTATTTCATTGCAATCAATTTTATTCTTTTTATTCAAAGTCATTTTTTATTTGTAAAAATCATTTTGTTTTATTTTAAAAAAGTTAAATTTTATTTTTCAAAAGTGAATGTGAACCTTTTGTATTGAAAAATTAAATCAAATATCCCAATACTCTGGTAACATTTGGAATAATTTTCCTCACCTAGAGATTTCTTAAGAATCACTACTTGTGAGTTCTATAGAATCTCATCATCGGAAGATTCACACTCGCTTTAAGAATTATTATGGATGCAAATGATGCAAACAGATAATGAATAATGCAAATAAATTTTTTTTATAATTATTATTTTTTATATGAATATTTCTCTATTTATTTTAAATAAAAATTGTTATTATTGAAAAATTGCACTAAGTATCCCAATACTCTGGTAACACTTCGCTAATTCCTCTCACCTAGGGATCAGTCAAGAAATCACTACTTGTGAGTTTCATGATATCCCATCATCGGAAGAATTTCATTTATTTTGGAGATTTTAATATTTTACGCGGATGGAATTATAAAAAGAACTTTATATTTTAATTTTTATTAATGAAACTCTTATTATTGAAAAATTTAACTAAATATCCTATTACTTTGGTAACATTTAGCTAATTCCTCTCACCTAGGGATCAGTCAAGAAATCACTACTTGTGAGTTTCATGACATCCCATCATCGGAAGTTCATTTATTTAAATTTAATATTTTGATTTATTGTCTTGATTCCTTTGATTATTTCCTTTTATTAAAATTCTATTATTACTTATTTAATTTAATTACCCCTCTTTAACTTTGGAAACTTTACTATTATTAATTTTGTTGATTTAATTATTTTGCATTTATGTATTTCTAAAATCCTTTTTTGTTAATTTGCCTCAATTGTTTCCATTACCTTTTTTGTTTTCATTAATCTTCATTTGATTGATATTTCTCTAAATATTCTTTATTTGTCAAAACTCATCATTGTGTGTATATATATATTTATATATATATATATATATATATATATATATATATATTTTAAACAATAAATAAGCATGAAATTGGATATTGAGAAATAATACCGAATATCCCAATACTCTGGTAACGTTCGATATAATTCCTCTCATCTAAAGTTTTTCGAAGAATCGCTACTTGCGAGTTCTACGAGGACTTATCATCGAGATTTCATACTTATTTTATTTTATTTATTTATTTATTTTACTATTGTTCTTTATTTATTATTATTTCTCTTTATTTATTTATATTTTTTAGCTTCTTAAAATATTCTTTTATGGTAAATTGTTTAATAAAAAAATTATAAAGAAACTATATGATTATATATTTTATATTTATTTATACATTTTTTATTTCTTATGTACATCTTAAAATTATATATATTTCTTAGCTTTCTAAAAAGATTTTAATAGTAAATTGTTTAAGAAAATATTTATTATTATATTCATAAAAACAACTATATGGTTATATGTATTTTATATACCTATTTTATGTGATTTTATTTACATATGTAATATATTTTTTATATTTACTTTATGTACCTTATATATATTTTATTAAATCTTAAAGAATTTTATAAATAAATTTTTATTTTTTTTGTGTTATGCAAATATATTAAAAATACATAAAATAATATATTTAACAGAATAAATAAATAAATACTAAATAAGCGAAAGAAAATACACCAAAACGGATTGGGCCTGAAAATCCAAAGAACCTCCCAACCGGCCCAGAAAAACGCACAGTAGGGCCCAAGCCTGCCAAGGGAACAGGCCGAAGCGGGTCGCGGTGCGCGGGTCACATATCCGGATCAGGCGAGACATGAGGGTCGCGGGAAAGGGAAGGCCGGGTTGCTAGCGGGTTGCGCGGATCTCGGATCCGGGTCGGGTTGGCACGCGGGTCATGGCGAGAGTCAGGGCTCGAAACTCACCGTTTTGCCCTCTTTAAATATCCCCCCTTTTTTTTTAATTCCTCATTTCACCGGTTTCTAAAAAAAAAATCCTAAAACCTCTAAAATCCTCTCGCCTCTCTCCCTTACCGGACGATTATCGGCCGCCGTGCGCTGCCGTACGTCGGTCGCCGGTGAGCTTTCTGGCAACCCTAAAACACTCCCCTTGTCTCCCTCTCTTCAAATCTGACCTCCCTTCCTTTCAAAAATTCCCCTAACCCCACGAATCTGACAAACCGAAACCGTTCTCCCTTTTTTTTGTTTTTGTTTTTTTTTCGTATTTGTTTTCACCTTTGGTTGGATCTGATGGTGGTTGTGGTTGTGATATTGTTGTTGTTTTTTTTTCTTGTTTTGCAGGTATTAGGTCTAGATCTCAGATCTGGGATCCGAGGTCCTCGGATTCTAGGGTTTCCAGATCTGGGTTGGGGTTCGTCGGGATCTAGGGTTTTGGTGGTGGTGATGGTTAGGGTAATGATGAGGGGTTGGTGATGGTGATGGTGATGATGATGATCTGGGTAGTGGTTGTGACGGTGATGATGGTGGTGAGTGGACGGTGATGGTGATGAGTAGTAACTGGGCAATGGTGAGTGGCTTGGTGACTGTCTGTTGGCACCAGTGGTGGAGGCGTCTTGGTTGGGGTAGGGTTTCTGTAACTATTTTAGGGTTTCAGAGTCTCCTAGAAAGATAAAAAAAAAACCTCCTCCAATTTTTCTGTCTGGTTCCTTTTAACCGGATTTTGGGAACACTCTATTGTCTAGGGTTTCAGAATTGATCTTTTGGATCTTGTTGTTGTCTTCCAGTTATCGAAGCATTGGTCAGAGATGGGATTGATACCTGGGGAAGATGAAATTTGGTGATGCCCGAGACCTAGGGGAAAGGTTGGAGAACCGACGGTTCTGGCAAAAGATCTGGATGATGGATGGGAGATAGCTGGTGGTACCGGCGGCTTAGAGTTTAGGGAACAAATAATAATAATAATAATAATAATAATAATAATAATAATAATAATAATAATAATAATAATAATAATAATAATAATAATAATAATAATAATAATAATAATAATAATAATAATAATAATAATAATAGAAAAGATAATAATAATAATAATAATAATAATAATAAAATAATAATAATAATAATAATAATAATCATAATAATAATAAAAACAGTAACAATAATAGTAATAATAATAATAAAACAGTAACAATAATAGTAATAATAATAATAAAACAGTAACAATAATAATAATAATAATAATAATAATAATAATAATAATAATAATAATAATAATAATAATATCAAATAATAATAATAAAAGTGATAACAATAATAACAAAATAAAAATAAAAACAAATATATAAAAATAATAATAATAGAAATGAAAAAAAATAACAATAAAATAATTATAAAAATAAAAGCAGAAAAATAAAAATAAAATAAATAAGAAAATCAAAATTTACTCATTTTAATGGGCTTTGAAGTCCAATGTTTTTAATTTGGAATTTAAGAGTCCAATTGATTTTAAAATTACCAATTTGGACAAAATTTGGTGTCTACAGCTGCCCCTCTTTGCTCATTGCTGAGTATCAGGAATAGAGCAAAGACAATAGACAATAATTTTGTCCAACTCAACACCTAATCCTTCTCCTTCTCTCTCTCTTTTTTTGTTTTTCTTCTTTCTTCTCTTTTTCTTCTTTTTTTTTGGGTGTTTTTCTTACAATCAGAGGTAGCAAAATTTTAAAATTCTTCCTGGAAATGTGCTCCTCTTGCAGCAGAGGCGATGAAAACTTTAAAATCTTTTTTCTGAAATGTGCTCCTCTTGCAGCAGAGGCAATGAAACTTTAAATTCTTCCTGGAAATGTGCTCCTCTTGCAGCAGAGGTGATGGAACTTTAAAGTAATAACTTTTTTTTTTTTTTTTGTTTTTCTTCTTCTCTTTTTTTTTAAAATTTTTTTTGCATTTTTTTTGCATTTTTTTATTTTTGAATTTCTTGTTCTTCCCTTCTTTTTTTTTTTTAACACACACACACACAAATACTTAACAATATTTCTCTTACTAAAGGCTCTTCACTTTAGCATTAATCAATGACTTTAAGATTGCATCCAAAGAATTTCGAAACCGTACTCAAATAACTTAGAATTTGTACCTGAAAGATTTGAGATTTGGGCCCGAAGGACTTAAAGTTTTGCCCGGAGGTCTTAGAATTGTGCCTGGAGGACTTGAAATTTATGCCCGGAGGTCTTAGAATTGTGCCCGGAGGACTTGAAATTTATGCCCGGAGGTCTTAGAATTGTTCCCGGAGGACTTGAAATTTATGCCCGGAGGTCTTGGAATTTTGTGCCCGGAGGACTTTGAATTTTATGCCCGGAGGACTTGAAATTTATGCTTGGAGGTCTTAGAATTGTGCCCGGAGGACTTGAAATTTATGCCCGGAGGTCTTAGAATTGTGCCCGGAGGACTTGAAATTTATGCCCGGAGGTCTTGGAATTTTGTGCCCGGAGGTCTTAGAATTTTGTGGCCGGAGGACTTTGAATTTTATGCCCGGAGGACTTAGAATTGTGCCCGGAGGACTTGAGATTTATGTCCGGAGGTCTTAGAATTGTGCCCGGAGGACTTGAAATTTATGGATTTGAAATTTTTGAAAATCTTTCTTCAACCTTAATTAAACATAGCACAAATCAAACTGGATTTGAAAATTTCTTTATCATGAATAAAACTTGACTTTTTTTGTTTTGAAAAAAGGTTGTATAACCTTCAAAATTTTGATTGGATGTTGTCGAGCCTTTAGCTTGAGAAACATGTTTTAATCTCAAAATTTTACACAAAACTTTCAATGCTGATGTTGTATGATACTTTGTATGTATGCATGTATGCATGGCACTCAATCCTGTACATTCTAACTTCAAAACTCTTTCCTATATTGCCAAAGAGGCACATCACTTGTCTTTTGTATTTTCTTTGCCCCAACATGATCATGAAAGTTTCCCATTTCTGTCGAGTTCTTGTACCTCATCATAGCCTGTTGACAAAAAGCGCTAAAAATTTTCCACATAACTATTTTCCAGGGGGAATGAATCCAAATTTCACAAGTGATTCTTGATCCTTTCGAGAAATTAGTGATTAATTTTCACAATGAGTGACATAAATCCTATTCGGATCTTTCCAACTGGACAATTGAAAGTTTAGTGTACCAGGATGTTCTGTTTGGGGAACATTTTGCCACTTATCCAAAAAAACAATGGTTCCTTACTTGGCTTAAAATAGTTTTCTCAAAATACCACCACTTTCTCTCCCTCTTTTTTTTTATTTTGTTTTTTTTTAACAAAATTTTAAACAAGAAATTTATAACTTGGTTTGACAATCTCTTAAATTCTCGAATGATGGCGTTCCACTAATGCCAAGACGAGGTATGAATGACTGAGGTCTTTTCTGTTTTTAGGAAGAGTATGTACAAGAAGAAAGGTTCAAAAAATGTCAGGCAATCAAATGACATCGGAATCTTTGGATATCTCGAGGATTTCTCATGGACTATTGGTTCTTTTTCCATGTTTTCAATTCGTCTCACTGCTTGGTTTGTTGCTCTGAAAGTTCATTGTTTGCTCTAGACTGCCCTTTTCGGGTTTTCACCCTAAAGCTGCGCTCTTTCTTTTGTTTTCTTTTCTCTATTTCTTTGTTTTTTTTTTGATTGATTGCTTTACCATGCATTCAAGAATTCAAATTTTATTCAAACCAGAGAATGGCGAGAATCTTCCAAAGAAGAGCTCTTCGATACAAGCATCCATATTTGATCAAAATGGACTTTTAAGTACGTAATGTAGGCCATGGTTCAGGGTTCTGAAAGAATAGATAAGCAGGCCCAAAATGTGTTTGAAGGTGATCAATCCAAGGATCATTTCTTCTCATATAGACATCTATCATTTACATGCTTCAAAGCACCTTTTCTCTTTATATTTTTCTAGGTTTTTCTTCTTTTTCTCTTTTCTCCTCTCTCTCTTTTTTTTTAAAACACCTTTCTTTGTGTATCTTCACATGTATCCTTTCTTCTTTTTTCATTGATTCATATCTAAGATTTCAAAAACATAATAAATCTTATTTGATCGAAAACTGGTGCTTAATCATTTATTTTCTTCGAAAAGATACTTTCTGCACTTGCACCCCAGTGTGGAGGGTAATCCTTGGAGGAGGTTTATTATGAAAGAAATTATCAGGCTCAAAAGGGGAAGCAAAAGGATAATGTTTGTATTTGTGAATGGGATGTGAAAGATGGCCATTTATCATCTCAAATTAAGATGCTTATATTGAAAAGCAATTCTTAGGACAAGTTCTTCTTTTGGCTTTGAAATCATCTGAATATCATGTTTGCATGGTGTCTGTCACGACCCGAAGGCCGCGACGGTGTCTCTTACTTGTACGGATGCGTAGAAATTAGGGCTAATTTTTCGATTTCCTATATTTACTTTGTCTAAGTGCAATGTAGTGAATTTTTTTATTTCGGGACGTTAACTCCCTCGCCTATTTTTATGACTTTACCCAGGTTATTTTCCTGCATAAAATTTACAAGTAATAATCCAGCTCATGCTTCCCAGAATGACAGTTAATCATATTCTAGCATTCCTATGACCAAGTTCATTTCCATATCATAGCATTTCCTCTTATGGTTCACATTTTTCCTACTTGGTCACTTGTTCATGCTATTCAATCCATACTCATGCAAAATCAACATTTCATACTTCATCATTGCTAGTCTAGATGCTATTCTCTATATTATATTACATCCCATCTAAGTACTAAATCAAAAACAGCCTGAATTGATAATGGAGATAAAAGAAGAGTAAGTATACCCAATGTTTACAAAAAAATCTCCTTGGAGAGTTGGGACTATATTTCAGGCTCGGGACTATTCGGAAGGCTCCGAAATACTCCCCCAACTCCGTGCTCAATCTGAAAAATTTAAATAGCGTTTAATGAGCAAGGCTCAGTAAGTCATTTATATAAGTGCAGAGTTAGAATTATACTGTTCTATATGCCATGCATGATGTCATGTGATCTTGAACATGTAATTATGAATGAAGCAGTTACAATCATAAAACATGTAATACATATTCTTCTAAACAAGTTCAAGACATGTACAATATCAATACATTTCATGTATTCTTTTAAGATGTGCTTGAAATATGCAAGCTTTTTCATTTCATGTCAAGTATGCTTTTTGAAACATATGTCATATCACATATACATTTTTGAAATACATTTCATATTGCATATATTTCTTTGAAGCACATTTCGTATCTTATATACTTTGAAAGTATATTTCATATCACATATAGCATCAAAATGCATTTCATATACTGTAAATCAATGTCGAGTTTAGAGTTCATTTTCATTTTAAAGGCATACTCTAAACTTCATTTCATATCATTTGAGACTAGGCTAAATCCCTATCTCTCTATCAATAAAGACTTAGTTCACTGTAGCTAGCAGTGAAGAATCATATCATCGTCCCCTGGAAACCACTAGGGCGCTATCTATGGCCATAGACCTCATATCTCTCAGTCCCACTGATCAGGCAAGACTGAGACCTGTCCACGACTATTGTCGGACAAGCTTTTATACCTAATGAGTAATCTCGAATTAGGCGGCTTCCACTATGCTTTATTGAATTTAATTCTCTTAGGGTGCCTAAAGTCTCATAAAACAATTCAATCTTTCGTATAAAAATAGTTTAATGTACGTAATGCTTTTCTGAAGATCATTTACATGTATATACGTACATATGTGAAAACCATCATTTCATTCTTTTCAAAACCATATAAGCATCAAGCATTCTGATAAGCATGATAAGAATAAACCTTTTTCGTATTTCATGCATAATAATAAAGCATGCTTAATGGTAAAAGAATTCAAGTAGACGAAATGAAAGCAGTATAATGTAGTGCTCATGATTCACATGAATGCCTATCATTCCATCTCATGATATCTATAAGTTTCTACCATAACGATTCATTTACGGTTAATATCATACCATTTTGGCACTTTATCGAATCTAACATCGTACCTGCATTTCATTTCGTTAAATCTAATCTCTAAGTATTCAATTCATTCTATAGTAAGATTCAGTCCTATACAGGATAATCCTACTTCTACGTTATATAAACGTCTTACCTAGTGCGAGCTTAGCTTGATCTTGTCTCGTGGCTAGCTAAACCGTGTCCGTCGTCCTCTTGGCAAACTACACATTCACAAGGAATTTCGACTTAATAAAGTCTAGCTCAAGTTTTTCAATACGCTTATATAAATTTAAACTCCAACATAATATCTATATATTAAAATCTTCAAATCTATTTCTCTCATTTTCCTATGTGTGTGTGTGTGTATATATATATATATATAATATATATATATATATATTCTTCTTCCCTTTTATTTTCTTTTTTCCTTTCCTTGTTTCTTATTTGTCTCCAAGATAATAATAATATATATATGTACACTTACACATATATATTCATATATTTAGCATTTATATCATAAATTAAATAAAATTCTTAACTCTATTCTTCTCATCTCCATATATTTACAAATATATATTTTCATATATATATTTTTCTTTCTTTTGACTTTTCTTTATTTTCTTCTTTCTTTCTCTTTTATTTCTTTTTCTTTTATTTTTCTTTTTACCTTGAATTTCCGGCAGCTTGGTGTGGAAATGCTCCCCCTACGGCAGCCCTTGTTTGAAGACCACCCACGGCAGCAGCCCTTGTTCCCACGTGAAACAGCCCCAAATCAACCTCCAAAATGCTCAGTTTTTTCTTCTTCGCCAGTCACCACATCACAGCAAATCTGAAGCTTTCGTTCAACCCTAGAACAGCCTTGAACCTTCAGGAAATTAACCTTGATTTCCAGCCCTCTCCTTCCTTAATCTTCTTCTTAAACGTAGCCTCAAAAATTCCAGCATATACCTCTATTTTCCTTCTCGTGGCAGTCCATTCCTTCCTTCAAAAATCCATCTTTTCCAGTTCAAACACAGCCCCCATAAGCTGGCCACGTTCAGCCCCTCTCTTTCTGTCTCTTGCTCAAGGCTAGAAACACCCCAGCTAAACACCACCAAGACCACTCCTTCGAGTGTTCTGTTTTAGCACCAAGATCAGTCAAACCTCCTTTCCGTTCAGCCTTCTCCTTTTTGTCCGAACCAGTCCCAAGTGGAGCCTCTCGGTTTAGCTCCCAGTAGCCTTCCCGTGATCTTTCTTGCTCAAGCCTACAAGGTGCGACGTGAGGAGGGAAGGAAGGCACGACGGGATGAAGTGAAACTTTAGAAATGTGAAGAGGGACGGAAGAAAGAAAAACAGAAGAAAAGGGCTGAGTTTCTATTTAGGTTTTCTTTTGTTTATTTTATTACTCTAATATGCATAGGTTCCTGTTTGACTTGAGGGCTCTGCCGAATGGCAGAGCAAATTCATGCTTTCGGTGGGATTTTTCCCACCCGCATACTCTCTTTTTTTTTTTTTATACTATGTAATATAATATAGTATAATATAATATATATACTTTTAATATAACTATTATATTTCAAACCTTTTAATATATATATATATATAGCTTTTATTAAGGATTACAAAAATATATATTTCTTCCATTTATATAATTGTATTCTATATAATGTACACTTGTATATTTTCTTTTATACATTCATGTATTTAATTTATATGCTTATGCATTTACATCTATTTGCATGTACATATATCTATACCTATGTGTATAGGCACAACTCCTTTCGTATTTATTTAACGTACATTATATATACACATACGATATTCATGTATGTGTCAAGTTATTCCCGAAGATGTATACGCATATGTATATATATTTTTTTTCATTTTTCTATCATTCGCATTTAATCTCGGATAATTGACTTCTATGAACACTTACTATAATTTCATACTTGAAATCTCATAAGTACATTATCTCTTCTTATCACTAAATTACATAAGAATACATATTTAGCTAGGAAAAATATCGGTTCTCACATCCTCCCCACCTTAAAGATTTGGTCCTCCAAATTGCTACAATTATCCTGACATAAGTGGGGGTACTTCTCTTTCATGAGACTTTCCAACTCCCATGTAGCTTCTTCTGAGGAGTGATGTTGCCAAAGCACCTTTACCAAGGGAATTGTCTTGGACCGTAGTACTTTATCCTTCCTATCCAAAATCCGAAGCGGTCTCTCAACATAACTTAAGTCCTCTCTAATCTCCAAAGGTTCATAGTCAATCACATGGAAAGGATCCGGATGATATTTCCTGAGCATAGATACGTGGAAGACGTTGTGCACACTCGACAACTCTGGTGGTAGCGCTAATCGATATGCCACATCACCCACTCTGTCTAGTATCTCAAACGGGCCAATGTACCGAGGACTCAACTTCCCTCTTTTACCAAACCTCTTTATGCCTTTAGATGGAGAGATTTTCAAAAACACCTTATCTCCCACTTGAAACTCCAAGTGTCTCCTACGATTATCGACATAACTCTTTTGTATGCTCTGTGCCGTCTTCAATCGATCACATATCAATCTAACACTTTCTGAAGCCCTTTCTACAAGTTCGGGAGCAAATATCTTCCTTTCACCCACTTCTTCCCAGCCTATCGGGGATCTACACCTACGCCCATACAACGCCTCATAAGGTGCCATCCCAATGCTGGAGTGAAAGCTATTGTTATATGCAAATTCAGCCAGTGCCAAGTGATCATCCCATGAACCCCGAAAATCCATAACACACGCTCTCAACATATCCTCAAGGGTTTGAATTGTTCTCTCTGATTGCCCATCAGTTTGAGGATGGAAAGCAGTGCTGAAACTCAATTTAGTTCCCAAAGCATCCTGAAAATGTTCCCAGAAACGAGAAGTAAACCGAGAGTCTCTATCTGACACTATGCTCACAGGGACTCCATGTAATCTCACGATTTCTCTAACATACAAATCTGCAAGGGCACTGAGTGAATCTGTGACTTTCATAGCCAAGAAGTGTGCCGACTTAGTCAATCGATCGACAATCACCCAAATGGCATCATGGTTTCTTCGGGTCCTAGGAAGTCCCATGATGAAATCCATGGTCACGTGCTCCCACTTCCATGTTGGCACAGACAAAGGAGTGAGTAACCCCGCCGGCTTCTGATGCTCCACTTTAACTTGTTGGCACACTAAGCACTTAGACACAAAAGTTGCTATGTCTTTCTTCATACCCGACCACCAGTACACTTTGCGCAAGTTCTGATACATCTTTGTATTACCCGGATGCATTGTGTACTTAGAACTATGTGCCTCTTCCATGATCTATCTCTTCAAGGCTTCATTGTTTGGAACACATATTCTCCCATTGAACCTCAATAAACCATCGCTGCTAATCTCATACTGATTTTTGACCCTTTCGTATCAAATCGATAACCTCAATCAATTTCGGGTCCTCACTCTGAGCCTGCCTAATTTGTTCCATGATACTAGGCTCTATTCTCAAACTAGCCATCAAACATTCACCGGTAGGCTCTAGATTCAGGTTCATCTTCGAAAATTGCTCTATTAATTCCCACTCTCTAACCATCATGTAGCTGACCATGCCCATACTCTTTCTACTCAATGCATCAGCCACCTTATTAGCCTTACCTGGATGGTAGAGAATATCACAATCATAGTCCTTAAGTAACTCCATCCACCTTCTCTGTCTCATGTTCAATTCTTTTTGTGAAAAGAGGTACTTCAGACTCTTGTGATCTGTGTATATCTGAAACTTTTCTCCATACAAATAATGACGCCATATCTTTAGTGCAAACACCACTGCCGCTAGCTCTAGGTCATGGGGGGTAATTCCTCTCATGGTCTTTTAGCTGTCTAGAACCATAAGCCACCACTTTTCCATTTTGCATCAATACGCACCCTAGACCTTGGTGTGAAGCGTCACTATATACAGCAAATCCCCCGGAACCACTAGGAATGGTGAGGACTGGTGCTGTAGTCAATCGGTGTTTCAACTCCAAGAAACTGTGCTCACACGCATCATTCCACTCAAACTTAACATCCTTGTGCATGAGACGAGTTAAAGGTCCTGCTAGCTTAGAAAATCCCTCGACAAATCTCCGATAGTATCCCACTAGCCCCAGAAAACTACGAATCTCGGTCACCGTCTTAGGCCTCTCCCAATTCATTACAGCCTCTATCTTTGTTGGATCTACTGCCACTCCATCCTTCGATACCACATGCCCCAAAAAACTGATATGCTCCAGCCAAAATTCACATTTACTGAGCTTCGCATAAAGTTCTTTCTCACGGAGGGTCTGAAGAACAATGCGAAGATGGTGCTCGTGCTCCTCCCGAGATCGGGAATACACCAAGATATCATCTATGAACACTATGACAAATTTGTCCAAGAAGGGCTTAAACACTTCATTCATCAAGCCCATGAAGGCTGCAGGGGCATTGGTCAATCCGAATGGCCTGACCAAAAACTCATAATGGCCATATCTCGTCCTAAAGGCTGTTTTCTGTACATCCTCACCTCTAATCCTCAACTGATGATACCCAGATCTCAAATCAATCTTGGAAAATATCTGAGCACCCTTCAACTGGTCCAATAAATCATCAATCCTTGGCAGTGGATATTTGTTCTTAATCGTCACTTGATTCAACTGCCTATAATCGATACACAGTCTTAAGCTGCCATCCTTCTTCTTAACAAACAATACGGAGCCCCCCAAGGTGACACACTTGGTCTTACAAACCCTTATCCAACAGCTCTTGCAACTGCTTCTTCAATTCCTCTAACTCGACCAAGGCCATTCGATATGGAGGCTTCGATATTGGTTGAGTGCCTGGGAGTAGCTCTATAGCGAACTCCGTCTCTCTATCCGGAGGTAGCCCCGGTAGCTCATCCGGAAATACATCAGGGAAGTCTTTAACCACGGAGATGTCCGAGAGTTCCGGATGGCTCTTATTGGCATCCTCGACAAAAGCGAGATAGCCTTCACAACAAAGATTCATTTTGTGTTAGTACAATATTAAAAGAAAAAGCTTTTCATTTCATCTTATCAAAGTTTAGTACAAACTTTTCAGGTAGGGAGAAGATCACTACTTTCTTATAGCAGTCTAAACTAGCATGATGGTTAGCTAACCAATCCATGCCTAGTATTACATCAAAATCATACATGTTCAATAGTATCAAGTTTGCTACTAAATGTTTATCTCCCACCTTCACTTTACATCCTTTACATATTAAGTCTGTCATTTGAGATTCTTTCAATGGTGTACTAACTTGTAATAATTGGCCTAAGGGTTCAAGCTCTAACTCTAGCTTCCTAGCATATGCAGGTGATATGAATGAATGCGTGGAGCCAGAATCAATAAGTACAAAAGCTTCTGAATCATTAATTAAGAGCTTACCCTTGATGACGGATCCGGAGGCATCAGCAGTCTCTTGGTCCAAAGCAAATACTCGGCCCTGTGCCACCGGTTTCTTGCCCTTATCTGTGGGCTTTTGCTTATCTGTGCTCCTCGTCTCAGGTCGTCTCTCAGGAGCCTTGAGTGTGGGACAGTCCATCAAGCGATGTCCAAGCTTGCCACACTTAAAGCAAGCCCCTGTGTCCATATAACATGGCCTGGTGCCATGATCTCTGTTACACCTCGGACAAATCTGAGCTGTCTTAGGCTTAGAAGCCTGAGTGTGAGGCGCTCCATACTTCAGCCTCTTATGCTGGGCCCTATTCTGCTCGGGCCTCCTAGTATCGGTCCTCTTACCCTTTCCTTTGTTTCGGCTATCATACTGGCTTTGTGTCTTTTCCAAGTCCTGCTCCACAAACTGAGCCCTCTGGATAGCATCGGCATAGGACACGATACGAAGAGCTGAGAGTCTTCCTCGAATCACGGGCCTCAACCCATTGATGAACTTCTTGGCCTTTCTCGCCTCATCATTCACTATGTGTGGCTCATAGCGAGACAAAGTAGTGAACCGTGCCACATACTGGTCCACTGTCATGGAACCCTGAACTAAGCTGAGGAACTCTTCTTGTTTCTTGTCACGGGCACTCTCAGGGAAGTAATGACCATTAAAGGCCTCGAGAAATGCCTCCCATGTGATGGTAGAGTTCCTGCTCTGTAACACAATCTTAGCTGCTCTCCACCAATGTTCGGCCTCTCCCTCAAACATATAAGCAGCTAAGTTCACCCTATCCTCTGAGCTGCATCCCATAATCTCAAAGGCTTTCTCTATTTTCATCAACCATGTCTCGGCGACCTCAGTGTCCATTGCCCCTTTAAACACTGGAGGGTTCATCTTCTGAAATTGCTTAAACTGCTCCACATTTTGCCTCACATTAGTAGCTGATGATGTGGGCGCTACTATCTGTGTAGGTGGAGGCGGTGGCGGTGCAGTCTGTGATTGAGGAGTCGGTGACTGCTGACTAAGCGGTGGGGGTGGTGGAGCAGGCTGTGCCGGTTCTTGCACGAGTGGAGTCTGTTGTTGATCTCGACTCCTGGCATTTTGTCGCTCTACCAAGGCCACTAACCCGGACACGGTTTGCTCCAAGCGTGCGAACCGGTGTTCGGACTTGGAGGTGGTGACGGTGGAGGTGATTGAGCTTGCCTCGCACGTGAGGTTTGTCCACGTCCCCGTCCTCTCCTCATATCTTTTTCTGTATTCAATATTACAACAATGCATTTAGAACAGTTTTCTGCACTTATTGAGCACTATACAATCAGGCAACATCAGTACTATGGGATGTAAACTATTCTAACTCTTCGACACTAACATGCACTAGACAATCTCGGCTCTGATACCAATAAATCTGTCACGACCCGAAGGCCGCGACGGTGTCTCTTACTTGTACGGATGCGTAGAAATTAGGGCTAATTTTTCGATTTCCTATATTTACTTTGTCTAAGTGCAATGTAGTGAATTTTTTTATTTCGGGACGTTAACTCCCTCGCCTATTTTTATGACTTTACCCAGGTTATTTTCCTGCATAAAATTTACAAGTAATAATCCAGCTCATGCTTCCCAGAATGACAGTTAATCATATTCTAGCATTCCTATGACCAAGTTCATTTCCATATCATAGCATTTCCTCTTATGGTTCACATTTTTCCTACTTGGTCACTTGTTCATGCTATTCAATCCCATACTCATGCAAAATCAACATTTCATACTTCATCATTGCTAGTCTAGATGCTATTCTCTATATTATATTACATCCCATCTAAGTACTAAATCAAAAACAGCCTGAATTGATAATGGAGATAAAAGAAGAGTAAGTATACCCAATGTTTACAAAAAAATCTCCTTGGAGAGTTGGGACTATATTTCAGGCTCGGGACTATTCGGAAGGCTCCGAAATACTCCCCCAACTCCGTGCTCAATCTGAAAAATTTAAATAGCGTTTAATGAGCAAGGCTCAGTAAGTCATTTATATAAGTGCAGAGTTAGAATTATACTGTTCTATATGCCATGCATGATGTCATGTGATCTTGAACATGTAATTATGAATGAAGCAGTTACAATCATAAAACATGTAATACATATTCTTCTAAACAAGTTCAAGACATGTACAATATCAATACATTTCATGTATTCTTTTAAGATGTGCTTGAAATATGCAAGCTTTTTCATTTCATGTCAAGTATGCTTTTTGAAACATATGTCATATCACATATACATTTTTGAAATACATTTCATATTGCATATATTTCTTTGAAGCACATTTCGTATCTTATATACTTTGAAAGTATATTTCATATCACATATAGCATCAAAATGCATTTCATATACTGTAAATCAATGTCGAGTTTAGAGTTCATTTTCATTTTAAAGGCATACTCTAAACTTCATTTCATATCATTTGAGACTAGGCTAAATCCCTATCTCTCTATCAATAAAGACTTAGTTCACTGTAGCTAGCAGTGAAGAATCATATCATCGTCCCCTGGAAACCACTAGGGCGCTATCTATGGCCATAGACCTCATATCTCTCAGTCCCACTGATCAGGCAAGACTGAGACCTGTCCACGACTATTGTCGGACAAGCTTTTATACCTAATGAGTAATCTCGAATTAGGCGGCTTCCACTATGCTTTATTGAATTTAATTCTCTTAGGGTGCCTAAAGTCTCATAAAACAATTCAATCTTTCGTATAAAAATAGTTTAATGTACGTAATGCTTTTCTGAAGATCATTTACATGTATATACGTACATATGTGAAAACCATCATTTCATTCCAAAACCATATAAGCATCAAGCATTCTGATAAGCATGATAAGAATAAACCTTTTTCGTATTTCATGCATAATAATAAAGCATGCTTAATGGTAAAAGAATTCAAGTAGACGAAATGAAAGCAGTATAATGTAGTGCTCATGATTCACATGAATGCCTATCATTCCATCTCATGATATCTATAAGTTTCTACCATAACGATTCATTTACGGTTAATATCATACCATTTTGGCACTTTATCGAATCTAACATCGTACCTGCATTTCATTTCGTTAAATCTAATCTCTAAGTATTCAATTCATTCTATAGTAAGATTCAGTCCTATACAGGATAATCCTACTTCTACGTTATATAAACGTCTTACCTAGTGCGAGCTTAGCTTGATCTTGTCTCGTGGCTAGCTAAACCGTGTCCGTCGTCCTCTTGGCAAACTACACATTCACAAGGAATTTCGACTTAATAAAGTCTAGCTCAAGTTTTTCAATACGCTTATATAAATTTAAACTCCAACATAATATCTATATATTAAAATCTTCAAATCTATTTCTCTCATTTTCTTATGTGTGTGTGTGTGTGTATATATATATATATATATATATATTCTTCTTCCCTTTTATTTTCTTTTTTCCTTTCCTTGTTTCTTATTTGTCTCCAAGATAATAATAATATATATATGTACACTTACACATATATATTCATATATTTAGCATTTATATCATAAATTAAATAAAATTCTTAACTCTATTCTTCTCATCTCCATATATTTACAAATATATATTTTCATATATATATTTTTCTTTCTTTTGACTTTTCTTTATTTTCTTCTTTCTTTCTCTTTTATTTCTTTTTCTTTTATTTTTCTTTTTACCTTGAATTTCCGGCAGCTTGGTGTGGAAATGCTCCCCCTACGGCAGCCCTTGTTTGAAGACCACCCACGGCAGCAGCCCTTGTTCCCACGTGAAACAGCCCCAAATCAACCTCCAAAATGCTCAGTTTTTCTGCTTCTTCGCCAGTCACCACATCACAGCAAATCTGAAGCTTTCGTTCAACCCTAGAACAGCCTTGAACCTTCAGGAAATTAACCTTGATTTCCAGCCCTCTCTCCTTCCTTAATCTTCTTCTTAAACGTAGCCTCAAAAATTCCAGCATATACCTCTATTTTCCTTCTCGTGGCAGTCCATTCCTTCCTTCAAAAATCCATCTTTTCCAGTTCAAACACAGCCCCCATAAGCTGGCCACGTTCAGCCCCTCTCTTTCTGTCTCTTGCTCAAGGCTAGAAACACCCCAGCTAAACACCACCAAGACCACTCCTTCGAGTGTTCTGTTTTAGCACCAAGATCAGTCAAACCTCCTTTCCGTTCAGCCTTCTCCTTTTTGTCCGAACCAGTCCCAAGTGGAGCCTCTCGGTTCAGCTCCCAGTAGCCTTCCCGTGATCTTTCTTGCTCAAGCCTACAAGGTGCGACGTGAGGAGGGAAGGAAGGCACGACGGGATGAAGTGAAACTTTAGAAATGTGAAGAGGGACGGAAGAAAGAAAAACAGAAGAAAAGGGCTGAGTTTCTATTTAGGTTTTCTTTTGTTTATTTTATTACTCTAATATGCATAGGTTCCTGTTTGACTTGAGGGCTCTGCCGAATGGCAGAGCAAATTCATGCTTTCGGTGGGATTTTTCCCACCCGCATACTCTCTTTTTTTTTTTTTATACTATGTAATATAATATAGTATATATAATATATATACTTTTAATATAACTATTATATTTCAAACCTTTATATATATATATATATATATAGCTTTTATTAAGGATTACAAAAATATATATTTCTTCCATTTATATAATTGTATTCTATATAATGTACACTTGTATATTTTCTTTTATACATTCATGTATTTAATTTATATGCTTATGCATTTACATCTATTTGCATGTACATATATCTATACCTATGTGTATAGGCACAACTCCTTTCGTATTTATTTAACGTACATTATATATACACATACGATATTCATGTATGTGTCAAGTTATTCCCGAAGATGTATACGCATATGTATATATATTTTTTTTCATTTTTCTATCATTCGCATTTAATCTCGGATAATTGACTTCTATGAACACTTACTATAATTTCATACTTGAAATCTCATAAGTACATTATCTCTTCTTATCACTAAATTACATAAGAATACATATTTAGCTAGGAAAAATATCGGTTCCACATCCTCCCCACCTTAAAGATTTGGTCCTCCAAATTGCTACAAGTTATCCTGACATAAGTGGGGTACTTCTCTTTCATGAGACTTTCCAACTCCCATGTAGCTTCTTCTGAGGAGTGATGTTGCCAAAGCACCTTTACCAAGGGAATTGTCTTGGACCGTAGTACTTTATCCTTCCTATCCAAAATCCGAAGCGGTCTCTCAACATAACTTAAGTCCTCTCTAATCTCCAAAGGTTCATAGTCAATCACATGGAAAGGATCCGGATGATATTTCCTGAGCATAGATACGTGGAAGACGTTGTGCACACTCGACAGCTCTGGTGGTAGCGCTAATCGATATGCCACATCACCCACTCTGTCTAGTATCTCAAACGGGCCAATGTACCGAGGACTCAACTTCCCTCTTTTACCAAACCTCTTTATGCCTTTAGATGGAGAGATTTTCAAAAACACCTTATCTCCCACTTGAAACTCCAAGTGTCTCCTACGATTATCGGCATAACTCTTTTGTCTGCTCTGTGCCGTCTTCAATCGATCACATATCAATCTAACACTTTCTGAAGCCCTTTCTACAAGTTCGGGAGCAAATATCTTCCTTTCACCCACTTCTTCCCAGCCTATCGGGGATCTACACCTACGCCCATACAACGCCTCATAAGGTGCCATCCCAATGCTGGAGTGGAAACTATTGTTATATGCAAATTCAGCCAGTGCCAAGTGATCATCCCATGAACCCTGAAAATCCATAACACACGCTCTCAACATATCCTCAAGGGTTTGAATTGTTCTCTGATTGCCCATCAGTTTGAGGATGGAAAGCAGTGCTGAAACTCAATTTAGTTCCCAAAGCATCCTGGAAATGTTCCCAGAAACGAGAAGTAAACCGAGAGTCTCTATCTGACACTATGCTCACAGGGACTCCATGTAATCTCACGATTTCTCTAACATACAAATCTGCAAGGGCACTGAGTGAATCTGTGACTTTCATAGCCAAGAAGTGTGCCGACTTAGTCAATCGATCGACAATCACCCAAATGGCATCATGGTTTCTTCGGGTCCTAGGAAGTCCCATGATGAAATCCATGGTCACGTGCTCCCACTTCCAGTTGGCACAGACAAAGGAGTGAGTAACCCGCCGGCTTCTGATGCTCCACTTTAACTTGTTGGCACACTAAGCACTTAGACACAAAAGTTGCTATGTCTTTCTTCATACCCGACCACCAGTACACTTTGCGCAAGTTCTGATACATCTTGTATTACCCGGATGCATTGTGTACTTAGAACTATGTGCCTCTTCCATGATCTGTCTCTTCAAGGCTTCATTGTTTGGAACACATATTCTCCCATTGAACCTCAATAAACCATCGCTGCTAATCTCATACTCTGATTTTGACCCTTTCGTATCAAATCGATAACTCAATCAATTTCGGGTCCTCACTCTGAGCCTGCCTAATTTGTTCCATGATACTAGGCTCTATTCTCAAACTAGCCATCAAACATTCACCGGTAGGCTCTAGATTCAGGTTCATCTTCGAAAATTGCTCTATTAATTCCCACTCTCTAACCATCATGTAGCCATACTCTTTCTACTCAATGCATCAGCCACCTTATTAGCCTTACCTGGATGGTAGAGAATATCACAATCATAGTCCTTAAGTAACTCCATCCACCTTCTCTGTCTCATGTTCAATTCTTTTTGTGAAAAGAGGTACTTCAGACTCTTGTGATCTGTGTATATCTGAAACTTTTCTCCATACAAATAATGACGCCATATCTTTAGTGCAAACACCACTGCCGCTAGCTCTAGGTCATGGGTGGGGTAATTCCTCTCATGGTCTTTTAGCTGTCTAGAACCATAAGCCACCACTTTTCCATTTTGCATCAATACGCACCCTAGACCTTGGTGTGAAGCGTCACTATATACAGCAAATCCCCCGGAACCACTAGGAATGGTGAGGACTGGTGCTGTAGTCAATCGGTGTTTCAACTCCAAGAAACTGTGCTCACACGCATCATTCCACTCAAACTTAACATCCTTGTGCATGAGACGAGTTAAAGGTCCTGCTAGCTTAGAAAATCCCTCGACAAATCTCCGATAGTATCCCGCTAGCCCCAGAAAACTACGAATCTCGGTCACCGTCTTAGGCCTCTCCCAATTCATTACAGCCTCTATCTTTGTTGGATCTACTGCCACTCCATCCTTCGATACCACATGCCCCAGAAAACTAATATGCTCCAGCCAAAATTCACATTTACTGAGCTTCGCATAAAGTTCTTTCTCACGGAGGGTCTGAAGAACAATGCGAAGATGGTGCTCGTGCTCCTCCCGAGATCGGGAATACACCAAGATATCATCTATGAACACTATGACAAATTTGTCCAAGAAGGGCTTAAACACTTCATTCATCAAGCCCATGAAGGCTGCAGGGGCATTGGTCAATCCGAATGGCATGACCAAAAACTCATAATGGCCATATCTCGTCCTAAAGGCTGTTTTCTGTACATCCTCACCTCTAATCCTCAACTGATGATACCCAGATCTCAAATCAATCTTGGAAAATATCTGAGCACCCTTCAACTGGTCCAATAAATCATCAATCCTTGGCAGTGGATATTTGTTCTTAATCGTCACTTGATTCAACTGCCTATAATCGATACACAGTCTTAAGCTGCCATCCTTCTTCTTAACAAACAATACCGGAGCCCCCCAAGGTGACACACTTGGTCTTACAAACCCCTTATCCAACAGCTCTTGCAACTGCTTCTTCAATTCCTCTAACTCGACCAAGGCCATTCGATATGGAGGCTTCGATATTGGTTGAGTGCCTGGGAGTAGCTCTATAGCGAACTCCGTCTCTCTTCCGGAGGTAGCCCCGGTAGCTCATCCGGAAATACATCAGGGAAGTCTTTAACCACGGAGATGTCCGAGAGTTCCGGATGGCTCTTATTGGCATCCTCGACAAAAGCGAGATAGCCTTCACAACAAAGATTCATTTTGTGTTAGTACAATATTAAAAGAAAAAGCTTTTCATTTCATCTTATCAAAGTTTAGTACAAACTTTTCAGGTAGGGAGAAGATCACTACTTTCTTATAGCAGTCTAAACTAGCATGATGGTTAGCTAACCAATCCATGCCTAGTATTACATCAAAATCATACATGTTCAATAGTATCAAGTTTGCTACTAAATGTTTATCTCCCACCTTCACTTTACATCCTTTACATATTAAGTCTGTCATTTGAGATTCTTTCAATGGTGTACTAACTTGTAATAATTGGCCTAAGGGTTCAAGCTCTAACTCTAGCTTCCTAGCATATGCAGGTGATATGAATGAATGCGTGGAGCCAGAATCAATAAGTACAAAAGCTTCTGAATCATTAATTAAGAGCTTACCCTTGATGACGGATCCGGAGGCATCAGCAGTCTCTTGGTCCAAAGCAAATACTCGGCCCTGTGCCACCGGTTTCTTGCCCTTATCTGTGGGCTTTTGCTTATCTGTGCTCCTCGTCTCAGGTCGTCTCAGGAGCCTTGAGTGTGGGACAGTCCATCAAGCGATGTCCAAGCTTGCCACACTTAAAGCAAGCCCCTGTGTCCATATAACATGGCCTGGTGCCATGATCTCTGTTACACCTCGGACAAATCTGAGCTGTCTTAGGCTTAGAAGCCTGAGTGTGAGGCGCTCCATACTTCAGCCTCTTATGCTGGGCCCTATTCTGCTCGGGCCTCCTAGTATCGGTCCTCTTACCCTTTCCTTTGTTTCGGCTATCATACTGGCTTTGTGTCTTTTCCAAGTCCTGCTCCACAAACTGAGCCCTCTGGATAGCATCGGCATAGGACACGATACGAAGAGCTGAGAGTCTTCCTCGAATCACGGGCCTCAACCCATTGATGAACTTCTTGGCCTTTCTCGCCTCATCATTCACTATGTGTGGCTCATAGCGAGACAAAGTAGTGAACCGTGCCACATACTGGTCCACTGTCATGGAACCCTGAACTAAGCTGAGGAACTCTTCTTGTTTCTTGTCACGGGCACTCTCAGGGAAGTAATGACCATTAAAGGCCTCGAGAAATGCCTCCCATGTGATGGTAGAGTTCCTGCTCTGTAACACAATCTTAGCTGCTCTCCACCAATGTTCGGCCTCTCCCTCAAACATATAAGCAGCTAAGTTCACCCTATCCTCTGAGCTGCATCCCATAATCTCAAAGGCTTTCTCTATTTTCATCAACCATGTCTCGGCTACCTCAGTGTCCATTGCCCCTTTAAACACTGGAGGGTTCATCTTCTGAAATTGCTTAAACTGCTCCACATTTTGCCTCACATTAGTAGCTGATGATGTGGGCGCTACTATCTGTGTAGGTGGAGGCGGTGGCGGTGCAGTCTGTGATTGAGGAGTCGGTGACTGCTGACTAAGCGGTGGGGGTGGTGGAGCAGGCTGTGCCGGTTCTTGCACGAGTGGAGTCTGTTGTTGATCTCGACTCCTGGCATTTTGTCGCTCTACCAAGGCACTAACCCGGACACGGTTTGCTCCAAGCGTGCGAACCGGGTGTTCGGACTTGGAGGTGGTGACGGTGGAGGTGATTGAGCTTGCCTCGCACGTGAGGTTTGTCCACGTCCCCGTCCTCTCCTCATATCTTTTTCTGTATTCAATATTACAACAATGCATTTAGAACAGTTTTCTGCACTTATTGAGCACTATACAATCAGGCAACATCAGTACTATGGGATGTAAACTATTCTAACTCTTCGACACTAACATGCACTAGACAATCTCGGCTCTGATACCAATAAATCTGTCACGACCCGAAGGCCGCGACGGTGTCTCTTACTTGTACGGATGCGTAGAAATTAGGGCTAATTTTTCGATTTCCTATATTTACTTTGTCTAAGTGCAATGTAGTGAATTTTTTATTTCGGGACGTTAACTCCCTCGCCTATTTTTATGACTTTACCCAGGTTATTTTCCTGCATAAAATTTACAAGTAATAATCCAGCTCATGCTTCCCAGAATGACAGTTAATCATATTCTAGCATTCCTATGACCAAGTTCATTTCCATATCATAGCATTTCCTCTTATGGTTCACATTTTTCCTACTTGGTCACTTGTTCATGCTATTCAATCCATACTCATGCAAAATCAACATTTCATACTTCATCATTGCTAGTCTAGATGCTATTCTCTATATTATATTACATCCCATCTAAGTACTAAATCAAAAACAGCCTGAATTGATAATGGAGATAAAAGAAGAGTAAGTATACCCAATGTTTACAAAAAAATCTCCTTGGAGAGTTGGGACTATATTTCAGGCTCGGGACTATTCGGAAGGCTCCGAAATACTCCCCCAACTCCGTGCTCAATCTGAAAAATTTAAATAGCGTTTAATGAGCAAGGCTCAGTAAGTCATTTATATAAGTGCAGAGTTAGAATTATACTGTTCTATATGCCATGCATGATGTCATGTGATCTTGAACATGTAATTATGAATGAAGCAGTTACAATCATAAAACATGTAATACATATTCTTCTAAACAAGTTCAAGACATGTACAATATCAATACATTTCATGTATTCTTTTAAGATGTGCTTGAAATATGCAAGCTTTTTCATTTCATGTCAAGTATGCTTTTTGAAACATATGTCATATCACATATACATTTTTGAAATACATTTCATATTGCATATATTTCTTTGAAGCACATTTCGTATCTTATATACTTTGAAAGTATATTTCATATCACATATAGCATCAAAATGCATTTCATATACTGTAAATCAATGTCGAGTTTAGAGTTCATTTTCATTTTAAAGGCATACTCTAAACTTCATTTCATATCATTTGAGACTAGGCTAAATCCCTATCTCTCTATCAATAAAGACTTAGTTCACTGTAGCTAGCAGTGAAGAATCATATCATCGTCCCCTGGAAACCACTAGGGCGCTATCTATGGCCATAGACCTCATATCTCTCAGTCCCACTGATCAGGCAAGACTGAGACCTGTCCACGACTATTGTCGGACAAGCTTTTATACCTAATGAGTAATCTCGAATTAGGCGGCTTCCACTATGCTTTATTGAATTTAATTCTCTTAGGGTGCCTAAAGTCTCATAAAACAATTCAATCTTTCGTATAAAAATAGTTTAATGTACGTAATGCTTTTCTGAAGATCATTTACATGTATATACGTACATATGTGAAAACCATCATTTCATTCTTTTCAAAACCATATAAGCATCAAGCATTCTGATAAGCATGATAAGAATAAACCTTTTTCGTATTTCATGCATAATAATAAAGCATGCTTAATGGTAAAAGAATTCAAGTAGACGAAATGAAAGCAGTATAATGTAGTGCTCATGATTCACATGAATGCCTATCATTCCATCTCATGATATCTATAAGTTTCTACCATAACGATTCATTTACGGTTAATATCATACCATTTTGGCACTTTATCGAATCTAACATCGTACCTGCATTTCATTTCGTTAAATCTAATCTCTAAGTATTCAATTCATTCTATAGTAAGATTCAGTCCTATACAGGATAATCCTACTTCTACGTTATATAAACGTCTTACCTAGTGCGAGCTTAGCTTGATCTTGTCTCGTGGCTAGCTAAACCGTGTCCGTCGTCCTCTTGGCAAACTACACATTCACAAGGAATTTCGACTTAATAAAGTCTAGCTCAAGTTTTTCAATACGCTTATATAAATTTAAACTCCAACATAATATCTATATATTAAAATCTTCAAATCTATTTCTCTCATTTTCCTATGTGTGTGTGTGTGTATATATATATATATATATATATTCTTCTTCCCTTTTATTTTCTTTTTTCCTTTCCTTGTTTCTTATTTGTCTCCAAGATAATAATAATATATATATGTACACTTACACATATATATTCATATATTTAGCATTTATATCATAAATTAAATAAAATTCTTAACTCTATTCTTCTCATCTCCATATATTTACAAATATATATTTTCATATATATATTTTTCTTTCTTTTGACTTTTCTTTATTTTCTTCTTTCTTTCTCTTTTATTTCTTTTTCTTTTATTTTTCTTTTTACCTTGAATTTCCGGCAGCTTGGTGTGGAAATGCTCCCCCTACGGCAGCCCTTGTTTGAAGACCACCCACGGCAGCAGCCCTTGTTCCCACATGAAACAGCCCCAAATCAACCTCCAAAATGCTCAGTTTTTCTGCTTCTTCGCCAGTCACCACATCACAGCAAATCTGAAGCTTTCGTTCAACCCTAGAACAGCCTTGAACCTTCAGGAAATTAACCTTGATTTCCAGCCCTCTCTCCTTCCTTAATCTTCTTCTTAAACGTAGCCTCAAAAATTCCAGCATATACCTCTATTTTCCTTCTCGTGGCAGTCCATTCCTTCCTTCAAAAATCCATGTTTTCCAGTTCAAACACAGCCCCCATAAGCTGGCCACGTTCAGCCCCTCTCTTTCTGTCTCTTGCTCAAGGCTAGAAACACCCCAGCTAAACACCACCAAGACCACTCCTTCGAGTGTTCTGTTTTAGCACCAAGATCAGTCAAACCTCCTTTCCGTTCAGCCTTCTCCTTTTTGTCCGAACCAGTCCCAAGTGGAGCCTCTCGGTTCAGCTCCCAGTAGCCTTCCCGTGATCTTTCTTGCTCAAGCCTACAAGGTGCGACGTGAGGAGGGAAGGAAGGCACGACGGGATGAAGTGAAACTTTAGAAATGTGAAGAGGGACGGAAGAAAGAAAAACAGAAGAAAAGGGCTGAGTTTCTATTTAGGTTTTCTTTTGTTTATTTTATTACTCTAATATGCATAGGTTCCTGTTTGACTTGAGGGCTCTGCCGAATGGCAGAGCAAATTCATGCTTTCGGTGGGATTTTTCCCACCCGCATACTCTTTTTTTTTTTTTATACTATGTAATATAATATAGTATAATATAATATATATACTTTTAATATAACTATTATATTTCAAACCTTTTAATATATATATATATATAGCTTTTATTAAGGATTACAAAAATATATATTTCTTCCATTTATATAATTGTATTCTATATAATGTACACTTGTATATTTTCTTTTATACATTCATGTATTTAATTTATATGCTTATGCATTTACATCTATTTGCATGTACATATATCTATACCTATGTGTATAGGCACAACTCCTTTCGTATTTATTTAACGTACATTATATATACACATACGATATTCATGTATGTGTCAAGTTATTCCCGAAGATGTATACGCATATGTATATATATTTTTTTTCATTTTTCTATCATTCGCATTTAATCTCGGATAATTGACTTCTATGAACACTTACTATAATTTCATACTTGAAATCTCATAAGTACATTATCTCTTCTTATCACTAAATTACATAAGAATACATATTTAGCTAGGAAAAATATCGGTTCTCACAGTGTCACAATCAATTTCATTTTTTTTTTGATTTTCTTGTAATGCACCCCTTTAGTATGACAGAGCTTGACCTTACACACCACGTATTCATTTAAGGAAAAAAGTGATGCGCAACTCGAGGTATTATGCAGATGGACATCGGTGGAAAATCCTCAATTTTGGTTCTATTTTTTTTCTTTTTTCTCTTTTTCAAAATATGGGCAAAGGTATCTTAGGAGTACAAGATTGAAGAATCTGGGATTTGTACAAGAATTTAGGTGGAAATGTATTTCACAATGATCTTGCCATGATCGACCGCCATTGTCCAAAATCTTTGAGATTGCCATTGATTTCCAAAAAATTCTCAAAAAGTTTTGCAAATCAATCATTTCTTTAAAAATCATTAACAGTAAAGCCCTATCATGGTCAAATGGAAAACAAATCGGACTTTCAAAATCTTATGCTCCAATTTAGCTTTTTAGCTCTCGACTGACTTAGATTTTATGGAGACATGATCCAAAAATGATTTAAGACGTTCATCTTTGACCGTAATCACCGATTTTCTTATAATCATTTATCATTATTGTGAAGAAAAGATACATTCTTGTTATATGCCACTGGAAAATAAATTATGCAAAAAGTTGTGCTCATACAATTGTCACCTAGGCCAATGGAAATGACAAGCATTTTTCAACAAAATACAAACTCTAAAATCTTGACAGCGACTGGATAAGCAAGAACCATAGCAGAGTGGCTGGAAACACATTCCCTTAACAATTTCCTTTTAATATATAAAATATGATTTATATATATATATATAATGCATTGATAGTGTATAATTTAATACATAAAAAATTAACATATGATCAATATGTAAATTAAAAAAATGTTAAAATCTTAAAAATAAATACAAAAAATTATTTTCAATTTACTCATAAAAATTTATTGATAAAGTGTTAATTTTTTATATATTAATAATATATATTAACAGTATATAAAATTATATACTAACAATATATCATTTATATGTATAAATATAAAAGTCATACCGAATATGGAACCCATAAGTTATAATTAATTCGCAACAACATAGCGATTTCGTCATTGGGCTAGTTCGTAGGCCCTGTATTTCCTAAATAATTACATTCAATTTCTCTTGTATTTTTCTTAGATTTTCCATAACCTGATAGTTAGGTTTGATACGTTTAAAGCTTCGCGATCGCAGAATTTTGTGATCAAATTAATGACAGCAAGAAATGTGGAAATTTCCTTGAGATTTTTTCCAAAAGCCTACTCCTAAAACAATAAAGAAACAAGTGTTGAGTATGTGCCTTCGTGTTGAATATAAAAGTAAGGATAATTATTTAATATATTATTGGTAAAGTTTTTTTATTTTATAAGTAGTATTAAGATCATGACACATGTTTTATAAAAATATTAAAAAATAAAAAATAAAATAAAATATGTATCATGAATCTTTTTTTTAAGGATATATGTATCATGATTCTAACCTCATTTGTGGAGTAAAAAAATTTCACTAATGGTGTATAGAATAATTATCATAAAAGTAATAGTAATGCATGATAATTATTACATACACCGTGATAGATTTTTTTATTTCACAAGTAGTGTTAGAATCATGACATACGTCCTATAAAAATTAAAAATAAGAATTAAAAAATAAAATATATGTCGTGATCTTAACTCTACTTATGGAGTAAAAAATTTTACTGATAATATATAAAATAATTATCTTAATAAGGTGTCACATCCAAAATTGTAAAATTTCAGGTAAATTTTTTCTTTTTAACTTTACTTTTCTGTTCCGATCCTTACCATTCATATTCATTTTCATTTGGTTTGTAAGATTTGAAATGAGAAAAAAGTACATAATAATAATAGTTTTAAAAAGAAATATGTTTTTCTGGTACAGAAAAATATTATTTTTAGTTGTTGTATTTTATTCCTTGTTTCCGGGTTGAGCCATAGAGGTCTATGTCTATCTGGACAAGTCTTCTTTGCTTTATAGTCCACACTCTCCCTCTTTAGTCTTTATTTTCTTTTTTTTTCTTTTTAATTTTTTGCAAAAGACATCTTTTCAAACCTTCCCTCTTGTTTGAGGAAATCGATTTCAGATATCAAAAGTTGGAATCTTGTCATTTCATTAAAAGCATTTCATGAATTTTTTTTTTATATCATAGTGTGAGTTATGTTAGCATATCCCTTGATCATAAGACAGGACCAAATTTGTTAGTTGACAAAATCTGATCATTACCATATATAACCTGTGATGATTAATACTAAGATTATGGTCCATGATTTCACATTGATATCAACTGATTCTTTGGCGTTTCAAAAACATGTTCTATGATAGTAAGAATGTGTATTGAGTTTGTCAAAAAATTGAAGTTTTGAGTTTATAAAAACAGAAGAGTAATTCCAGTCCCCAAGCACAATTACCACTATAGCTAGAGACCATCAAGGAGCTATTCTGAGTGCTTGGTAGTGATCAAAGACGACTGTTAAATCCAGGAATTATTCAACAGCAAACAACAAAATAGCTGAAGGTTTGATCCTATAGCTTCCGCAATTTATTTATTAACGTGTTTCATATTGTCTAGAAGCATGTTTAAGTCTGTATGAATATTCACATTTGGCATAAGAGCATGAATAACCTCTGTCGTGCATGAAGAACATTTACTCTATAATTTGTTATTCTGCCAAAACTGCTACTTGTGTTTCTGTATGTTCCTGGCTATAAGGAATGATTTGGACTTGATTTTCTAGCCATTTAAGAATAAAAAAACAGAACAAGATATTTGTAAATGCCTATTGTGTAGTCGACCGAAAACGAAAATTTTGTGAAAATTTGAAATTGTTTTTAAGACGTTTGGAGCCAAAACCGATTTCATAATGCCCTTTTTTCGCTTCATTCTGATCGATTTGGATAAAGAACCACTCAAATCGATAAATGGAAGGCCAAGTTTCAATCGGGTCTTGAGTCGGGTTGAAAAACCTGTTTGCAGCAAAATTTAGGCAAAGAAGAAGACTCGCCCAATAGTGCTATGAGACTGGGCACATGCGCCCGTACGTGTACAGTGTAACTACACTGTCCAAAATCAAAAAAAAAAAAAGGGCTCAGTTTGTTTTTTCAGCTGGGCACACGTTTGTCATCCTCTTTTATTTTTTGGGTAGTTTTTTATATGGGCCATTTCCTATAATTCTTATATGGGACATTAAAGAGGACGTTTTGGGCATTTATTATTATCGTTATTACTATTTTGGTTTAACCTTTTGGGTCCTCTTAAGATTGAATGGACCATCAAATGTTGGGCTCATTTTATTTTTTGGGCTGTCTTCATGAGTTTTAAAATGGGCCACTTTGGTTTTATGGGCTTATGGTTTTAATTTATAGTTGGGCCTTTGTTTAGGCTTTAAGAATTTAATTGTTATGGGCAAAAATAATTTTGTTATATGCATTTATTTTTGCTATTTAGTATTAAATTAATTTTTGACAGAAATTTGCAATATCATAATATTTAAGAATTTTCATGAATTGTGTAAATTTTCATAAATTTGGAATTTATGAACTTTTGTGTAATTTTGAATCTTACAAATAATTCATAAATAAATTGTGGAAATAATTATGAAAATTTATGGGTGATTTGTTAAAATTATGAGAATTTGATTCTGAATGTCTATGTGTGCTTATTATGAATGTATATAATTTTTGTTATTTTACACTGTGATTGACTTTAAGCACACGTAGCTAAGTTTGTTCATATTATTTAGAATTAAAATTGCCTTATGTTAATTACAAATTTAAAATATGAATAAAACTTAAAATTTTGCTAATACGTCTAAGTGATTTATAATTTACTCAATTAGGGCTTAGCCACAGCAACCTTAATTAAGTAAAATTATACTTGTAAAAATCACATAATAGTATTAGACATAAATTGTAATTAGTTATAAAGTTATAATAAATTTTATTCCACAGGAATTTCTATTATAATTTTATGACTAATTAGGATAAAATATTAAATTAGTTTCTTAATTTACCCACAGGGATTGGAAAATGATATAATTTAATAGTTTTATCATAATGATATGAATCTATTAGAATAAGAACTTTAGCCCATAGGAAAGTTTTATGTCTGAGATTCATAATTGATTAATAAAATATGTTTACATTGGTAGACGTAATTAAGTTTGCCAAAAAAAAATTCTAGATACATAAGCATGTTGTTTTTCTATATGCAGTGTTTCCTCAGGCTAGCATTAACTTGGAAGTTCCCTAACTAGACGGAGAGAACTACAAGGTTTGGAAGGAGAGAGTTCTCCTCTAATTAGGGTGCATGGATATAGACTATGCTATAAGGAAAGATCAGCTTGTATTGACAAAAACCAGCGCTCTTACTCAAGTAGCTTTACATGAACGCTGGGAGCGATCCAATCACCTTAGTGTCATGTATATTAAGACAAAGATATCTACTGGGATACGTGATTCTGTCGAACAGCATACCAACGTTAGGACCTTGCTAAAGGCAATAGATGATCAGTTTATCACTTCAGACAAAATGTTGGCCAGCACCCTGATAATGAAGTTCTCATCAATGAGGCTCACCAGTGTGAAAAGAGTATGCGAGCACATAATGACCATGAGAGATATAGCGGCCCAAATCAAGAAGCTAGAGGTGGAGATGTATGAATCTTTCTTGGTGCACTATATACTTAGCACTCTTCTAAAGTAATACAGACCATTTAAGATATCATACAACACACATAAAGATAAGTGGACCATCAATGAATTGATGACCATGTGTGTACAAAGAGGAGGGAAGACTGCTTATGGAATCGGGTGAAAGTGCATTTCTGGCAAGCCAAGGAAAGAACAAGGATCGAGCCAAGAACAAGGGAAAAGGGAAAATCCCTGCCTAAGCTGACATTAAGAAAGAGTCCAAGTGTTTTTTCTATAAAAGGAAGGGACACAAGAAGAAAGACTGTGCCAAACTTCAGCAGTGGCTCGTTAAGAAAAGTAATCCACTCTCTTATGTTTGTTTTGAATCAAATATGGTTGAGGTTAGTCAATAACACATGGTGGATTGATTCTGGATCTACAATAAATATTTTGACTTCTTTACAGGGTATGACAAACCTAAGGAAGCCAGCCAGTAGGAAATGAGAAGAGCATCTATTCAGCAAACAAGATGCGCTCACGTGTTGAAGGCGTTGGAACATGCACTTTAGTTCTTAGGAGTGATTTTGTTTTGCAATTGGAAAAGACCCTTTATATTCCTAGTTTCTCGAGAAATTTAATCTCTGTTTCTAGGCTGGTACCTTATGGATATTCCTTTCAATTTTCAAATAAATCAGTATTGATATATTTTAAGTCTGATATTGTTGAGAATGGTACCTGATGTGATGATCTTTTCTCTATTGATTTGCAAAGTGACACTACTCATAACGCCTTGCATGTCCAAACTGGTACTAAAAAATGTGTTATGAATGAGAATTCCTCCACATTATGGCATCAGAGATTAGGTCATATCTCCATAGATAGAATTAAGAGATTAGTAAATGACGAAATACTTAGTACTCTCGATTTTACTGATTTCGATGCTTGTATGGATAGCATTAAAGGTAAGCAAACCAACAAGTCTAAGAAAGGTGCCAATAGGAGTTCAACTATATTAGAAATCATACATTCTAACATATGCTGTCTAGACATTGATGCATATGGTTAGAAATACTTCATCACCTTTATTGATGATTACTTGAGGTTTTTGTATCTCTACATGCTTCATAACAAGAACGAAGCATTAGACGCCTTCAAAATATTTAAGGCTGAAGTAGAGAAACAATGTGAAAAACCCATAAAGATAGTAAGAACTAATAGAGGTGGGGAGTATTATGGTAGATACACTGAAGATGGACAAGCACTTGGACCATTTGCAAAGTTCCTTTAAGAAAATGAGATTGGTGCCCAATATATCATGCCTAGTTCACCATATCATAATAGTGTTGTAGAAAGAAGGAACTGAACTTTGATGGAAATGGTGTGCAATATGCTTAGCAGCTAGAAGTTGCCTAAGTCTCTATGGATTGAAGCTCTTAAAATGGCAGCGTATATATTAAACTGGGTTTCAACAAAGGTTGTCCCAAAAACACCTTTCGAATTATTCAAAGGTTGGAAACCGAGTTTGCTTCATATGCGCATTTGGGGATGCCCTTATGAGATAAGAGTTTACAACCCATAGGAAAAGAAACTGGATCCTAGACCATAAGTGGTATTTCATTGGATGTGCCAAACAGTCCAAAGGCTATGGATTCTATTGTCCATCTCATAACACTAGAATTGTGGAATCAAGGAACGCCAAGTTTCTTGAAAATGACATAGTTAGTGGGAGCGATCAATCTCAAGACCTGGTTTCTGTGAGAGATCAACCCACTACCTCGAGTCAAGGATTGGTTATCATGAACAATGTCCCTCCAATATAGCTGGACATTGAACAACCAATCATTGAGAATCTATAAATAACTGATAACTTACCAGTAGATGAAGCTCCTATGGATACACCAAAATTGAATGAGCAACCAGTTGAACAACGTGATCCTTCGGAGAATGTTGAACCAACATTAAGAAGGTTTATGAGGGAAAGGAAGTTAGCTATTCCTAGTGATTACATTGTGTATCTACAAGAATCCGATTTCAATGTTGGGCCCGTTAATGATCCAGAGATGCTTTCACAAGCCATGAACAGCAAGAATAAAAACTTTGGTCCGATGCTATGAAGGATGAGATGGATTTGATGGCATCTAATGGAGTATGGGATCTTGTCGAGTTGCCTAATGGGGCCAGGGCTATAGGTTGTAAATTGGTCTTTAAGACCAAGACTGACTCATTAGGCAACATTGAGTGTTATAAGGCAAGACTCCTAGCCAAAAGATTTACTCAAAAGGAGGGAATCAATTACAAGGAGACCTTTTCTCCTATATTTAAGAAAGATTCTCTCTGCATAATAATGGTGGTTGTTGCACATTTTGACTTAGAGTTGCAACAAATGGATGTGAAAACAGCATTTCTCAATGTTGACCTAGAGGAAAAGGTTTACATGAAACAACCTGAAGGTTTTTCCTCTAGTAATGGTGAGCATTTGGTCTGTAAGCTTAAGAAATCCATATATGTGTTGAAACAAGCTTCCCGCCAATGGTATTTAAAATTCCATGAAGTCATCTCTTCATTTGGTTTCGTTAAGAACATCATGGATCAGTGTAGATACCAAAAGGTTAGTGGGAGCAAGATTTGTTTCCTTGTGCTATATGTGGATGATATTCTGCTTGCAGCCAATGATAAGGGGATGCTACGTGATGTGAAACAATTTCTTTCTGAGAACTTTGATATGAAGGATATGGGTGAGGCATCTTATGTCATTGGCATTAAGATCCATAGAAACAGACATAGAGGTATGTTAGGTCTATCACAGGAAGCCTATATCAACAGAGTCTTGGAAAGGTTTAGGATGAAAAATTGTTCACCAAGCGTAGCTCCCATTGTGAAGAGTGACAGGTTTAATTTGAACTAGTGCTTGAAAAATGATTTTGAGTGGGAACAAATGAAGAACATTCCATATGCCTCAGCTGTTGGAAGCATTATGTATGCACTGGTTGGTGCGCTAGCCCCTGATGCTGCGTCCCTGTCAGAGCAAGCAGAGCTTCAGACGTAGACCATGGCTGATTTGCAAAGGCTGGTCAGTGATAACCAGAAGGATAAGGTGGTCCGGTTTGATGACTTGCTCGCGCGAATCCAATCACTATCTGATCGGTTTGAAGGTAAATTTTCTAACATTGAAACTGATGTTAGTTTGCTAAAGAGGGTTGCTGCAGGGTCTTCGAATAGTGGTGCTGGTGATAGACCCTTAAAGCTGAAAGTCCCAAAGCCTAAGCAATTCGATGGGAGTCGAAGTGCCAAGGAGTTGGAGAACTTCATGTGGCATATGGAGCAGTATTTCAAGGCTGCTCACGTAGCGGAGAGTGACCGAGTGTCGATTACTAGCATGTACCTCACCGGTGATGCTAAATTGTGGTGGCGGACAAGGTTGGATGACGATGCAAGTGCTGGACGAGAAGCAATCCAGACATGGGAAGCCTTGAAGAAGGAATTGAGGGAGCAATTTCTTCCAATGAACACGGCTTGGCAGGCTAGAGAAGCACTAAAGAAACTAAGGCACACGGGTTCTGTGCGGGACTACGTCAAGGAGTTCAGTTCGTTGATGCTGAAAATCACGACATGACCGAGGAAGATCGAGTGTTTAACTTCCTGTCGGGTCTGCAGCCTTGGGCTCAGGCGGAGCTGAGGCGGGTGAAGGTGATGGATCTACCTTTGGCTATTGCTGCTGATGATAGTTTGAGTGACTATTGAGTTGGATCTTCTTTATCCAACACTGACAAGAAGAAGTCCAAGGAGGATAAGAGAAATCGGTGGGGTGGCAAAGATAGAAAGCGGGGCAAGAAGCAAAGTGAAAGCGAGTCATCTGAGTCAGGGGAATCGGATGCACCCCCAGGTGAACCTAAATCTGGTTGTTTCCTTTATGATGGCCCTCATCGTGTGAAGGATTGTCCTCTTAGGCAAAAGCTTTCTACTCTAATAGCGCAGACAGATTCTGAAAGTGAGGCGAAAGAGGTGAATCCTAGGCTCAATCCTATGCGGTTGCTGAATGTTATCACGGTAGGCAAGCGAGGCCCCAACCAAGGGCTGATGTACGTGAAAGCAGAGGTGAATGGGCAGAGTGTGCGTGCCATGTTGGATACGAGAGCTACCAACAATTTCATCTCCCAGCGAATGGTGTAGCGACTTGGATTGACCGTCTCCGAGTGCTCGAGTCAGGTCAAGGCTGTAAACGCGAGGGCACAGCCTGTCCTAGGTGTGACCACTGTTGCGATGAAGGTGGGCAGATGGGAACAGGAGTGTACGCTTGCGGCACTATTGCTTGATGATTTTGAGCTGATCCTCAAGTTGGAATTTTTCAATGATGCAAAGGCGGCACCTATACCTTACTTGGGCGGCCTATGGATTTCTGACGAGAGGTGCCCATGCTTTGTTCCAACAGAGACTAAGGGAACAAAGGCAGAAAAGTCCTCGATGTCGGCGAAACCAGAAGGGAAAAAGGGTGGGACAATCAGGTTGGCGGCCCTTGTCCAGGTTAATGGCTCTTTTGATGATGTCGCGAAAGTGCACGCGGGTGCATCGGGTAGAGACAGTGAAGGGGTGATGGTCCAGGGAGGATGCCCCATTGACATTAAGATTGCTAGCAAGAAATGGGAGCTAATTGCTGGCAAGTTTGAGACAGCACGTGGGAGACATATGAGTGCAGTCGGTTGCTTGGATGCAAGGTTAGCGGAATCCCTTGCACATTGTCTTCACCGACCAAGAAAGGGAGTGCGAGTGCTAGGCAGAATTAAGGTACCCTCATATGATGCTTTCGATTTTCTTGTCCACTCTAACATTTGTGATCGGATTAGGCAAGTGTTTAAGGCAGACATTAGCTACTGTCGTGATAGGAGGCAGGCCGGGGAGGACTTGGTTCGATGGAGTTGGATCGTAAACAACCTGTGGTATGCTCGCGGGGGCAGGTTGTGGGTTCCTATGAGTGGAGAACCGACATGCATGTTGGCGCACGATCCAGAAATGACAGCAGACATCCAAGCATAAGATGTGTATTTGATTTTATTTTCTGGCTAGGGGACATGGGGTTTTATGTCCATACTATGGTGATGACCGAGCTAGTGAGACAGACGGAGCTGTTTCAACCACTACAGACTCTAGACAGATTGGGGGAGTCTTTGTTTCAGGTTGGATTGCACGTGCATGATAGATGGGGATCTATCCTTGTAGTGGCTGATCGTTTAGATGTGTGGGCGATGCTGGTGGCTGTTCCTCATGCCCACATTACCAAGATAGCAAGGGTGATGCTATCAAGTCAGCATATGGTGAAGATGCTCGACAGCGATTGTAGACACCAAATTTTGTCCAAATTGGTAATTTTAAAATCAATTGGACTCTTAAAGTCCAAATTAAAAACATTGGACTTCAAAGCCATTAAAATGAGTAAATTTTGATTTTCTTATTTATTTTATTTTTATAATTATTTTATTGTTATTTGTTTTCATTTCTATTATTATTATTTTTATATATTTGTTTTTATTTTTATTTTGTTATTATTGTTATCACTTTTATTATTGTTGTTGTTGTTGTTGTTGTTGTTGTTGTTGTTCTTGTTCCCTAAACTCTAAGCCGCTGGTACCACCAGCTATCTCCCATCCATCATCCAGATCTTCTGCCAGAGCCGCCGGTTCTCCAACCTTTCCCCTAGGTCTCGGGCATCACCAAATTTCATCTTCCCCAGGTACAATCCCATCTCTGACCAATACTTCGATAACTGGAAGACAACAACAAGATCCAAAGGATCAATTCTGAAACCCTAGACAATAGTGTTCCCAAAATCCGGTTAAAAAGAACCAGACAGAAAAATTAGAGGAGGTTTTTTTTATCTTTCTAGGAGACTCTGAAACCCTAAAATAGTTACAGAAACCTTACCCCAACCAAGACGCCTCCACCACTGGTGCCAAACAGACAGTCACCAAGCCACTCACCACTGCCCAGTTACTACTCATCACCATCACCGTCCACTCACCACCATCATCACCGTCACAACCACTACCCAGATCATCATCATCACCATCACCAACCCCTCATCATTACCCTAACCATCACCACCACCAAAACCCTAGATCCCGACGAACCCCAACCCAGATCTGAAAACCCTAGAATCCGAGGACCTCGGATCCCAAATCTGAGATCTAGACCTAATGTCACGACCCGAAGGCCGCGATGGTGCCTCTTACTTGTACGGATGCGTAGAAATTAGGGCTAATTTTTCGATTTCCTATATTTGCTTTGTCTAAGTGCAATGTAGTAAATTTTTGTTTCGGGACGTTAACTCCCTCGCCTATTTTTATAACTTTACCCAGGTTATTTTCCTGCATAAAAATTACAAGTAATATCCAGCTCATGCTTCCCAGAATGACAGTTAATTATATTCTAGCATTCCTATGACCAAGTTCATTTCCATATCATAGCATTTCATCTTATGGTTCACATTTTTCCTACATGGTCACTTGTTCATGCTATTCAATCCACAATCCATACTCATGCAAAATCAACATTCCATACTTCATCATTGCTAGTCTAGATGCTATTCTCTATATCAGATTACATCCCATCTAAGTACTGAATCAAAAACAGCCTGAATTGATAATGGAGGCAAAAGAAGAGTATGTATACCCAATGTTCACAAAAAAAATCTCCTTGGAGAGTTGTGACTATATTTCAGGTTTGGGACTATTCGGAAAGCTCCGAAATACTCCTCCAACTCCGTACTCAATCTGAAAAATTTAAATAGCGTTTAATGAGCAAGGCTCAGTAAGTCATTTATATAAGTGCAGAGTTAGAATTATACTGTTCTATATGCAATGCATGATGTCATGTGAGGAGAATTCATTATTGATCGTTTTCTTATTCATCATGCAGCATTTACATGTATTTTCCAACTCAATCCTATTATGCTTCAACATATCATGAGATGTCTAAGTCTTGAAGTCATAATGTGATCTTGAACATGTAATTATGAATGAAGCAGTTACAATCATAAAACATATACTACATGTTCTTTTCCAACAAGTTTCAAGGCATGTGGAGTATCAATACATTTCATGTGTTCTTTTAAGACATGCTTGAAATATGTAAGCGTTTACATTTCATATCAAATATACTTTTTAAAGCATATTTCATATCACATATACTTTTGAAGTAGTTCATATCACATATAGCATCAAAAATGCGTTTCATATACTGTAAATCAATATTGAGTTTAGAGTTCATTTTCATTTTAAAGCCATACTCTAAACTTCATTTCATATCATTTGAGACTAGGCTAGATCCCTATCTCTCTATCAATAAAGACTTAGTTCACTGTAGCTAGCAGTGAAGAATCATATCATCGTCCCCTGGAAACCACTAGGGCGCTATCTATGGCCATAGACCTCATATCTCTCAGTCCCACTGATCAGGCAAGACTGAGACCTGTCCACGACTATTGTCGGACAAGCTTCTATGCCTAATGAGTAATCTTCAATTAGGCGGCTTCCACTATGCTTTATTGAATTTAATTCTCTTAGGGTGCCTATAGTCTCATAAAGCAATTCAATCTTTCGTATAAAAATAGTTTAATGTACGTAATGTTTTTCTGAAGATCATTTACATGTATATACGTACATATGTGAAAACTATCATTTCATTCTTTTCAAAGCCATTCAAGCATCCAAAATATTCTTGTAAACATGATAAGAATAAATCATTTCAATTTTTCATGTATAGTAATAAGTCATGCTTGATGGCAATAAAATTCAAGGAAGTGAAATAAGACCATAAAATGACATGCTCATGAATTGCATGAATGTTTATCATTTCATCTCATAATATCTATGAACCTATACCATATCGATTCACTTCCGATCAATGTCTCTCACCTTGGTACTTTATCAAGTCAAATATCATACCTACATTTCATTTCGTTATATTCAATCTCTAGGTATTCAATTCATTCTATTGTAAGATTCAATCCTATACAGGATAATCCTACTTCTACGTTATATAAACGTCTTACCTAAGTGCGAGCTTAGCTTGAGCGTGTCCTGTGTCCAGCTAGACCGTGTCCGTCGTCCTCTTGGCACACTACACATTCACAAGGAATTTCGACTTAATAAGGTCTAGCCCAAATTTTTTTTTATACACTTATGAAATTTTAAATTCTTACTTGATACCTATCTATACATATTTATATATGTATATACACTCAACACAATATAATTTAAGTTCTTAAATTACATTCACTTATTTTTCCCATATCTTTTTATATATATATATATATATATATATATATGTATATGTATTACACACACATATATATATATCTATGCATTATCTTTCTTTTTATTTCCTTTTCCTTTCTTTATTTCTTGCCTTGTTTTCAAGTAAGCATTATATAAATATATATATATATATATGTGTATATATATATATATATATATGTATATTGAAATCTATGTGCATTCTCTTCCTTTTTATTTCTTTTCTTTTCCTTGTTTCCTACCTTCTCTCCAAGTAAATAATATATACATGCACACACACACATATATATATATATTTATATATTTAACATTAACATAATATGAATTTCTAAATTCAATTTCTTCACTTTCCTACATCTTTTTATATATATATATATATATATATGTATTACACATATATATATATATATATCTTTTAATTCTTTTCCTTTTCTTTTATTTCATTTCTTTTTCTTTTATTTCCTTTCTTTCATTTTTATTTCTTTTCCTCTTCTTTCTATTCTTTTACCTTAGGAAATCTCTGCAGCTTTGGTGTGGAATACCCCTCCTACGGCAGCCCTTGGATGTCGGCTACAACCACCACCACAATGCCGCCAATCTTAGCCCTCGTACTTCTCTTGCTTAGGGCTGGAAAACGCCCAGCTCAACCACCACAAATATCACTGTTTCGTATTCTGTTTCAGCACCCAAACAGCCACCGAAAATCTTGCTTCCAGTCCTTAAAATGCCCACCGATCAGTTAAGACTTTAAGCTTCTTCCTCAGCCTTGTTCTCCCTTCTTCGTGGCAGCTTATAACCCCCTTCAAAATCACGTTTTCTAGCTTTAAACACAGCTCCCATAAGCTGTCCACGTTCAGCCCTCTCAAAGCCCTAACCTAGCTTTCCAAAAACCATAGTCTACCCCTTTCATTTTCAGCTCACAACACCACCCAGCTCAGCCCTCGTCAACTGCCCTATTATTTGATCTGTAATACCACACACAATCCCTCTTTTAAATCAGTTTCCCACCTCTGTTTCTTGTATTCGAACGGCGTCTTTGTACCCTACCTTACTCGGCCTTTACCAACACCATTGTTGTCTCCTCTTTTCTCAAATCAAGCTCGGTTCCGGCAAGCACTTCCAGCCATCGTTTTCTGCTGCAACGCCAGTCTCAACCTGATGCCTTGCACCCGCCAGCAACCTCTTCGTGGTCTATTCTGCTTGGCCCAACAATGTGCGACGCGAGGAGGGAAAAGGAAGGCACAACGGAAAGGAAATGAAGCTTAAAAAAATGTACAGAGGAACGGGAGAAAGAAAAACAAAAGAAAGGGCTGAGTGTTTAGTCTGTAACAATTTTTAAAAAAATGAAAAGATGTGATAGGGAGACAGAATTGTCTCCCTTTGACACCGACGGGTTAGTGGGTGTTTCCCACTAACCCTAATACCTATATTTTATATATATATATATTTTTTTTATTTAAATTCATATTTTATTACAACCTTTTTTTTTTTACACATTTTTATTTTATTTATTCATTTCTTCATCATTACTGATATTTTGCATATGTATATAAATATACTTTGAAGATATATATTTATATCTATTTTATATATATTTTATACATATGTATATATTTTTAATACTTATACACTTATACTTCAATTTATTTGTCTAATCATCTATTTATATTGGTATAAGTGATATTATATATATTCACTCTCAAACTTATTTACTTATATGCATATTGAATTATTTTCACCTTTGTATATACATATATATTTATTTATATATGTATTTTATCTATTCATTTATCTATTTATATATTTTTACTTGTGTTCACGTATGTTGCGTATGCGGTATTGGTGTACTATTTACATTTTACTCGGAGGCTTCATTTCTATGGATACATACCATAATCTTATACTTGAAATTTCAAGAGTAAAATTATCTTTTACATTGACTACATTACATGTGGAGTACACATCTAGTTAGAAAATTTGCGGTTCTCACACCTAATACCTGCAAAACAAGAAAAAAAAACAACAACAATATCACAACCACAACCACCATCAGATCCAACCAGAGGCGAAAACAAATACAAAAAAAAACAAAAAAAAAGGAGAACGGTTTCGATTTGTCAGATCCGTGGGGTTAGGGGAATTTTTGAAAGGAAGGGAGGTCGGATTTGAAGAGACGGAGACAATGGGAGTGTTTTAGGGTTGCCAGAAAGCTCACCGGCGACCGACGTACGGCGGCGCACGGCGGCCGATAATCGTCCGGTAAGGGAGAGAGGCGAGAGGATTTTAGAGGTTTTAGGATTTTTTTTAAGAAACCGGTGAAATGAGGAATTAAAAAAAGGGGGATATTTAAAGAGGGCAAAACGGTGTGTTTCGAGCCCTGACCCGCGCCACGACCCGCGTGCCAACCCGACCCGGATCTGAGATCCGCGCAACCCGCTCGCGACCCGACCTTCATTTTCCCGCAACCCGCGTGTCTCGCCAGATCCGGATCCGTGACCCGCGCACCGCGACCCGCTTCGGCCCGTTCCCTTGGCAGGCTTGGGCCCTACTGTGCGTTTTTCTGGGCCGGTTGGGAGGTTCTTTGAATAACAAAAAGACTTTTTACTTGTGTAATGATTCGAACCTTGTATCTTTGATGTACATTAAAAAAAATTTCATAAATCCTGTGTTTTCCAATTCTCCACTTTTCCAAACTGTTTTCTTGGAAAACAATGAAAACATGTTTTTTTTGTTTTCAAAACTTGGGCTATTTTCATTTTCCAAAAACATGTTTTCTGTTTCTTCAACCAAACAGATTTTTCTTCACATTTTCTATTTTCCACGAAAATGAAAATGAAAAACAGCTCTATTTTCATGAACCAAACGTACATTTAATTTTGTTCCAATTTAATAAATGTTTTATCTGGAATAATAAAGTGTATTTTGTATTTGGATTACATAAGTTTTTATGAGGCTTGTCACTAAGGCCCAAAGCCCACTTGAGTTTTAGATTATGAATTTTGATTGGGCTATGAATCTAAAGCCTAATTTCTTTTTTATTTTTTTATTTTATTTTATTTTTATTTGCAAATTAATTAAAACAATTAAAAAGAAAAACAAAATTAAAAAAAGACAAAATTGAAAAAAAAAAGAGAAAAATTAAAAAAATGAGGAAAAAAAACCAAAAATAGAAATAATTGTGCCGTGCACGTCACCAACCGGCTGCCCTCTCATAACTCTTCTCCCAAGGTTGTAAGTCAGCCACCTGCTACTTCTGCAAACCCTTATCCCCATGAATGCCAGCCACCCGATCCTTAATCCAATGACAAACACCTTAATGTCCAAACTATAGCTGTAAAAATCTTAAGGACAAAACCAAAAAATTGGATCAAAAGAGGTGTCCTAGTTTGATTAAAAAGGATACTGCTTCACAGGAAATGGGGGGTTCGGTTCGGCCATTTTCATTTTTTCTTGACTCTATCTCACTAAAAAAAACCCCGGTGGAACCAATCTCCTTAATAGCTCCTTCCTTCTTCAACCACAAAACACCCATAAACAACCTAACACCGACAAAAATTCCTAAGCCTAAACACCCCAGTGTCGGTCTACTCAAACCCATTTTCAGTGTACTCTTGTGAAAAATGAAAAAGTGAGGGTAAATGGGTTCTGAAAAAGGAGAAGGAGCTCATAAAAATCTTGTTCTTTAGAAAGGGGTTTTGTTTCTTAGAAAAATAGGGATTAAATCTGGAAGGGAAGATTCTTTTTTTTTTTAGAGAAAGCAACTAGGAGGAAAGAAAGGGATTGGGAGGAAAACTGAATCTGATAAAAAAAAAGAAGAAAAACAGACTCGAGAAGCTCGGACACTGTAATAGCTTGGGACATGGCTCGAGCTAAGAAAAGAAATAAAGGCAGTAGGAATATTGCTGGGAGTGGAATAAGAGAAGGAGAAAGGTAAAAGAAAAGACGAGCCAACAACTGCAGGAACAGTGGAGGAAGAGCTGAACGGCGTCAGACTTGGGAGGATAAAGGTTTGACATGATTCAACTGGAGATAGATCAATTGTGAGAGGTTTATTTTACTTGTTTATTCATTTTGAGTATACGTTGGAATTGTCCAGATTTAATTTGCCTTTGGTTTGACATGTTTGCGGTTACAATTTTTTGGAAATGATGGCATTTACTACTTTTGCTATGGATTTGTCCGAATAGATTTGCTTTTTTTACTTTGTTTGATTGCATAGTATAAGCTTGTTGAATGTTATTGTTGGTGCTGCTCATGTGCGTATATTCATTTGCCGATTTGCATGCAATTTTTTTTTTAGAAAATCGATACTTATTATTTTTCTTATGTTTTTAAAGAAATGTTACATCATAAGATTTGCAACTTTGAACTCGTAAAATGAATTTATAAAGTAAAAATTGTAAGATTAAATTGCAAAAATAGAGATTTGTTTTACAAATTAAATAATAATTGTAAATTTTAGATTTAAATGAATTCCAATGATGAGATGTTACGGAAGTCACAAGTAGTGATTTCTAACTGATCCCTAGGTGAGAAGAGTCAACTAAATATTACCAACGTATTGGAGTATTTAGTGTGATTTTTCAATAATTTAAATTTTTGTTAAAAATTGAAGTGAATAAGTTTTTTAAAAAAATTAATAATAAATTTAAATTTAAATAAACAATTGTCCGATGATGGAATGTTACGGAAATCACAAGTAGTGATTCTTAACTGATCTTTAGGTGAGAAAAGTCTACTAAATGTTACCAAAAGTATTGGAATATTTAGTGTGATTTTTCAATACATGAGCTTTTATTTTTTAAAATAAAAACAAATAATATTTAATAAAAAACAATAAATGTGTTAAATAAAAAAAATAGAAATCCACGTGCATCATATGCTATATGCTTGCATCATATGCATAAATATTAATTTCAAAATAAATAAAATTCTTCTGATGATAGGATGTTACGGAAGTCACAAGTAGTGATTTCTAATTGATTCCTGGGTGAGAGGAATCCATTAAATATTACTGGCATATTGGAATACTTAATGTGATTTGTCAATAATTTAAATTTTTTGTTAAAAATGAAAATGAGTAAGTTTTTTTAAAACAAAGAAATATAAATAAATAAATAAATAACAAAATTTAAATTTAATTAAACAAATTTCGATGATGGGACGTTACGGAAGTCACAAGTAGTGATTTCTAGCTGATCCCTAAGTGAGAAGAGTTTACTAAATGTTACCAAAAGTATTGGAATATTTAGTGTGATTTTTCAATACATGAGCTTTTATTCTTAAAATAAAAAAAACTAATAAAAAAAAACTAATAATAAAAAACAATAAATGTATTAAATAAAAAATAGAAATTCACTTGCATCATATACTATATGCTAGCATCATATGCATAAATGTTAATTTCAAAATAAATGAAATTCTTCCGATGATGAGATATCGTAGAAGTCACAAGTAGTGATTCTTTGAATATCTCTAGGTGATAAGAATTAACTAAATGTTACCAGAGTATTGGGATGTTTAGCTAAATTTTTCAATATTAAGAGTTTCATTAAGAAAATCAAAATATGAAGTTCTTTTTGTAAATCCATATGCATCGTACATCTTTTAATAACATCATACACATCCATAATTAATTAGAAAAATAGCATGAGTCCTACCGAGGATGAGATTCTGTAGAAGTCACAAGTAGTTATTCTTAAGAAATCTCTAGGTGAGGAAAATTATTTCAAATATTACTAAAAGTATTGGAGTATTTGATTTGATTTTTCAATAAAAAGGGGTTCATGTTTATTTTAAAAATGAGATTTTTAAAATAAATATAATAATTTTTAATCAATTATACAAATAATGTGAGCTCTACCAAGGATGAGATTCTATAGAAGTCACAAGTAGTGATTCTTAAGAAATCTCTAGTTGAGAAAAACTATTTCAAATATTACCAAAAGTATTGGAGTATTTGATTTAATTTTTCAATACAAAAAGGTTCACATTCACTTTCGTCAAATAAAATCTAACTTTTTTAAAATAAAAATGATTTTGATAAATGATAAATATGCTTAAAAAAATTGCAATAAAAATAGAAATTATTTTTAAATATTAAATTAAGCTCATTTCATTAAAATCAAAAGATAACACATGATTAAAATGATATCGTTTTTAAACAGGCATTGTGGGGGGGGCGCTAATCCTTCCCCACGCGTAACCATACTCCCGAACCTAATTTTGTTTTCGAAGACCAAAAATTATCTTTTTAATAAAATTTAATTAATTTTGAGATTTTGTTAAAAAGATAAATATTTTTAGGTGACGACTTCTTGTTTTTTATATTTTCAAAATCGTCGAACGGTCGAGTTTTCGGACGAAATCGTTACGACACTATTGAATTGGTTGAAAAGTGAGAAGTTTGATTTGGTTTCAAAATGGGAAAAAAAGTAATTAATATTTTGACTTTAGTTTGTTTTCTAAAATTTTTTGAAATCACAACCATATAAACCAAAAAGTGAAATGAAAATATATAAATAATACAATAATATTCTTATTTATATAAATATTTTATTATTTTATTTGTATATGCTTCTATATATACTTATAAATTCACCTAAAAAACATATATAAGCTTTTATTAAGAGTATGATATGATACATGTGTGTGTATGTATGTATGTATGTACAAATGTGAAATTCTTTTAATTGATTTGAGAATGTTTAAATTCTGTACAAATTTTTGTAACTTGTTAAAAAAAATCAAATAGAAGAGCAAACCAACCAAGTTATTTAATTTGGTTTTTATTTAGTTTGATTTCTATTATAGATTGGAGATTAGTTTAATTTCATAATAAATTTAGAAACAAATATTTTAATTACTTTGGTGTGAATTTTATCTTAAACCAAACCAAATGGCATCAAACTACTTTCACTAGTTAAGATGATATTCCATGAGAATGTAAAATAAAGTTTCGTTGATTTTGATGAAAAATTAAGAGATCCCAAGTTTTACAGCTGACTCAATTCTTCGTATTAATTTAATTAACTTTTCACAAAGTTATTGTACAAATCAAATTAGTCAATAATAACTTTCCTAGTACATATCCGTGGGCAATTGAATTCGATATTTACGAAAGAGTATACAATTTTTTTAATATTATATATTTATTAGAAGTTACAAACACAATCAACATATAATTTATGCATTGATAATTTATGACAATTATACGTTGTCAATTAATCATAACATGCTACATAAGGTATTTATTTTTAATACACTATATATTTCATGTAGTCAATGAATCATAATATGTCATTTCATTAAGTCATAAATTTTAAAATAATTTTAAAAAATATTATTAAATTCACTAAACTAATAAAATATCTCAATATAATTCGATAACCAAGCATAGTAAAATCGGACTTCAACTGTAACCAAAAGAAAAGAAAAAAATTTGACTTCAACAACTTTCACTTATGAGACTACAATTAAGCCTGTTTTGACTAATTTGCATAAATCTAGTCACGAAGAGAAAGCTTTTGAATAGAACTGTTTTTCTTTTGTACCAAAAAAGAGACTGTTTTTCTTCTATTTTTTTTTGTCAGAAAAATAAAACAAAACAAAACAAGTTCATTAAAAAAAGATTATCACTTTTGATATAATCGATGAAAATACGTCTAAATTACGATAAATATATTGATGATTACAAACTCGTAGATAACTACAAGGGGTAAACTCAACGACAGTATTTATGCAATATAATTCTATTGAAAGAAGGTTTTTTTTATATAATTTTTTATTCTCTTCATATATAAATATATATTTTTATATGTATATAACTTGGATTTTATCCTTCAGAAAGAGAGAATGTCAAAGATTAATTAGCTGTAATACTAATTCTAATTTCTAGTTTTATGGTTGCATATATAAGATATAATTAGACTAACGAGAAAATATAGTGTAAATATTAAATATACTATAAAAAATGATCTCAACATTATTAATGAAATTTAAAACTTCATTTATGACGTTACGGGTTACTACATATTTATTATGATGTGTAGAAATATAAATTAATAAATTCATATAAAATGTAAAAGAAAATATATAACAATATTTTAGTATTCTTTGTGAATTTAAAAATTTTTATCAAATTTTGGTGAATCAGTGTCAGTCATGTAAACCCAATAGATTAATCTAATATCTAATGAGTTATGAAAACATTTTGAAATTTACACCAAAATAATTTATACATTATTTAACATGAAATATGAAAAGCAATTTAATAAAATTGAACCGAAATTTTAACTCACACTATGATATAAAATGACAAGATTCCAATTTTTGATATCCGAAATCGAATTCCTCAAACAAGGGGGCAGTTTTGAAAAGAGGTCTTTTGCAAGAAACAAGAAAGAAAAAAAAAAGAAAGTAAAGACTAAAGAGAGAGAGAGAACGTGAACTATGAAGCAAAGGAGACTTGCACGAATAAACAGAGACCTCAACGGCTATAGGAGTAAAGTAAAACAACTAAAATAATATTTTCCTGTACCAAAAAAAAATTCTTTTTAAAATTATTATTATGTACTTTTTTCCCATTTCAAATTAAATAATCATTTTTTATTTAATTTTGGATTAGATTTAATAAATTCTCAACATGATTTTCTGATATCTTATGTAATTAAAATTTCAAAATAATAATAGTAATAATATTATTAAAGTTTTGTGTTTAGAAATTTTAATTTTTCTAAAATTTTTATTTGAAATATTATAATAAAAGTTTATATTTGATTCACTATCAAATATTCTCAGTCAATCAAAATGTATCATACTCCAAATAAGTAAAGTTAAAAATATGCAGATTTTTAAAAATAAAATATTAATAAATTTTTTTAATTTATTTTAAAGAATTTATATATTTTTAATCGATTATGTTTGACAAAAACAGTAAATGTATTAAGGCTGACCAGTACTAAGGAGGAAGCTAGATGTGCGGTGATGCGCTGTTGGTACATCCTTTGCTACTTGCTGCCAGGAAGCGTGGCGTATGTGGCGCAGAAACTAGTGTTGGGTGGCTGGTCTGTGCATCAGGCAGGAGCTAGCGAGGCTAGGAAGATGGGTTTAGACTACACCTAACAATTTGTGTTTTTAATACATATGTGTCTTGTAAAATTATGTTCATATTATGTAAAATATAAAAAATTTATATCAAAATTCATGTCAACTTAAAAATAAAAAAACATTATTTTTAGTTATTATCATATTCATATACAATTTTTACTTAATTTTAACTTATGTTACTTTCGTATCTTATATTCGTATTATTTTTCTATCGGGTCTAAGATTATTAGGTCTAATTTAGATATTAGAGAAAAAGCGAGGAAGATGGGTTTAGTGGAGAAAACAAACGTGAAGGGAGAAAGGAAGAAAATGGGTTGATGTATGAAAATTTTCATTTGAGCAAAATTGTCTTTTCCATATGATGAGTTTTTTTGTCAAAATGAATGTTGAAGCGTAGAAATGAAAAAGAGTTTATTTATGATATACTGATAGTATATAGCTTTTATACATGTCAGTTAACTATAAGGTAACACCTCATTAATGAGCAAACTCTAAAAGTGTACAAATTTAAAAACTTTGTTAATATTTATTTTTAAAAACCTCCATATAGAGTGTTATCATATGATTAAGTGACAGTGTATAGAAGTTACATACTGACAGTACATTATATATAAAACTCAAAAGAAAAATTGATGTGCAAATAGAAGCCTTCTTTGTAAAAAAAATTATAATAATAAAATATAGAAAGAATAAAATAACTAAAATATAAACAGGTAGAAATTTAGCAACAAATAAATAATAAAAATTAACACCCCTAACATAAATTTTTTTGTTATAATGTAACTTTTCTTAAGCGGTCGATTAAAATTATAATTAAGTATTACATTAATAAGATGTATAATTATATGAAAATCACTAAACTTAATTAATTAAATTAATAAATAATTAAAATCAACAATTTAATTCAAATTCACATACACTCATTGACTTTTTCTCTTAAAAATAATTTTATATTTTAATTTGTAAATTTCTCATCTCTTGAGCTGATTAGCCGACTCTTAGATAAAATCTTTAAAAAATGACCGAGTTTGGCTTGGCCCTATTTATAAATACTTCCACTCATATTATACAAGTGAATAATTATCCATAATTGTACAAAAAAGAATAATTATCATAATTAAAAAGGAAAATACTTGTACTTAAAAAAATAAAAAATTAATAAAAGAATAATTATTCTATACACTGTTAGTTGAATATTTTTATTTCACAAGCGGTGTTTGATCGTGACATATGTATTATTTTATTTATTTTTTATTTTTTAAATATTTTTATAGGATACGTGTTACGATCCTAACACCTCTTGTGGAATAAAAATATTTCATTGACAGTATATAAAATAATTATTCTTAATTAAAATGGAAAAATAAAAACATGACAAAACAAGAAAAACGAACGACCTTTTGTATTTTACCAAAAATTACCTTGGACTCCTCGTCTGTCGGGTCGTGCATGTCATTTGCCGTTTAAAACATGCATTTCTCTATTTTATTTTTCCTTCAGGAGGCGTTTAGTTCGCGGAATGGAATAAAGAAAGAATGAAAAATGTATTCTGAGGGAATAGAAAATAGGTAAAATATGAGAAGCAGTTATTTTGTACTGTACATGTACAGTTATTCATTTATTTATTAATAAATATTTATTTCGTAAATAATTGTGAAGTATACAATGATATGGGCCCTACTTGGATTTCATGTCCAGATGAAATTATGAATGTGGAAATAGTGTACAGATGGTGAAATGATTATAGGGAGGAAATTTTAGAGACTTGAAATTAATTTATTTTCAGTATTTGAAGTTGTTGGCAAACAAATTGGGCAATGACGAATACGTCCCAAGGGTATTTTTGTAAATTTCTCTTGAATCAAAATGAATTGGGACAAAGTAAAAATTTCATGTATTCTACATAAAAAGGAGTTTAAGATAGTGGCCTTGGATTTAATTAAATTGGTGGTTAAATCGGAAATTTACGCGATTTACCCGATAAGGGTAAAATCGTAATTTCTCACAATCTGTGCACCGCAACGAAACCACTTTCAATCATCACAATATGTTTAATATGACTATTTGAAACTGAAATTCAAAAATTTGGAACACGTTTACATGGTTTTTACCCTAGCGGGATCGAAATGGCAAAATCGTCCGAAATTTCATAACTAGAGGCATTTTGGTCATTTTGCAAGTTTCAAAATTTTCTTTAAAAGTCAATCAACAGTTGAAGGTCACTATTCACCTTCTCCTTCATGCTTTCCCCCACCATTTCAAGAGAAAAGAGGAAAGAAAAAAATTCAAACTTTTAAAACTACTAATTTAGTCAAATTTTCACCAAACCTTTGACTACAAAAACATCCTATTTTCTCTCCTCCACCTACTTATACCTATATCTCATTTACTAAGCCATCAAATAAGGAGAAAGAACTCCTTGAAGAATTCGGCCAAGCAAGGTACCATGTTATCCACTTGGTTTTCTTTGATTCTAAAGGTGTAGAATTATTCATTTAGGTTGACTAAGCATGATTTTACCATTTATTTCAATTAAATGTTGCAAAATAAAAATGTTCCATAAGAGGAGCACTCGGCCAAGCTTGGTTCATGAAGAATTCATAGTGTTTCATGCTTAAGATAGGTGCCAAATTAATCATTAAGCATGGTAGAATATGAATTAAGCATTAAATTGTTGAAAATCCCACTAAATCACCATCCACCATTTTTGGCCAAAGGAAGGGGGACATCATCCATGGCTGTTTTTGTAGTTTAAGGGTAGATTTAGACTGTAGGAATTACAAGGAGTCTGCCAGTATGCTCGGATTTAAAATCCGATGCAAAATAAGGAAGTTACGTTATACTACCAATAGAATTTATACTACAAAATATTTGCAGTGTATAATATGGCTGCATAAAGACATAAGCAATAGCTTAAAAATAAGTTTTATTAAGCTAATAATTTTGGTGAAATTATCTACAGCCCGGGAAAAATGAATTGCGAGTGGTGCTTCCGAAGAGTTCTGTTACGCTATACAGGTAAGGGATGCATATGTAAGCTGTAGCAATATTTCGAATGCATATTTATTATGCAAACAATTTATTATGAATATTCTTGAAATGAATTGCATGAAAATATGTGGAATTGAGGCTGCATATGAAAATTGGAACTGTGTTTAAATTGCGAGAGGGCTAAGGTAATAGCAGCCGTTATGCTGCTGAAAATTTATAGAATATTTTCTAAAAATATTAGAAAATATTTAATTACATGATGTGATGATTTCCTAGCCTTGAAAATGAGAAATTTATTATTTTTCATAAAACATGTATATACCGAAAAATATTATTTAAATATTCATGTTACCAATTTTATTGAAAGTGAAAATACGGAATATTCCTCTTACATGTTTTACAGCATATGATATGGTTTATGAGAGGAAAAGATGGAAAGTGAATATTTTATAAATTATTTTTCATATATATTCACTTTATGAATTAATAAAATCCTTTAGGGACTGATTGAAGATTTATTGATTTTAATTATTTCCATAAAGGTGATATAATTATGAAAATATTGTTTTGAGACTGTTAGGCCCCATATCATGCCGATATGTGATATGTGATACATGATATGTGACATGTGATATGTAGTCAGTCCCAGTAGACACCTGATCAGTGTTCGACTGAGGATTGCCTTAGACTATGGCCATAGGTCTGACATGATTATTATTGCCCTATTGGGTATTTTCTCTATAGCATGATATATTCTGGGTGATGCCTTAGTCTCCATTTTTATGAGATATAAAATGATATGTGATATGGAAAATGTGCTTAAATGAAAAAGTATATGAATATGTTTTTATATGAAAGGGGACATGATTTCTAAACAGTTTCTGTACTACATGGAGTACTCTACTATTTATGGTTTATACCGTGACATGTGATATGGATTTAAACAAGAAAAATTATTTATTTAAACTAGTATTCTTTTTTAAAGAACATAAGAATATTAGTTTATTTTATTTAAATGCTTCATTTTCATAATAGCATTATTTTGAAATGAATATGATATGATATGAGGAATGATAGGTTTCAACAACAATATTTACTCCCTATAGTCGCTTTTAGGTTTCGGGACAAGATAGGTATTTTAAAATACATTCCTTACTTCATCTGGATCCCTAGCCGACTATAGTATCCTTCCTATTATGGTCCTTAGAGCACCTATAGGAAAATAAGGATTTTTATTGCATATAGAGTTCGGAATATCTAGTTTCACATACAATTCTCTTATTGAGCCGTTGTTTACTCACTCTTTTTATTTCAACATCTACAGAGTACTTCCAGTGACTACGTGATTTGCATCTAGGGATTGTTGGTTGTGCATTTAGTGCCTTGAGGCAGCGACCTTATATCCTGGAGGTACAATCATTAATTTTATAAGTTCAGACATATTTTTATGGTACTACGGTGTTGTAAATTAAACAGGGGATGTAAACGATAAATAAATTCTCGACATGTAAATATTTATTAAATTATAAATTTTAGTTTTAAATATTTATTGTATAAGGGAAAAGGGAAAGTAAGACATCGCAGACAGTACAACCATATAAAGTGTGTGAAAAAGTGTGTAATATTGTATATACAGGATGTGATATAAAATATTGTTGGCTCTATAGGCTATACCGAGAGGGGGGTGAATCGGTTCTTAACTAACCTTATGCCCGTTTTTTGGTTCTTCTAAATTCTCTAGCTTAGATTGATATTTTCTAAGTTCTCTAAGCTAGGCAAGCATGCAATTCAAGTTCAATGCAATAAACACAATATAATTGCAAGTAAATAAAGAGTAGGGAGAGAGAGATTTACACAAGCAATTTATAGAGGTTCGGCAACCTTGCCTACGTCCTCTACCTTGAGACGCTCCCAAGGATTTTCCCCAAATTCACTAACTTGAATTTGTGTTACACTCCCTCTTTTCAAGGATCAAGAGAAACCTCTCTCTTTTTCTAGGCTCAAGAGTAACCTCCCTCTTTTTCTTAGGCTAAAGAGTAACCTCCCTCTTTTTCTAAGGCTTAAGAGAAACCTCCCCTTTACAAGGAATGATGGGATACAAATAATGTAATCAAAGAAAAGGCCTCTAGGTAGGCAATTGATTACAGAAATTAAGCTCAATGAGAAGCCTATACAATATTTGTGCTAAGCACTACAAGAAATAAGAGAATGATAGATGATGAAGACTTTGGAGCTCTTGATTTGTTGTTTGAGGCTTGAGGATTTGAGGAATATGTGTTATGGAGTTGCTGAGTAGTTCCCCTTCCTTTCTTTAGCTTCTAAGCCTCTATTTATAGTCCCTTGGATGTATTCTAGCCGTTGGGTGGAGTCAAATCTCGAATATTACTGTTGTCTTACAAAAACTAGCCGTTATAGGCTATTTTCGGGCAAAGGGATCGATCCTGCTACAGTGGGGATCGATCCCTTTTGTCCAGAATCTTGATTCTGGGCTTCAGGGACCTTGGGAAGACTTTCTGCCAAAAAGGGATCGATCCTGCTACAGTAGGGATCGATCCTTTTCTTCCAGAGGGCATTTTTCCTGCACTTTTGGGTTAGAAATGATATGACCTTTGATCCTAAATCAACCCAAAATGTTTATAAGCTTTAAGGGAGTTTTTCTTGACTTTCTCAAATGAAAATATTGTCCAAAAACTTATAAGTAATTTTCTAAACTTATATTCAATAATTCTTGAGAAAATTACTTAATATTCAAAACCATTTTATAAAGTATTAAGACCAATAAGAATGTATCATTAAATGATGGTCTTAATGTTTGTAGACACCTAATTTTGTCCGAACAATTTCTCTAAATTAAAAAAAATCAAAAAAATAAAAAAACGATAAAAAAAATCAAATTTGGTCAAATCTTAAGTTGGAACCCTATGCATCCCATGCAAACTCTAAAATTAAAAATTTCAAATTTGAAAATCTCATGTGAAGCACATGCAGAATTCACACCTTCAAGAGTTGACTAAAGTTGATATTGTTACCAAAAATAAAAGAAATTTGTTGCCATAAGAAAGATAGTAATAATAAAGAAATAAATTGGGTGAAATTAAATCTGAAAATTCATTGCCCAAAAATAATAATAAAAAAAGGAAATAAGTTAAAAGGGATCAAACAAGAAATAAATAACAAAATAAAGATACCAAAATTTTGGGGTCAATACATTAAAATTAGGATCTTTCTTTCTAAAAAAATGAAAAAAGACAAAAACATAAATAGAGGAGGCTTACACGGTTTTAGGGGGGGAAAAAAGAGAAAACCCTAGACAGAAAACGGAGAAAAAAGACCTAGAGAGAAAAAAAAACCCACGGGGGCTGCCTTTCGAGACCTTCGTTCTCGGCTGTCTTCACTACTTGCATTCTTCTTAGCTCACCATTGCCCCACCTCTATCCGGACTTCTGCCTCTGTTCATCATCACCATCTAAGCCTCTGCTTTCCCGGACCACTGCTGCTACTACGTACTCACTGCTTATCACCATCAGACCACGCTTCCATCATCCAACCATCTCTGCTTGCTACCACTGCTCCATTGCTGCTGCACACTACCAACCCTGAAGTGCCTTCTTATTGTTCCTGCGAGCCATTGAAGACACTATCCCTTTCCTGCTTTTCCTTGCCGCAACCACCTATCACACCCCTGCTGCTGCACTTCACCGCTGCCTTCTTCATTGTCTAGCCCGCTGCATCATTTCTGGTTCCAGCATCATTCCAACATCGTCAACATCCGTCTGTTTCTTGTTTCATCAACATCGTCATCTTGCTATCATCATCCCCTCACAGCCACGATTCATCATCATTTAAACCCAGCATCACCACGTTGCTTCACCGTAAGCCAACATCCTCATCATCATCATCATCTTCGTCAAACCCCTGCTCATCTCACGTCCATTGCTGCTCGACACACCTTGCTATTGCTGCACCAAGCCATACGTAGCTGTCTCGCCTTTTGCTGCTGACTTGCACTTGTTTCACTGCCATTGCACTAGGTTATTGTGTGTTGCATTTGTGTTGCTGTTTCAGGTTATTCGATTGAAGAGCATCTTTGAGAAAACAAGACGAACACAGTAGCTTGTGCAGAAGAAGGTTGGGCTATTGCTAGGTATAGTACTCTTACATATATATATATATATATATGTCTTATTTTATTTATTTAAATTAAGTAAAAAGCTGCATTTTAGCTATTTTAATGATATCTAACATGTTTTTTTTTTTTATATATACATGTACGTTTCTCATTGATAGGTTGTTAGGAAAATTAATTAATTATATTTTTAAATTAAAATCAATTTGTTCAATTAACTTGTAGAATAGAATTAGATTAAACATTAAATTTATTAGATTAATTAATAAAATAATTTGCTCATGTCTATATGGTCTGGTATTTAAATTAGATAGCGCCAAAGGTCTTCTGCTTTTGAGTTTAAGAATACGTGCATAAAATAAAATAAAATAATTTATAGTTATTAGTAATGTAACTAGGTTATAATTTTATATAAAATTTAAAAATACAAGAATAAATTGAGATTGATCTGACGATGGAACTCTTAAAGGACTACGCTCAAGTGGTACTTTTAGAGATCTTGAGGAAAAAAATTCTATCTAAGGCCTTACCAGCTTAATGGAGGGTCTAAATAGGATTCTTGATAATAAATAAGTCATATTTATATATAATAAATTAAGTTTATTATAAAATAACAATAAAAATAATTAATTATAAAATTAGAAAAAGATGTCAATGATTAGTAATAATATAATAAAAATAGTAATAGCAAATAACGAAATAAGGGAGTAAGTAAATAAAATAACTAGGATTAAATATCAAAATAATCACGAATATGAATATGAATAACTCCAACAATGAAATATCAAGAGAATTACGCTTAAGTAATTTTCTTGAAAATTTCTAGGTTAGAAAGTTCTCTCAAGACCTCACCAGCTTAATGGATGGTCTAAAGAGGTTTTCGATACAAGTAGCTTATATTTAGTCTAAAAATAAATTAAGATGCATTATAGAAATAAAATTAAAATAATTAGTTACAAAGATAAAATATAATAATAATAATAATAATAATAATAATAATAATAATAATAATAATAATAATAATAATAATAATAATAATAATAAAAAATGATAAAATAGGATAATAATGGTTAATAATAATTATCGAGATTGAGTATTGATTATTCCGATGATAAGATTCCCCAAGAGATTACGCTTAAGTAATACTTTGGAAATCTTTAGGTCAAATAATTTCTTTCAAGATCTGACCAGCTTAATAGAAGATCTAAAAAGAATTTTTGAGAAAAATAATTCATATTCATTCTCTAATAAAATAAAATAATAAAATTAAACATTAATAAAATAATCGAAAACAATAGAAGTAATAAAAATGATAAGATAGTAAGAATGAATTAAATAGGAATCGAAATGGAATTTTTCATAAAACATTAAAATGAATCCGACGACGGAGCCTTTTCAAGCAAGTCATATAATACTACTTGAATACTCTTGAGGTGAGGAGAATTTTTTAAGCTATCCCACCAGCTTAATGGAGGATGCTTAGAAATATTTTCCAATATTAAATTATTGAACTTAAGATTAACTAAGGCAAATTTGAGATAACCTAAAGCTAGTTGGTACCATTTTAGGATGGGCGTTGTGAGGGTGCTAATCCTTCCTCACACATAACCGTACTCCCGAACCCTAAATTTGAGATGTAGACCAGTCTTATCCATAGTTTGAATAGGTGACCAATCACACCTAGTAGAATGGTTGGTGGCGACTCCATAGATTTTGTGTCTAGCTATTAGGTTTTCTTTCTAAAACTTAATACTTTATGACAGTTTGGCGACTCCGCTGGGGACTTTAGAGAGTCAAGCCAATGATTGGTTTTATGTTATTTTAGATTTGCCTTAGGTATGTTAATTTTGATAATATAATAAGACATTAATAACTACATGTTTCTTCGACACACACTTCACGTGCATGTGCATGCATTAGCCCTCTACCCAGGCTCTATCCTTTTAGGAGGAAGTAAAGTAACTACGCTCTCGTGAGGTAATACCTTCGCAATGGCTAGCGAAATACTCCCACTCAAATTGAACCTTTCCATTTGTAACCTATAATGGGTGAGGATTGGGTGCCTTACTAGTCTTATGTGGACGACAGTAAGGAACAATTTGGGAACCTTTAGCCCTTTATCTAAAGCCATGCATATAGTGAAACTAAGAAGAACAACTGTAAGATAGAGCCATATCAATCCATACTCTAGAAAATACCCATTATTTAGGACACATGTTTGATCAAGTTTGTTTGATTTTGATTTATAAATGAGACACTAAGAGGGTACCATGAGTTCTTCACCAGAAACATTTCCATGCATCACTCATCAATTATTGTTACATGACAACTTTTTACCATACTATTCCATACATACGCATGTAGCATCGTCTCGTTTTGTTCATCTTCAATCATTGTTTTAAACAAAACATTTTCAAACTTTTTCAAGCATCACCACACATAATGAACTCTAATTGTGATAATGAAGGTTCAAAGATAGCTCGACCAAAAGTCCATTCATATCACACTTGTTATCAAGCTAGGATTATGGAAGAAGAACAAAACATTCGCATGGAGAAGATGGAAAAAGCTAAAGAGGATATAAAGGGGCAATTGGCCCAAATTACTGAGTTGTTGAAAAACTTGAGTAAGGGAAAGGGAGCAATAGAATAAGTTGTAGTTCAAAAAGAGTTTTGTCTTATGGGGGAATGAAGGGTTCTAGCCATTCGATTTTGAGGATTTATAAATTCTATTTTTTGCTTTCTTTTATTTCTTGAAGTAATGCAAGATAGTTTTTGAAAGTGCTTAAGCCCATAAGCACGAGATAAAGTTTTATGTATGGGCTAACTTTTATTTATTTCCCTTTTAATAAAGCGACTAGTGTGATGCACTATCAATTTGTCATTCTATCTGTTCATTTGCCATTTCCCACATACTACCTTACCCTTTTATTCACAAGTATCCAAATAATGAACATGATGATAATGATGTCAATAAATCTGGGATTCAATTTTGAAAGAACTACTACTATTGATGAATTACTAGTCTGCCAATATTGCCAAAGCAAGAAAATGAAGGAAAGGTTGCTCACCATCTTCACTTGATAGACGGTACAAGAAAGGTGAATCTCTTACAGAAGCTTCCAACAAGTTTGTCATTGTTCGATAAATGATCTTTAAGGAGAGCACTTACATTTGAAATGATAAATGGCTTTCTTTCACTATCCTTCAAGCATGAGTAAAATTATCCTTTGATTACCCCTTTTGAGCCTATTATATTTTTGTAATATAACCCACCAAGGATCACCCTCGACATTGGGGGCAAGGAAGATGAAATAAATAAATTTTAGGGCAAAAATGAAAGTGTTCATGATGAATCAAGGGGCAAAAAAAAAAGAAGAAAAGAAAAATAGCCCAATTTTGTGAAAAAAAGAAGAAGAAGAGAAAAAAAGGGTTTCTATTAAAAAAGAAAACCCTAAAAAAAAGCAAGAAGGGGCAAAATGCCTGAATATTTTACTTGATAAAGAAAGTGATCCCTTGGTTTATAAACCTTGAAACACAGTTTGGGCCTACTATATCCTTTTCTTTCATAAGCCCCCACCTAAGCCTACATTACATGCCTTTAAAAGCCCATTTTGATCAAATGTAAATGTTTAAATTGAAGAATCATGTATTGAATGAAGGCATACCTGTATAATGAGATAATGATCCTTTGAAGGTTCGAGGAAGATAAAGGAAGTAGATCAAGTTGAATAAAGAAGTCCATGAGCTTTAGAAGATATCTTGGATCGAAATCAAGAACGCCTATTAAGGGGCATGAATTTGGATTGAGCATTGAAGGTTGAAGTTTGTCAAAGCCAATGAAGTTGAAAATGAAAAAAAAGGAAAAATATGAAAAAAAAGAAAAAAAAGAAGAAAAAAGAGAAAGAAAAAAAAAGAAAAAAAGAAAAAGGAGGATTCAAATTGAAATCCCGAAAAGGGCAATTTGAATCAAACAAAGGGGCACCTAAGTTGAAAACCTGAAAAGGCGGCTTAGGAAAATATCAGCATAAAAAAGTTTTGATAAAGGGCAAGATTGGCAGACACTAAATGAAAAAAACATATCAACATAAGAGTGGGCTTTTGGAAAAGAATTTTAGATTGACTTGATTGAATGTCAAAATGTTCATTAAATGGATACTGAAAACCCTATTCCAAACAGACTGTCCCATTGATTTTTCTTAATTTCATGTTCCTTTTCTAAGAATGAATATCTATATCTCTCTTGGTCATTTTAAATTTATACCACCCATATAACAAATGGAGAATATGCATAAGTGCATTACATTGGTGGTCGAGTTGGAAGGAAAATAAATAAATGTTGGTAACCTTTTTTGGGTAAATTTTTGAAAAAAAATATTCTTTTGAGAAATCTTGCATTACTAAGAGAGAGAAGGAAACAAAAGTGAATGATGAATATACAAATATGAAAACATGATGGCTAGTCTTCGGGCATAACTGGACTAGGACTCAATAAAAGATGGGATGTTAAATGAAAGGAGATTTAAAGAATTCAGCAGATATGTGGGACTTGAGAAAGGCAAGATGAGCTTGAGAATCTTGTTACCACAATTGAGAATGCATTTGCATACATTCATGGAATAATTCAGGGAGCATGACATTGACATGTGCATAACATTCATAGCATTCATTATATTCATGACATGCATGACATTTCACTAGTGCATTTTGGACATTGAACTATATGTTAAGACATTAGGATAAGAAGTTTTGAATGATTAGAATTTTGAGGAAAAGAGAAAATATAAGAGATGGTAATTTGAAAAAATGATGAGGTATGAGAAGATGATGAGAAAAATACTCTTTGAAAAAACCTTAGATGAGAGTAAAGTCCAGTTTAGCTGGCACCATAAAGGAGAATAAAGCCTAATATTGTTGGCATCAAAATGAAAGTTAAGCCCAGTCAAGCCCATATTAACTGGGATTCTGAATGAAACTTTTATTTTTCAAAAGTCTCAATGCCTCTGGTGAGAGGAGCACAAGATTATTTTTCAAAGTTCCAATGCCTCTGGTGAGAGGAGCACAAGATTATTTTTCAAAGTTCCAATGCCTCTGGTGAGAGGAGCACAAGATTATTTTTCAAAGTTCCAATGCCTCTGGTGAGAGGAGCACAAAGTTTATTTTTCAAAAGTCTCAATGCCTCTGGTGAGAGGAGCACAAAGTTTATTTTTCAAAAGTCTCAATGCCTCTGGTGAGAGGAGCACAAGGTTATTTTTCAAAGTGCCAATGCCTCTGGTAAGAGGAGCACAAGATTATTTTTCAAAGTTCCAATGCCTCTGGTGAGAGGAGCATAAGGTTATTTTTCAAAGTTCCAATGCCTTTGGTGAGAGGAGCACAAGGTTATTTTTCAAAAGTCTCAATGCCTCTGGTAAGAGGAGCACAAGATTATTTTTCAAAGTTCCAATGCCTCTGGTGAGAGGAGCACAAGATTATTTTTCAAAAGTCCCAATGCCTCTGGTGAGAGGAGCACAAGGTTATTTTTCAAAGTTCCAATGCCTCTGGTGAGAGGAGCACAAGATTATTTTTCAAAGTTCCAATGCCTCTGGTGAGAGGAGCACAAGGTTATTTTTCAAAAGTCTCAATGCCTCTGGTAAGAGGAGCACAAGATTATTTTTCAAAGTTCCAATGCCTTTGGTGAGAGGAGCACAAGGTTATTTTTCAGAAGTCTCAATGCCTCTGGTAAGAGGAGCACAAGATTATTTTTTAAAGTTTCAATGCCTCTGGTGAGAGGAGCATAAGGTCATTTTTCAAAGTCTTATAGCCTCTGGTGAGAGGAACTAAATGTTTCTTAAAAATTGTAAATATTTTGCAAAAAAAAAAGAAGAAAAAAGAAGAAAAGAAGAAGAGAGAAAAGAAGAAGAAGAAAAGAAAAAAAAACAAAAAAATAATAAAGAAAAAAAAATCCGGACAAAATAGTTGTCTAATTGTCTTTGCACAATTCCTGATTTTCAGAAAATGTGCAAAGAGGGGCAACTGTAGACACCTAATTTTGTCCGAATTTCTCTAAATTAAAAAAAAATCAAAAAAAATAAAAAAACGATAAAAAAAATCAATTTTGGTCAAATCTTAAGTTGGAACCCCATGCATCCCATGCAAACTCTAAAATTAAAAATTTCAAATTTGAAAATCTCATGTGAAGCACATGCAGAATTCACACCTTCAAGAGTTGACTAAAGTTGATATTGTTGCCAAAAATAAAAGAAATTTGTTGCCATAAGAAAGATAGTAATAATAAAGAAATAAATTGGGTGAAATTAAATCTGAAAATTCATTGCCCAAAAATAATAATAAAAAAAGGAAATAAGTTAAAAGGGATCAAACAAGAAATAAATAACAAAATAAAGATCCCAAAATTTTGGGGTCAATACATTAAAATTAGGATCTTTCTTTCTAAAAAAATGAAAAAAAAGACAAAAACATAAATAGAGGAGGCTTACACGGTTTTAGGGGGGAAAAAAGAGAAAACCCTAGACAGAAAACGGAGAAAAAAGACCTAGAGAAAAAAAAAACCCACGGGGGCTGCCTTTCGAGACCTTCGTTCTCGGCTGTCTTCACTACTTGCATTCTTCTTAGCTCACCATTGCCCCACCTCTATCCGGACTTCTGCCTCTGTTCATCATCACCATCTAAGCCTCTGCTTTCCCGGACCACTGCTGCTACTACGTACTCACTGCTTATCACCATCAGACCACGCTTCCATCATCCAACCATCTCTGCTTGCTGCCACTGCTCCATTGCTGCTGCACACTGCCAACCCTGAAGTGCCTTCCTACTGTTCCTGCAGCCATTGAAGACACTATCCCTTTCCTGCTTTTCCTTGCCGCAACCACCTGTCGCACCCCTGCTGCTGCAGTTCACCGCTGCCTTCTTCATTGTCTAGCCCGCTGCATCATTCCTGGTTCCAGCATCATTCCAACATCGTCAACATCCGTCTGTTTCTTTCTCTGTTTCATCAACATCGTCATCTTGCTATCATCATCCTCTCATAGCCATGATTCATCATCATTTAAACCCAGCATCACCACGTTGCTTCACCGTAAGCCAACATCCTCATCATCATCATCTTCGTCAAACCCCTGCTCATCTCACGTCCATTGCTGCTCGACACACCTTGCTGTTGCTGCACCAAGCCATACGTAGCTGTCTCGCCTTTTGCTGCTACCTTGCACTTGTTTCACTGCCATTGCACTAGGTTATTGTGTGTTGCATTTGCGTTGCTGTTTCAGGCTATTCGATTGAAGAGCATCTTTGAGAAAACAAGACGAACACAGTAGCTTGTGAAGAAGAAGGTTGGGCTATTGCTAGGTATAGTACTCTTACATATATATATATATATATATATATGTCTTATTTTATTTATTTAAATTAAGTAAAAAGCTGCATTTTAGCTATTTTAATGATATCTAACATGTTTTTTTTAAAAAATATATATACATGTACGTTTCTCATTGATAGGTTGTTAGGAAAATTAATTAATTATATTTTTAAATTAAAATCAATTTGTTCAATTAACTTGTAGAATAGAATTAGATTAAACATTAAATTTATTAGATTAATTAATAAAATAATTTGCTCATGTCTATATGGTCTGGTATTTAAATTAGATAGCGCCAAAGGTCTTCTGCTTTTGAGTTTAAGAATACGTGCATAAAATAAAATAAAATAATTTATAGTTATTAGTAATGTAACTAGGTTATAATTTTATATAAAATTTAAAAATACAAGAATAAATTGAGATTGATCTGACGATGGAACTCTTAAAGGACTACGCTCAAGTGGTACTTTTAGAGATCTTGAGGAAAAAAATTCTATCTAAGGCCTCACCAGCTTAATGAAGGGTCTAAATAGGATTCTTGATAATAAATAAGTCATATTTATATATAATAAATTAAGTTTATTATAAAATAACAATAAAAATAATTAATTATAAAATTAGAAAAAGATGTCAATGATTAGTAATAATATAATAAAAATAGTAATAGCAAATAACGAAATAAGGGAGTAAGTAAATAAAATAACTAGGATTAAATATCAAAATAATCACGAATATGAATATGAATAACTCCAACAATGAAATATCAAGAGAATTACGCTTAAGTAATTTTCTTGAAAATTTCTAGGTTAGAAAGTTCTCTCAAGACCTCACCAACTTAATGGATGGTCTAAAGAGGTTTTCGATAACAAGTAGCTTATATTTAGTCTAAAAATAAATTAAGATGCATTATAGAAATAAAATTAAAATAATTAGTTACAAAGATAAAATATAAAGAAATAATAATAATAATAATAATAATAATAATAAAAATAAAAATAAAATGATAAAATAGGATGATAATGGTTAATAATAATTATTGAGATTGAGTATTGATTATTCCGATGATAAGATTCCCTAAGAGATTACGCTTAAGTAATACTTTGGAAATCTTTAGGTCAAATAATTTCTTTCAAGATCTGACCAGCTTAATGAAAGATCTAAAAAGAATTTTTGAGAAAAATAATTCATATTCATTCTCTAATAAAATAAATTAATAAAATTAAACATTAATAAAATAATCGAAAAAAATAGAAGTAATAAAAATGATAAGATAGTAAGAATGAATTAAATAGGAATCGAAATGGAATTTTTCATAAAACATTAAAATGAATCCGACGACAGAGCCTCTTTAAGCAAGTCATATAGTACTACTTGAATACTCTTGAGGTGAGGAGAATTTTTTAAGCTATCCCACCAGCTTAATGGAGGATGCTTAGAAATATTTTCCAATATTAAATTATTGAACTTAAGATTAACTAAGGCAAATTTGAGATAACCTAAAGCTAGTTGGTACCATTTTAGGATGGGCGTTGTGAGGGTGCTAATCCTTCCTCACACGTAACCATACTCCCGAACCCTAAATTTGAGATGTAGACCAGTCTTATCCATAGTTTGAATAGGTGACCAATCACACTTAGTAGAATGGTTGGTGGCGACTCCATAGATTTTGTGTCTAGCTATTAGGTTTTCTTTCTAAAACTTAATACTTTATGACAATGTTTGATATAAACACTTGAAAATGGATTGAGAGAATCATGTGTGATGAGGCAAAATTACAATGTGAATTAAAACATTAAAACTTACTTAAGTTTTTGTCATTTCAAAATATATATGGCAATTTAACGCTAACAATCTCCCCCTTTTTGATATGACAAAACTTAATGTAAATTTGCTTTGAAAATTCTTTCATAAAATACTCGCCCTCAAATAAAGCAGGATTTTATAAAGCTCCCCCTCAATATAAGCATGGGTTTTGAAAATGAATTTTCCCTCATTATCTCTCCTCCTTAATATCCTTCCATTTTAATATCTAACTCTTCCCCTTTTTGTCATAGCAAAAAGAAGGAAAACTAAGAAAAAATATGCTCCCCCTAAAATTATGGCTATGTGAGAAGAGATAAAAATGATCCATCCAACAAGAAACATGTTAGTACATGGGACTCATAGCACAAATAAATAAGTCAATATTCACAAAGAGTATGAAATATTCAGGCAATGAATATGACTTATGATCCTATACCAATTGTTTATAAATAATTTTGATACCAATTGTTGATAAGTAATTTTGCAAGAAGATTCCAATTGGTAAGAAGTCAAGCAAGCACCTAAGTATGTCAATTGTTCGCTAAGATCCAACTAAGGTGCATGTCAATACATCATGATTATGAGCTGAAATTAGATGACATATCATATGCAAGAGCTCATAAATCACGTTCAAGCAAGAGTGTGCATAGACTCAAAACATATAGCAATTAACTTCAAATTCTAGCACACAAGAGTTTCATACAAAAATATCCTAAGGGAATTCTTCTCTATTTGTCATTTCAAACTAAAGAGCATGAGAAGAATTGTCAATTTAAAGCTCATACCAATTGGCAATTTAGTTTTGGCTTACCAATTATTGAAAATATGGTTGCCAATGATATCAATTGTTATTTCAATCTAAATACCAATTGTTACTAATGGTTGACTTAGGCATTTTGCATGAATCCAATATCTATGTGTAGTGTGTTCATGTCAAGAAAATAATCATTCTAAATATGTAAGAACACAACCACATACCATCATCATTAAATATGCATATGGATCAATTAATCATTAGCACACTATCATAAAGCATTAATCCATATTCACCAAAAATTATACCATATGGAAGATTCAAAAAGTCAAGGTATTCAAGCAAACACATTTTCTTCTATGGTTTTAAGCACAAAAATCCTATGCTCATTTTCTAATTCAAGTTTTTAACCAATTATGAGCAAGGAATGATTCAACATTACCATTTTAATCAATTAATAGCCATATCCCTAGTTGTTATCATCATTTAATGTTCTAGAGGGTATATGCTATTTTAACTAAAATGGCTTCACCTAAGTGAATCAATATTATCAAGCTAAAGTATATTTTATCATTAAAATCTATAAACTATGAGTGAGATTAATCACATAATATCATGAAAAGAAATATTCTCATCTCATAGACATGATTATTGATTCAACTCAAGCAAGCATGTAAGTTCAACATCAAAATAATCAAGCACAAATGCATGGATATCAATCAAGGTACATTTGTTCAAGTTTGCATTTATCTTTGAATGTTGGTGTTGTCATTAAAACCCAAGCTCTTTAATAATTTGGCCATAAAAGAATTTTAAGTTCATGGATGATAAAGTTTCATGCTTTTGAACATTTAGGATCCATTTACCATCACAAATTATAGGCCAATGACCATTACTAATTGTTGAATTTACATTTGAAATCAATCCACTAGATGTATAACGATCATGAAACCTAGAGTGGAGTAATTGAGTCAAGCTAATAGACATAATCCTATAAGCATGCTTGACTAAGATGAACAAAAAAATATGAAGAATACTCATTATGCATAAGTTCATCAAATTCTCAAGTATATCCATAAATTCTTGAAATATTTCTCAAAACTATGTTTAAGCATTCATTGAAAGTATGTTTCAAGATTATTTCAAGATTTATGCAAATCATGAGTGTTTTCAACAAGAAAAATGATTTTGCACTTGTGAGCTCAAGAAAAATGGTATTGATTGTTGAAAGTGATACCATTTGTTGGAAATGATATTAATTGATGAAGTTGAGGCATGATATCAATGAAAAATGAATTTTCATACATTAAAGATCATCAAAAAGAAGTTAAAACAATGAATTTTAAGTTGAGAGGAGAGAAAATATCAAAACAATGAAAAGTTCTTCTCAATTTCGGTTGAAAACATGCAGGAGTGCCTTTTCTGGCCTGGGGGGATCGATCCCTTTAGGAGGGGGATCGATCCCTCATAGTTTCCTGTAGATTCTGTAGTAGTTTTAACAGAAAATTCAACTCGTGAGGTACCAAAACTCCGCTTTTGAGTAATTTAAGTCCAAGTAAAGGTTTAAACATTTGTAAAACATGATTTTGGACTTGTATGAATGAAAAACATGAATGAAAAACCATTTAACAATAGATTTTGCAATTTTGGTAGGATTTTCACCAATAAAAGCATTTTTGGCCTCATAGGAGGTCATTTTGAGATTTAAGCATATTTTGACCAAACCAATGCATTAGAAACCACAAATATGTCAAAACAAACTTATTCACATAGGTTTTAAGCACAAATATCATCAAATCATACATCGTGTGAACAACATGCCATGATTTTCAACATGCATATTCTTCATTAAGGCTCATGACATGGCATTTTGCATATATGACATATTTGACAGCTTTTGAGCAACTAAATATATTATCTAAACATATTAAACTTGCTCAAACTACAAAATTTCAATAATCTTTTCAAAATCATCAGACATGCTTTTCATTCAATGTATCAAGAACTATTCATCAAGCACTCAAAAATCATTTATCATGGCTTTTATTCAATCATTCAACTCACAAAGCATCAAGAATCATCAACCAACTTTCTCATCAAAGCACAAATAATCAAATAATAGTTTTAAGGAGTAAATCATTAAGCTTACAAAACTCCTTTGTTTGAGTATGCTTTGCCTTGAATTGTTGAATCCACCTTGAGCCATTCTTTGAAGAATTGTTGTGACCTTGCCATGGATGGATTCCCAAGCTCTTTCTCTTTCTCTTTCTCGTTGGCACAAGCAAGCTCCATGAGGATGTGTTGAGCATTTAAACTCCATTGTTCCATTGTATTCCCATGCTCTAACACTCCTATAACAAACAAATTCAAGCATGCTTTGGTACCCAAATTTTCTTAGATCCATGAGAGTTAGTGCAAATAATTTTTGATCCTTTTGGGATCCATTTCAAGCACAATTCATCATTATTTATTGCATGCTTTGGCATCCACATCTTCTTAACTACTCTTCCTCTAAATGTAGTTTTTCTATATGTGCATGCTTGTGAAGAGTGTCCTAGTCTATTGCATAGTGAGCATGTGAGAGATGTATCATGCATAGAATTTTTGCTCACTAAGAAATTCCTAAGATGAGTTTCTTTATGTATTTCATTATATCCTAGCCCATCTTTGTCAAAGAAAGCTCTTTGGGTCTCTAACATATGATCTAGCTTTTGTTGACCCATATAAAACCTAGTAAATGAGTTATGCAAATTTGTATTCTTTTCATTCAACTCATTTATTTCTAAGTTAGTCTCTTTTAATTTCTTTTCAAATTCTAGCTTAGCCTTTGTCAAGGCTTCATTTTCTATTTTTAATTTAGCAATGATTTTCTTATATTTGGAGTTCATGCATTGAAATTCATTTGCTAAATCATTAAAGGCATTTTGTAACTCATCAAATGTAAAGTCATTATTTTCACTAGAGCCACTACTAGCCTCATCATCACTAATAGCCATAAAGCAAGAGTAGGCTACCTCATCATCTACATTTTCCTCATCGGAGCTATCACTATCGCTCCATGCAGCCACAAATGCTTTATTCCTAGGTTTCCTATCCTTTTCTTTCCTAAGTAAGGGGCAATCTAGCTTAGTGTGACCCGGTTCATTACATTCATAACACACTAAGGGTTCTTTTTCTCTCCTACTAGATTCTCCTCTTATTATCCCTCTACTTTGGTGCCTCCTATCATTCTCTCTCTCTTTCATTCTCATAAATCTATTAAATCTTTTGGCAAACATTGCCATTTCTTTTTCTTCCTCATTTCCACTCTCATCACTATCATCTTCAATGACCTCATGAGTGGAAGACTTAAGTGCTATCCCTATTTTCTTTGAAGGCACTTCATTTCTTTTCAATTTCATCTCATATGTAAGTAGGGAGCCTATAAGTTCATATAGAGACAAGGTGTTAGGATCCTTAGATTCTTCTATAGCAGTCACCTTTGTCTCCCAAGATTTTGGCAAGCTATTCAAGATTTTCTTGACCATTTCTACATTGGAATAGCTCTTGCCTAATGCCTTAAGTCCATTAATTATATCATTAAATCTAGTGAACATTTCGCTAATGGACTCATTTTCTTTCATCCTAAATAGCTCATAATCATGTTTGAGCATTCCTACTTTGGTTTCCCTAACTTGATTGGTCCCTTCATGTGTGATGGCTAGTTTGTCCCATATTTGTTTAGCATTCTCACACAAGGAAACTCTATTATATCATTGGGACCTAAAGCACAAAAGAGAGTGTGCATAGCCTTGGCATTCAATTGTGCCATTCTCATATCATTTGTGTCCCACTCATCATCACTTTTAAGGACATCTTTTCCATCAACTTTCTTCATTGGAATTTTGGGACCATTAACAATCACTCACCATACTTCATAATCATTGGATTGCACAAATAATATCATCCTAATTTTCCAATAAGAGTAATTCTCACCATTGAAGAGTGGAGGTCTAACTAATGAGTGACCCTCTTCTCCTAGGGGTGTGCCTACATTCAAGTGAGCCATTTATGATCGTTTTGCTCGATAGAGGTTAGTCTAAATCAATCTCGAGCCCAAGCTCTGATACCAATTGTTGGCTCTATAGGCTATACCAAGAGGGGGGTGAATCGGTTCTTAACTAACCTTATGCCCGTTTTTTGTTCTTCTAAATTCTCTAGCTTAGATTGATATTTTCTAAGTTCTCTAAGCTAGGCAAGCATGCAATTCAAGTTCAATGCAATAAACACAATATAATCACAAGTAAATAAAGAGTAGGGAGAGAGAGATTTACAAAAGCAATTTATAGAGGTTCGGCAACCTTGCCTACGTCCTCTACCTTGAGACGGTCCCAAGGATTTTCCCCAAATTCACTAACTTGAATTTGTGTTACACTCCCTCTTTTCAAGGATCAAGAGAAACCTCTTTCTTTTTCTAGGCTCAAGAGTAACCTCCCTCTTTTTCTTAGGCTAAAGAGTAACCTCCCTCTTTTTCTAAGGCTTAAGAGAAACCTCCCCTTTACAAGGAATGATGGGATACAAATAATGTAATCAAAGAAAAGGCCTCTAGGTAGGCAATTGATTACAGAAATTAAGCTCAATGAGAAGCCTATACAATATTTGTGCTAAGCACTACAAGAAATAAGAGAATGATAGATGATGAAGACTTTGGAGCTCTTGATTTGTTGTTTGAGGCTTGAGGATTTGAGGAATATGTGTTATGGAGTTGCTGAGTAGTTCCCCTTCCTTTCTTTAGCTTCTAAGCCTCTATTTATAGTCCCTTGGATGTATTCTAGCCGTTGGGTGGAGTCAAATCTCGAATATTACCGTTGTCTTACAAAAACTAGCCGTTATAGGCTATTTTCGGGCAAAGGGATCGATCTTGCTACAGTGGGGATCGATCCCTTTTGTCCAGAATCTTGATTCTGGGCTTCAGGGACCTTGGGAAGACTTTCTGCCAAAAAGGGATCGATCCTGCTACAGTAGGGATCGATCCTTTTCTTCCAGAGGGCATATTTCCTGCACTTTTGGGTTAGAAATGATATGATCTTTGATCCTAATTCAACCCAAATGTTTATAAGCTTTAAGGGAGTTTTTCTTGACTTTCTCAAATGAAAATATTGTCCAAAAACTTATAAGTAATTTTCTAAACTTATATTCAATAATTCTTGAGAAAATTACTTAATATTCAAAACCATTTTATAAAGTATTAAGACCAATAAGAATGTATCATTAAATGATGGTCTTAATGTTTGATATAAACACTTGAAAATGGATTGAGAGAATCATGTGTGATAAGGCAAATTTACAATTTGAATTAAAACATTAAAGCTTACTTAAGTTTTTGTCATTTCAAAATATATATGGCAATTTAACGCTAACAAATATAAATAGAATATATATTATGTTGTTTGGTTGGTGGAAAGAAATAATTTTTTTGATTTTTTTTGTTTAGTTTGAGATAGGAATAAGGTAGGAATAGGATAAAGATGACTAACATACTCTTTTAATAAAATAGTTGAAAAATGTTAAGCTTTTGTAGGAAATAGACATAATGGCAAGCTATGTAATTTTGTGAAAAATAGAAAGACATCTTTGTCTAATTATTTTTTAAACCACACACAAAGCCCATTTTTTGCCGGAGAGAAGATTAGATTTTCCTCTCTGGCCAGCCAAAGCTTTTCCACAAAAAAAAAAGCAATTGTTTTTGGAGAAGTTCTAAACACACCCTATATACTATTAGACACACCCTATTTTTTAACAAAATTACATAAATCAACTTCTTAATATTTTTTTTAATTTTTTTCTGAAATCTTTTGTCTCCCGAAAGTGGATTTCCGGGAGCATAACAATTTCATCGGAAGTTCACTTCTGGGAGCATCATAAAGCTCCCGGGAGCATAATAAAGCTCCCGAAAATCCACTCCCAGGAGCTTTTTTTTTTCTCCCCCATGGCTGCCCAGGCAGCTTGCTGCGAGAGCTTCTTTTTTCTCCCCCATTTTTGTTGGCTGCTCAGGCAGCTTGCTGATGCAGCATGCCTGACAGCATTCATGTGCTGCCCAGGCAGCATACAACTGCTGCCTGGGCAGCACTTGCTCGCTGCCTGGCAGCATTCAAGTGCTGCCAGGCAGCAACTCCGGTGAGCTATGGCTAACCGGAAACAAAAAATGCCATGAAAGGGTATGAGGAGTCAAATTTTTGTAGATAGAGTGTGCCTAATAATTTTTGAGATGTGAATAGAATTTCTCTTGTTTTTGTTACCTCAAACCAAACCTTTGTATCGTGGGCCCACTTGAAATAACGGGGAACAGAAAATCAATTACGCCAAGCAAACGTACTGTAAGGGGTTTGACCTCTGCCTAGTCTCCCTCCCTCTCTCCATATGTCTCACATTCTTTGAATCCTTTGAAGTAAAAAAAAAAAAAAAAAAGACAAAAAACAGAACCAAAAAAAAGTTTTGAAAGTTTCGGAGGCAGAGAGAGGGCGGGGTCTTTTGTAATTGTGAAGGATGACGGGTCTAAGGAGACTTGCTTTGGCGGTCCTGATGGTGGCGGTGACGGTGGTGGGTGAATTTGGTTGTTGTAGTTTCGGAAACGTGGTTACACTTGATGTAAAACATAGATACGCGGGAAAAGGAAAGAATTTAACTGCATTGAAAGCTCATGATATCCGTCGTCATGGTAGACTTCTCTCTACTGTCGACATCGATCTCCCTTTAGGTGGCAATGGTGACCCTTTTGAAACTGGGTTAGTTTTTTCATTGTGAATATATTTTCTTTGTTTAAATGGATATATTTCTTTGTTGGCTTTGTGTTTTTATGAATTACTTTCGGTTATATATATGAATGTTTGTATCCTTTTTTTATTGGTATATTTGAAGGAATTCTCTTCGGAGTAAATGGATTTTCAGGTGAAGAGAATTGTTATTTTTCCTCATCCTTTTTAAAAGAATTTGGTTTGGCTGAATTTTGAAGTTTTCTCTGGGATGATGGTGAATCGTAACTGAGTTGGCTTATTGCATGAGATCAATTACTGCCAAAAAGGATTAAATTTGTTTGATTTTTTCCTTTGGAGGGTCAACTGTAATGGACTTTATTGTTTTTTCTCAATTATTTTCAATTTCTTATTTCTGTTTCATCTTTATGTAGTGGAAAATTCAGCTGTTTAAGTTCCATGGTGCCGTTGTTTATATGCTTAATTGCTCTCAATTCCATCATATTGGTATAAATTTTCAAAGCTAAGTTATTTGAAAGGCAGCTTACTTGAGCTAATGTTAGTTTAACATTCAGCTGACTTACTTTATTGGATATACAAGGAAGAGTGTTTTTATTTTGTTTGAATAACAATTGGCTTTTTCCATTTATTGGGTTGTTAAAGTTTTTTCTCATTTACTTAAATTTCTTCAGGCTTTATTTTGCTAAAATTGGATTAGGAAATCCATCAAAGGACTATTATGTGCAAGTTGATACTGGAAGTGACATTCTATGGGTGAATTGTGCTGGATGTGACAAGTGCCCCACAAAAAGTGATCTTGGTGTATGTTCTTTTTGTAACTCGAGATTAATCTCTGTAGATTTTATCAGATATGCAACAGTCACAAGTATTATGTCATAGCGTAAATTAGTGGTTGTTGTGTTCTTTGGAATTTTGATAAACTTCTTTTGAGAAAACATTTATTGTTTGAATTATTCTATTGCAGATAAAATTAACATTATATAATCCTAAGATGTCCTCCACTTCAAGCCTGGTTTATTGTGATCAAGATTTTTGTACTTCAACAAGTGAAAGTCAAGTCGCGGATTGCAAGCCCGGTCTTCAGTGTCCATACACTGTTGTTTATGGTGATGGAAGCTCAAGTGCTGGGTACTTTGTAAAGGATGCCGTACGACTCCAGCAGGTGACTGGAAACCCTCAGACTGGATCTACAAATGTGACTGTTGTATTTGGGTTAGTTGGAATTCTGATTCTACAGGACAAGTTCTAGTTTACTGTCATTGTTGCTTATTGCACCTTGCTCATTAAAATGGCCCTTTATAACAATGGCGGTCTATTAAAAAAGATAAATGTTTAGTCATTCACTTGAGCGTGGCCTTGTCGTTGAGGCTGGCTTTCATCGTTACTTGACCTAGAAACATATGTTTCTAACCGTTTTCTGTCCTAAATAAATCTATCGTGTGCAAATAGATCGGTGGTTTCATTTGGTGCTCACAGTCTAACATTATTCAAATATTTACAGAGTTGTTGAGGTCACAGACTATAGCATACAAAGGTTGTTTTTTATTCCTCCTATGTGTTTGGCTATAATATAAGAAATCACTGTGCCTTGGTGTGTGTAAAATATTACTTCTGCCTTAGGTTGAGATCTTACTGGACAAGGAAGAAAATGGGAAAACAAGGGGGGGGGGGGGGGGGGGGGGGGGGGGGGGGGGGGGGGGGGGGGGGGGGGGGGGGGGGGGGGGGGGGGGGGGGGGGGGGGGGGTGGGGGGGGGGGGGGGGGGGGGGGGGGGGGGGGGGTGGGTGGTGTGCTGTGTTAAAGATATAGCATATAGGCTAAGCAACACATACTGAATGAGATCTTATTTTTCTTCAGCTGATCTTCCTCCTGCCTCTTTCTTCTGTTGCTTATTGACTAGTGGCATTAGTTTTGACTGAGTCTATCTGGTTGATTATCTTAAAATTCTGTTCACACTTTTCCTGTATTTTTGGTCGCATCCTTTCTTTCTCTGCTAGTTCTTCAACATGTTATTGGATACCCCCACCCCCAAAAAATAAATAAATAAAATAAAAAAAAATTTAAAGGTATCGATTGAGAGATGGCCAAGTCTCTTGATGTGTATGGTTGGAGGGGTGGAAATACTTCGTCATTGTAAGCATCTTTTTGCTACATTGCTGTTGATATATATTTTGGTTATTTATGTAATTTAGAATTTTCAAAAAAAAAAAAGAAAATAGAGTTTCCATTTTCTGGTTAGGTGTGGTGCTAAACAATCTGGGGATTTAGGTTCATCATGGAAGCTCTAGATGGGATACTTGGATTTGGACAAGCAAATTCATCTACGGTTTCACAATTAGCTCAGCTGGGAAAGTAGAAAGAATGTTTGCTCACTGTTTGATAATGAGAATGGAGGTGGAATCTTTGCAATTGGTGAAGTGGTATCTCCAAAAGTGAATACAACACCTATGGTCCCAAACCAGTAAGTGAGCTATCTTTAATTTCTTAGTTTCTTTCATTATCTTTGGTTTTTATAGCCGTTGACTTATATTTTAAACTTTCTCATTGACGCTGATATTGGCCAAGAACTTCTTGTTGAGGCCTCCTGATTTTGCTTTTTTATCTTTTTCTTCTTTCTGCACCCTAATTTCTGATTCAGTTATTTTAGACACAAACTTTGCTTTCCTGTTGCTCGGGGTGAAAAACTTCAACATTTCTTGCTTAGATCATGCACAATATTGTTGGAATATGGAATAAGCATAATTTTGGTTTATTTGCTCCCAAGTTTATTTATTTATTTATTTTATGACAAATAGCTGCTGAAAGTTCTTGTCTGTAGTAATTCCTTACGTTGACAAACATGTTGGATAAAAACTGACATTCATGATTGCACTCAAATGCATGGATTTGTTAGATCCTCTGTTAAGTTGTTAATTTGAACTGCCTATCTTAAATTCATTCTCATACTCTCTCAAATAAACAAATATGTAGCATCTTCAGTAAACTTTCTATTGTCTGCATTCATTCTCATCTTATGCAACATCAAATTGGATACAAAAGTCATCCTCTCAATTTCTTGTCCCATATGAAGCATAAGGAATTTAGGAAGTGAGCATATAGATCCAATTCATGTTAACTAAGGTGTGGAGATTGAAGAAAAAAGCTGTCTAAGTTGCTGCCACAAAGTTGAAAAGTTCCCAACAAAATAAGATTCTTTACATAGCACAAAACCCTCAATAAGCGAAAAACCCGTCCCTAACCCATGAAGTGAGTCTAATCTCAACCATTTGAAATACTTATGCTACGTTTGGGAATGTGAATTTAGGAGATTGGATATGGTCTGCCTTTATTTATATAATTGTGAAGATGAAATGCAAACACTACAAATAAAAATTAGTTAAGATTCCCATATTCCTATGTATTTGAAATGGTTAGGTTCTTTTAAATTCATATAGGTATTTTAAATTCACCATTCCTTTGCATTAGTGGTAGAATGTGTGGCTTCTTTGACATGGTCAGATTGGTTGATTAGAATGACCACTTCTCGAGCAGAGCGGGGGATTTTTCCATTCAATCAATTTTGCCAAGTTAAAAAGCCAATAAATGTCCATATGTGCAGCAGCTTCCATATGATCAACAATCGTTAAGGTCACATGACACATGTGACATCTTTTTGTCAACATAAAGGCTTATTTAGTCACAAATCATAGAATAGGGGCTTATTTAAGAAAATAGGGGAAGTTTGAAGGCTTATTTGCATTAGTCTTATACTAATTATGGAATCCAAATTCCTTCTTTCAAATTCATGTTCTCAAACTCAACTTAAAGAAAATCAGTCGCGTAGTCGGGGAATTGTTTTCAATGGGATAAAAAATATGGTTGTTTGGTTACATGGTTGACAAGATCCTTTTTGCAAGGTTTTAACACATTTTTTATGAGTTTATATTTGCAGCATTAACAGTGTAAAACAACTATGCACTGTTGGTCAACCATGGAGTGCCACATCATTAATGAGAGAAGTTGAAAAATAAAGCCATTAAAAATAAATATTTTCAACTGTATTAAATTATTTTTAAGGGCTTTTATATTTTTTTGACTTTGTTCATTAATGATGTATCACTCTATGGTAACTTATTGTTTATAGCAGTTATACACTGTTAGCGCTCTAAATAAAACCTTTTTTAATTTCTTGAGTAAAAGTATGATTATGTGGTTGACAAGGTACATTTTGCAAGTGTGCCCTTCGTACTTATCCTAATCATTACGAGGATGACTCGTGATTTTATTATGAAGTCCTGGTAGAAGAGTTTTTAATCGATTTCAAAAACGAAATTGTTTTTGAGTTTTTTGCATTAGTTTTTTAAGTATATTGTGGTTGCTCCATTGTTAATTTTCTTTTGAAATACCTTTTTATGAACTAATAAGAAAAGGAAAAAATCTTAATAAAACAGCTAAAAGTAATAGGATTGTTATAAAAAATTATGAACTTTGAATAATTAAAATTATCAAAATAGACTAAAATTATATATATTCACTACTATTTATTTTAAACGACTAATTCTTCATTAACAAAATTATTATTTGCCACATCAATAATAAAAAACTAAATTTTACATAACTTTTTAACAACACCCAAAAATATTCTACTATATATATTCTACTTTTTTATCTCAATATATATAGGATTCTAACCAATATTCAATTAAGTTAACAACACCCAAAATATTTAACATTTAATATCAAATATAAGTTGACTAATATAAATTTAAGCAAAAACAAAATTAAAAAAATGATAAAAATCTAATATTTTAACTTGTTGTTCAAGTAATTAATATATGAAAATAAAATATTTCTAGTTAAAATTGGGTTTTTGAAAAAGATTATACATACATCAGGTATTAACTTTTTTTTGGTTACAATTAAGGCAAATACTGAAGATGCTTTTTGAGACTTAATTTTGTTTGGTAAGTTCATCTTTAACACTTTTTTCTCTTAAATTTCTTTATTAATTTATGTGTGTTTTATTTCTTTCTTTTTTTTCTTTTTTAAAAGTGACTTTAAGAGATAATATAAGGTTTCTTCTCTACCATTTTCCTTTTTAATATATTTTAAATTACATTTTTTTATTGATTCTTTCATTTTTGTAAATTATATATAGATCCGCAAGTCTAATTTTCAGTGGGGTCAACTTTTATTTTATTTCTTAATTTATATATATAATATTTAAAATTAAAATTTCATTGGGGTCAATTGACCCCACTTTTTGACTGTGGCTATGCCATTGAAGAAAATAACCGAAAAGGGAAAAAGAACTACTAAAACAAAAACTTATTATAGTAGTGTAGTAATATGTAATTTAATTTTTTTTGCTCTGCATCCTAAGCAAAGATAGGAAAATAGCATGCATTAAAGTGACTTGATCAAGATATTTCAAGGAAGCTGGTAAGGGAAATAACATACATGAATGCTTCTTTCTCCTTAGAAATAACTTTTCCTAGAACATTAACTTTTTAATCTTGTCATGGTTCGAAATAACAAGTGGTTGGAAGAAGTGGAACTGGACTTCTTCCACAGGCATTTGGACATGGTTCAAATCATGAAGTTTCCACTGTTGGGAGGGCTTAATTGTTTATCACTGTCGGCAAGAACAAGATTAGTCTTAGACTATAAAATGGACGAGGATACCTGTGATTACACCAAAAAAAAACTTTTTAACCTTGTCATGGTTACTTTATTTATTTATTTATTTTTTTAAATTAACCTAGCAATGGATCATCAGTTAATTTTATTGATAGGTGAATAGACCTGTTCAGGGGTCGGGCTACCCGCCCATGCCCGAAGGCCCGTCCGATATTTGGTCGGGCTTGGACAAAAATATTTGATAGAATAATCGGACTTGGACAAAATTTTAGGCTAGTTTTAAAAATGGGCTCGGGCCTAGCCCAGCCCAGCCCAACATTAAGGTATTATATTATTTTATAATATTTTTTTATATATTTATTTAGCATAATATAATTTTATATGTATAAAAAACATTATTGATTAATAAACATAATTATAAAATATTTAATGTGAAAATTAACATATAAATTTTGATAAATTAAATTAAAATTTAAAGGAAATAAATAAATAATTTAAAATTTAAAAAATAAATAAAATTATATTTGGGCGGGCCGGGCTAGGGCTTATAATACAAAACTAAAACGGGCTTGGACAAAAAACCATGCCCAAATTACGGGCTGGTCCGGGCTTGGGTATCTACTAAATCTATTATTATCTGTCATGGGCCCGGCCCGAGCCCGGCCCATGAACAGGTCTACAGGTGAACTAGGGGGAGAGATTTTATACTAAAATTGTGTAAGGATCTTTTCATTGATCTATGCTGTATATGAATACTTTCTGGTGCATCTTATCCTTAAGAAACATTATAAATGCTGTGATTCTTTCATGCTATAGTAATAAAATATTTTAGCAGATAACGAGTGATGAATTTTACTGATTCGCTATTTACTTGAATTTGTTTATGGATTGCCTTGCAGTTTTAAAGTTTTTGTTTAAGGTTTTACTCTTTTTTATCAATCAGGTGAAATCTTGGTTTATAGATTCATAAATATACTTTTATCAACAATCTTAGGTCACATTACAAGGTTAAATTGAAGTCAGTTGAGGTTGGTGATGCTCAACTAGATCTTCCAAGTTCTATTTTTGACAGTGGAGATAACAAAGGAACAATGCTTGATAGTGGTACGACCTTAGCATATCTTCCGTCCACAATTTATGAACGAATGATGACTAATGTAAGCATTACTCCTTACCTTCCTTGGATTTTGACACTGTCTACCACTAATCACATTGTAATTTCTGTCAATTAGATTCTCTCCCAGCAGCCTTCACTGATATTGCATACTGTAGAGGATCAGTTTGCTTGTTTTCAATTTGGAGAAAAGTAAGGCACTTACTGCAATTGTTCTCTCTGGTATATATAATTTGGGAATATATATCATTTGTCTATTTATGATAGTGATAATAGCACAATGCAAATGCTACACTTCTAGCTTCTGATGTTCCAAATATTTGTTACATTTTGCTCCACATTTACTCTAATTTGATCAATAAACATGCTATGCTTTAATTTTCTTGCTAATATATATAAATATTTTTCTTGAATAATACTTCTGTTTTAGGACTAGTTATGCTAATTTTATCTCTAGTCTTTTGGAACTGATAGATATCTCATTTTGGGTTCAATTTCAAATTGACAGTATTGTTCACTAATATTTCGTAATACTACCAATAAACAAAGTTTATTTGACCTAGGATGTAGCTTTAAGAAAAAAATAATTAAGAAGTCAAATGCTCTGCATTTACAGGCCTGATTTTTAAAATGAGCAAGAAATAGAGAGATGAGAAGGAATAAGTTTGCTGCAAATTTTTCTTAATTTGAACAACCAAAATTACCATAAAATGTTGTTCTAGCTTGGAATCACTAACGAGTTAGAGAAACATCACAAAATTGTTACTAGTGATGATTAGATGTTTCATCCTACTCTTGTCAAAAAGATGCGTCATGTGGACCTGTATGTTAAGAGTAACTATTTTACTTCACAGTTGTTTCTTGTTTTCTTTCTCAACTGTTGTTCTTTCTTGCTTAAGAGGAATCTTATGGGGAAAGGAGGGATTCATTATATATTGCCTTCTTCATGCGCTGAAACATCTTTGAAAATTGTTATTCGTATTCTACTAAGAAAAAAGAGAAAATTCGTGATTTGTATTCTGTTTGTGTGGAATTGCAGAATATTTTATTTAGAATCTTACTTGAATGATACAAAATTCTAAGGATTACATACAGCTACTGTTAAGAAGTAAATAGAAAACTAAATCAGTCTAAATCTAATCCCCATAATTGAGGAATTGTCTAACCTTAATTCTAGGGATATAGATATTTGCACATTTAATATAGTTGACTTTTCCACACTCCCCCTCAAGCTGGCTTGAAAATATCTTCCATGGCAAGCTTGCTTACTAGATTTTCAAACTACTTCCTGTGCAATCCCTTTGTAAGAACATCAGCAACTTGGTCACTTGTTGGTATATATGATATGCAAATTATTCCATTGTCAAGTTTCTCTTTGATAAAATGCTTATCTACTTCTACATGTTTCGTTCCATCGTGAAGCACTGGATTGTGAGAAATAAAGATTGCAGCTTTGTTATCATAGTAGAGCTTTATTGGTGAGGGATTAGAAATCTTTAAGTCTTCTAGTAGTCTTTTAATCCACATTACCTTACAAATCCCATGGGCTATTGAATGAAACTCAGCCTCGGCACTACTTCTGGCTACTACATTTTGTTTCTTGCTTCTCCAAGTGACAAGGTTTCCTCCCACAAAGGTGTAATAGCCCGAAGTTGAACTCCTATCTGTAATACTTCTTGGCCAGTCTGCATCGCTATTGGCTTCTACTTGTAGGTGTCCATGGTTTTTGAAGAGCAATCCCTTTCCAGGCGTTCCCTTTAGGTACCTTAGAATTCTGTAGGTAGCTTCAAAGTGTTCTAAGCTGGGTGAATGCATAAACTGACTTACTACACTCGCTGCAAAAGCTATATCAGGTCGCGTATGTGCTAAATAGATGAGTCTACCCACAAGTCTTTGGTATTTCTCTCTATCCACCACATCTTTGGTTTTAGCAGGTTGAAGTTTCAAGTTGGGCTCTACTGGGGTTTCAGCTATCTTGCAACCAAGCATTCTTGTCTCACTAAGCAATTCTAGGACATACTTACGTTGGCTAACAAGATTCCCTCCTTTGATCTTGCAAATTCCATACCAAGGAAGTACTTTAAGGCTCCCAAATCCTTTATCTCAAAGTCACGTGCAAGCTTTCTCTTAAGTTCTCCAATTTCTACACTATCATCACCAATCATTATTATATCATCCACATACACAATTAAAATAGCTAGTTTATCGTTTCTAGAGTGCTTGAAGAACATTGTGTCGTCAGCTTGACTTTGAATATAACCATAGCTCTTCACTGCATTTCCAAACCTTTCAAACCATGCTCTTGGCGATTGTTTAAGACCATACAAGGATTTTTTTAATTTGCACACCTTGTTGCTTCTGAGGTTTTTCTCAAATCCAGGTGGGAGGTCCATAAACACTTTCTCCTCTAAATCTCCATTAAGAAAGGCATTTTTTACATCAAGTTGGTGTAGTGACCAATTGAAATTTACTGCTAAAGACAGAAGTACCTGGATTGAGTTTATTTTTGCAACTGGAGCGAAGGTCTCTTGGTAGTCAATGCCATAAGTTTGAGTGAACCCCTTGGCAACAAGTCTTGCCTTGTACCTCTCTATGCTCCCATCTACCTTACACTTCACAGTGAAGACCCATTTACATCCTACAGTTGTCTTGCCTCTTGGTAGCTCCACAATCTCCCAAGTCCCATTCTTTTCAAGAGCATTTATCTCTTCCTTCACCACTAACTTCTAATCCGGATCACCTAGGCCATCCTGAATAGATCTTGGTACATGCAAAGTTAGAAATATTTGAAAGGAATGCTTTGTGGTTATTGGACAACTTTTGATACGACAAATATTTTGCAATAGGATGATTGGTACATGATCTTACTCCTTTTCTGGTAGCAATTGGGACATCTAGATCAGAAAAATCAATATTTGGAGACTCAATGGAAGAAACTAAAGGAGCAATTTTAGGATTAACCTGAGTTTGAGGAGGAAGACCATCCCTCGGATATCTGGCTGAACAGGTGCTAGAGAAATAATTGGATCAGTAATATTGTTATGAGATTTCCTCCTGGTATAAACCTGAAGCTCAATATTTGGATTATGTGAATCCGTTTGAAGTAATTCTCCCCTTGTTTCAGATTCTTCAATACTTGGCACCTGTTGACTAAGAGAGTCCTTGTTTTCATTATTTTTAACATCCATTTCCTTAAATTGTTTAATAGACTGAATTGGTGACTCAATGAGGCTTGGTAGTGGTGTAGAGAATTTCCAAAAATTATCTTCTTCTTTATTCTCCCCATGAAGAAGATTTTTGTTGAAATAGGGTTGATTTTCTAGAAAAGTGACATCCATAGTTATGTGAATTTTCTTGTCAAAGATTAAAACACTTATACCCTTTTTTATTTGGAGCATATCCAATGAAAACACATTTTTCAGCTTTAGGATCCAATTTGGATTGAAAAATTTGGGGGAATATAAACAAAGCAGTGCATCCAAATTTTTTAAAGGTAATTCAGAGTATAAACGAAATGTTGGAAGTATTTTTTTAAGAGTATTCAAAGGTGTTTCAATGCGGAGATCAATGCAAAGTTGAATTATGGAGACAAATGTTGGAATCAAAAGGATTTAAACTAAGGCAGAGTGAAGACTGAATACATGGAGTGTAAATTCAGTTTAATCGAGTGGAAGAGCATGATGTAGTGATGTTAGATGGGGTGGCGATACCTAAGCGAGACAATTTTCGATATCTGGGATCGATAGTACAAGTGGATGAGAGATTGATGGTGATGTGACCTATAGGATCCAGGCTGGATGGAGTAAGTGGAGAAGTGCTACAGGTGTGTTGTGCGATAACGGAATTCCTATACGGTTGAAAGGCAAGTTTTATAGGATAGTTGTTAGACCAACATTGTTATATGGTAGTGAATGTTGGGCGACTAAGAGGCTACACACACAAAAGATGAGTGTAACAGAAATGTGAATGTCACGGTGGATATGTGGATATACGAGAAAGGATAGAATGAGAAATGATGATTTGTAAGATGGCTAGAGTGGTATCTATTGAAGACAAGATGTGTGAAAATCGTTTAGAATGGTTTGGACACGTAAGACGTAGAGCTGTAGATGCTCCAGTTAGGAGAATAGAGGCTATGGATGTTGAGAGAAGGGTTAAGACTAGAGGAAGACCAAAAAAGACTTGGAAGAAAGTAGTTTGGAAAGATATAGAGGTTTTAAAAATTGGATGAGAAAATGGCCTTGGATAGGAATCTATGGAGGAGGAGAATACATATGGACAATCTAACGTGAATTCAGATATTGGTTCATATAGCTTACCCTAATCTCTTGGGATAAAGGCTCTGATGATGATGATGATGATGATTCAAAGGTGTTTCAAAATGTAAGACACGTGTTGGCATCCTATTGATTAAGTAAGATGCAGTCAACACAGCATCTCCCTAGAGGTATTTTGGAGTGTTCATAGAAAACATGATAGCTCTAGCTATCTCAAGTAAATGCCTTTTTTTCCTTTCAGCTATTCCATTTTGTTGGGGTGTGTCCCGACATGTAGATTGGTGTAAAATATCTTTTTCTTTTAAAAAATTTCCCAAACATTCATTAAAGTACTCAGTTCCATTATCTATTCAAAGGATGCAAATTTTTGTTTTGAATTGGGTTTCAATCATGCAATAAAAATCTTTGAAAAGTTTTTCTACATAAGATTTTTTTGCTTAGTAAGTAAACCCAATACAATCTAGTGTGATCATCGATAAAAGTTATGAACCACCTTTTTTCCAGATAAGGTGGTAACCTTTGAAGGTCCCCAAACATCAGTATGAAACAAGCAAAATGGTTTTGATGGACTGTAAGGTTTTGAAATATATTTAACTAGATGATCTTTAGATAAAAGACAACTTACACATTGAAAAATAGAGCAATCCACTCCTTTAAACAAATTAGGAAATAAATGTTTTAAATAAGGGAAACTGAGATGTCCTAACCTAAGATGCCATTGCATTATTTTATCAGAAACAGAATTTGAACTAGTACTACTAAGCCCTTGAGCTTTTTTATTACCTAGGAAATCCTCACTGAAATAGTAGAGCCTGTTTATTTCTCTAGCACTGCCAATCATCTTCCTTGAGTTTTGGTCTTGAAATTGACAAAGAGAGTAAAAAAAGATAACACAACAATTGGAATCCTTTGAGAGTTGACTGACAGATAAAAGATTACAAGCAAGTTTAGGAACATGAAGTACAAATTTAAGATCAATACTTTCAGAAAGTTTAACAGAACCCTTGCTTGCAGTAGGTGAAAAACTACCATCTGCTATTCTTACTTTTTCATTACCAGAACAAGGAGTGTATGAACTAAATAGATTAGACAAGTTAGTCATAAGATCAGATGCTCCTAAATCAATGATCCATAGAGCAGAATTAAAGACACTGGATAGGGCTAATGGATTTCTACCCAAATGAGCTAATGAACTATTAGATATACCAGATGTCAGATTGGACTTTAGTAGTTTCAGGAGTTGATCGAGCTGCTCTTTGCTGAAAGAACCCATATTTGCTTCATTGGCAAAGGGTTGTGGCTGCTTCTGCTTCGGCTTCCAATTTGTTGGTTTTCCATGGATATGCCAACAAATTTCTCGAGTATTGTGTGCTTTGTTCCAATGGTCACACCACACTTGAGGCTTTTCATCAATCTTACGCAAATCAAGGACATTCTGTCCATAAACATTAGCTTCTGTAGTAGTAGAATTTACGACCGAAGCAGAACCTGATATGGTGGTACAAAACAGCAGCAACAGTAGTGGCTCTTGAAAAAATATGGTGATTTGAGGTTTGACAAGAAAGAAAAGTTCCTGCTCTGATACCATATGGAATTGCAGAATATTTTATTTAAAATCTTACTTGAATGATACAAAATTCTAAGGATTATATACAATTACTGTTAAGAAGTAAATAGGAAACTAAATCAATCTAAATCTAATCTCCATAGTTGAGGAATTTTCTAATCTTAATTCTAGGGATATAGATATCTATACATTTAATATAGTTGATTTTTCCACAGTTTGCTTAGGTCATTTCATTTCTTTACCTTATTGTCAGGTTACTTGTGTTGGACTGATCAATACCTTTTTTTTTTCCTAAGCCTTAGTGGTTCCTTTTTCTTATTCCTTTCTGGTGTTCTTGCAGTGTTGATGATGGATTTCCAGTCGTAAAGTTCCATTTTGAAGGTTCCCTTGTTTTAACAGTTTATCCCCACAACTATCTGTTCCAAATTCGCGTAAGTACAGTTTATTTCTTTTAATTCATTTATGGTCCACAGACATGGTTCTCTTATATCTTAATGTAGATATTGGAAGTATTATATTGCAAATCAAGTTAGGCATTTTATGAAGGGAATGATTGTTTTTATGAAGAATTCTAGCTAATAGTACATAAAGCTGCATCATATGGTCTAGCCTCTTACTTGAAAACTTTGTTTCTCACCATAATCATCATCTTAATAATTTATTTTTTTTAATTATGGGTGCTGTGTCTGTTGTCATAGTAGAGGCAAATGTGATAACTTCCGAAATTTGTTTAGGCCTTCTGCTTTAGGCTCTTCTTGACACTTCCATCTCTAATATGTTGTTCACTAATTTTCTAGGTGAACTTCTATGATTGCTCTTAATCTCTCTATCAGCCTTTAAGATTTTGTAAACCTGTTTTGCTTTAACTCCTTTTTGTTAGGGTCTACCAAAAAATTCTACATTTTGATACTGCTACTTCTGGAGCTGAATTTTGATTAGGAATTAATCAGTAGTTTTATTTATGGTGATATTCACTTCTCTCTTTTGGTAGATTACTTTTCTCCTACATCTGTAAGTTATTCACTGCTCATGTGTTCAATTAAAATCTAAATTGTGGAGAAATAATTTCCAATTACTTTTTCCGAGTTTCTCTTTTGAAAAGTATTGAATTAAATTAATTGATCAAGTACCTTAATGACAATGCTCCCAACCTGGAAGTTATGCAACTTCCATTATCATGCATCCTAATTTATTATTGCTACAACTACTGGCACTTCTGGAATGCCAGCTTTGAACTTACAATACCTACCTAGTAGGTAATTGACAACACCATTAAAAGAAGCTATTAAACTACAAACTTACCTAGGAAAGAGAGAGGACTAGGAGGGGGGAGCAACTAGAGGAAGGGGGACACAATAAGAGGGAACAGAAAAGTGGTTCATTCAAGGATGATTCTGGTGATGGTTTTCTGGCAGAGAAAGCTATTTGAAAGTTTTGTTCTTTTTTCTCTTGTTTTGCTTAGCGGAAAGTAATGAGAAATATTCACAATATCTGCTACTCTTCTCCATTGGTTGAAAATTATGAAATTTCATTGCCATTTTGCCAAAAAGTAATTTCCTTTGTGTATCCCTAACAAGTAGGTATGGCAAGAATGCTCAATGGCAGGAAAAGTAATGATTATAATCATCCCAGGGGAGGTTTCGATTTGTCATAAGCTGACTGCATGTATTAATAGCCTTATGTTCCATGATGCTCTTATTGTCAACTTTGAAGCTTGATGCATGGGGTTTATGTTCTTTCGGTGAATGGTATTTTTGATAAATAAGGTATTTTCATATGATTTTGATGTGTTCTAGTTTCAAACAAATTAGCAAGGCCAAAAAGTATATTCTTTTTGTAATTGTTATTACTATGGTTATCATCATCTTTTAATTATTCGTTGAGCAGCCAATTGTCAAATTGGTTTGGATAATTTATTTAAATATCTTTATTGTGTCAATCTTCATTTTTTGTGGGTTTTGCGCTAAGATATTACTTCATGGCTTTCTGCAGGAAGATTTTTGGTGTTTTGGTTGGCAAAATGGTGGAAATCAATCTAAAGATATCAAAGATATGATTCTTTTGGGAGGTATATTCTAGAATTAGTTGTTGCTATGAACTCATTTGTCATTTTGCTTGTGAAATATAAGTTTGCAATGTCTCTGTGCTTCTTTTGATCCTATGCTGATGGCCTTCTCTGATGATCTAAATTGTGCATGTTGATAATGAGTTTCAAAATTTATCTGTAAGTCTAACAGTACACCTCACCTTACAATTGGCAATTGTTATAGGGGGCAAAATAAATATGATCTCGACAACCTGGCTGAACCCTGAAGCTGAACACAAACCAATTTCAGTTAAGCAAAAAAGGCAAAGATCCAATCCCAAAGATACCCATATCTGAAACGATATGAACTCCAGATAACCTAACCCTAATGGATCAGAACCCAAAAATCATGCTGAAATGGTTACCTGTAGCTAGCATGAACTTGAAGCAACCAAAATTCGAAAGGACCTGAACTTGAAGAACTTTGAACTCGGAACAAACTAAACCTGACCCGTATCTGTGATAAATCGAACCTGTAGACAATCCCACCTAAACCTTCCATTTTCAACCTCTAGAAATCATCAATTATCTCTTTATTCCTCAGCGGTCATCCATCAGCAGAAGTAACATCTTCTTAACCCTATCACCTTCAGAGACATATAATAGCCTTTAAACTTCTTCCAAAGGAACCACCGGAAAATGAGTTTTACAGACCATAATTTTTTTCTTATAGTGTGGTTTATAAGAATATTTTTCAACATCATGTAAAACACTTTCCGTGATACAAACAGAACTCTGGTTTTGTTCAAAGTTGACTCTTATAATTTCCAGGCTCCCCAACTTATCATTATTAACTTTTCCGCTTAAACCAAAAGCCTATGAATGTAAAATTTAGTGTTCCCTCATACTGCTTCTTTGTGACCGGTGATTGGTGGCATTGATATTCTGAAAAATGCTGAAGAGAAGTAGTTGAATTGGAAAGATCATAGTAGTGATTTGTTTTAGCTAATCTGTTTTTCCTTTAATTTGCCACAACATGAAGTGGAGTACAATCTAATGTGAAAGGTTGTATAACCAATTTTCATTTATTTAATTTCTTTACAATGCAGATTTGGCGCTTTCAAATAAGTTGGTAATATATGATATTGAAAATCAGACCATTGGATGGACTGAGTACAACTGTGAGTATTCCCTATTTACTGTCTTTATACCTCTAAGAACCCATGGTGGCAGATAATTGGCTTATCTAATATGTTATGTGGTTAATTTTAGGCTCTTCAAGCATTAAGGTAAAGGATGAAAATTCAGGGACAGTGTATTCTGTTGGTGCCCATGATATTAATTCAGCTTCTGGTCCGACAATCGGAAGAATTCTAACATTATTAGAGTTTGTCTTATATTTAAGTGTTCACGTCACTTTTCAACTGTAAAGCGCCTTTCGGAAAAAATGATAAAATCGTGAGGCTTAATGAGCCAAAGCGGACAATACTCTGCAATTGGGTGTGAACCGTGACGTTCTGCATAAGGATGAAAGCTGATCAGGATGACATGTTAATTTCATGAAATGTTATCTAGCATTGTAGGTAAGCACAAGACACGGGCATTCAGGGAACTTGAAGAGCGGACTGCTTCAAAACTTGCTAGATGGAGTACTCAAAGTCTCTCCTGTGGAGGTAAAGAGGTTTTCTGAAGGCCATAATTCAAGCAATTCCAACCTATACTATGAGCTGTATTCTGCTACCTAAATCTTTCTGTTATGAAATTAATAGAATGAATTCTAAATATTGGTGACAACAAGGGTATTCATTAGCTATGTTGGGGTGAAATGTGTAAATCTAAGTCTAGTTAGGGCATGGGTTTTGGGGACGTGGAAATTTAATTAAGATCTATGGGCTAAGCAAGAATTGAGGCTCTTTAAGAATCCTGGCTCACTTGGCTTTTCTGTTTTAAGTACAAAATATTTTTCGAATACCACTTTTCTGAATGCAAAAAATCCATCTTTAATATGGAGAAGCATGTGGGCAATAATGGATGCGCAGCAAGGTGGTCTTCTGGAGAGGATAGGTACTGGTAAATAGATGAAATTTGGACTGATCCCAGGCTGCCATTTACAACATCTGGTATACCACAGTCTCCAAGAGGTGATTAGGATGTAACTGCTACAGTTTTTGATCTTATTGATGCTTGGAGACATGATTGGAAATGGATGCTGATTCAAAGTATGTTCAACCAATTTGAGACTGAAAATATATGATCTATTCCTCTTAGTCATATCACTCATCAGGATGTTCTGGTATGGAGATTTACTTCCAATGGAAATTATTCAGTTAAAAGTGGATATAAATGGCTGTGATTGGCATAGGATTGTGGAAATTTCAGAACCTAGCACCATGTGGAGGAAAATTAGGAATATACCTATGCCATCAAAAATAACAATATTCTTATGGTGCCTCTGTCGAAGAATATTACGTGTGCTGACTACCCTGCTTTCTCAGAGATTACAAGTGAGTCCAATCTATTCTCGATATGGAGATCATGAAGAAACTATAGAGCACGCTGTGAAAGATTGTCTCGATGCAGTAGCAGCCTGGAGTGATTTCTTTCCAGATATGTTGTCACATGAGTTGGAGGACTGGATCTAATCTATATTACATGATTGGCACAACGATTTTTTTTATATGATTTCATCCATGTTAAGAGATCTGGTTATAAAGTATGCTGTGAGAAAGCAATGCATTAGGTTGATGATAATCCAAGTATTTTAAATAATGTATTAGCTACATATGTTTATTTTATGAATAAATAAAAGATGAATTCTTCTAAAAAAATCTACCAGCAGTGGAATACTAGTCAACAGACTTATTATGCACTCTTAATCTTGCTCATGGAATTAAAACATCCAGTGTCACTGAACCAAATATGAGCTCATTATATTGTGAGTATGAGCTTGTTTTCAACAAGTGAAAATAATATACAAATTAAAGTGGGCAATTTATACTGCATTCCCTATAATATGAAAAAAATATACAAAATTCTTTTCTGTCATATAAGGAAATAGTGTTTGAAAAACCAATCAGACATCTAAGAATGAAAATAAATTGCCTCAGACTGAATTTCAAGCTAAAATCCCAATTTCTCTCGTATGATAAAAATCTAGTTACAACATAATCAAAACCCCCGACCTTATAAAGAGGAAAACATGTAAAACATAAATAGGAAAAAGCCCAAGAAAGTGGTGTCCAAACAAACTATCAAGGGAAATTAGTAGATGCACCTAGTTGTACCCTCTGGAGTATCATAATTTTTTTCTCCTTTCTGAACTTGATGGTAGATAATTCGGCTTCTATGACAAGAAAAGGATGCTAAGGTAAGATTTCAAAACATAGGTTACCACCACCATAGCTGCATCTTGGAATATCATCCTTAGATGGCCGACCACCTAACATAGGCCATAGTGGTTTAGCAGTAGCACTCCTACAATACCTGCTATCATCAAAAAAAATAAAGAAACAAACATGAGAAATTTAGTATGCTGAGTGACTCGAATCAATAAAAAGAACAAGAGGAATAAACCTAAAGGGAAAAAAAAGAAGAAGAAAGAATCACAATTGTGATCAACTCTATGCCAGCAACAATGCGCTGATACATACTTCTAAATGCAATATCTTCAGCATCCTCTATTTGTTTGCTTCATCAATTTTGTGTTTTTTTCTTGGCTGAAATTCATTTCTTTGCTATTTTAAACAGGATGATTTAAAAAAGAAGGCCTCATGTGTACATTAACCTTTCACAGTGCCATCCTCTATATTAAGTAATGTGAGATATATGGGATCTTTATAGTACATGACCTAAGCACTGCTAGGGTCACAACTCACAAGTAATTTCTGGAATTGCGATGGCTTCTCCTAAACTGTTTAAGGTACACAGGAGGCAAAAAAAAAATTCCAGTTTCGTAAAAAGCAGTCTCACCTCAAAACTTGTTCAGGGGCCTTGGCTATCCGCTCCTGGAAAGAAGCCCTACACTCTCCCTGTGCAGCAAATGGGATGGGTAATTAAGAGATTCAAAATGACAACAACTCGAAACAATTTGAATCCAAATTGATTTGGATTTGAATTGACTCAAACTGAAATGTTCCCAAAATAACTCGATTTTTCTTTGATTAGAATTCGATTTAACCCAAACTCAAAATAACTTAATATTGCTTGATATGAATTTGATTTGACACGAATTTAAAATGATCTTAACCTTAAATGAATTGATTTTTTTTTACCCAAATGATCCAACCCAAATAATTTAAGCCAAACCCGACCCGATCTGTCTTTTTGTCATTTCTATTTGTATAGAGATGTGAAGTTATGCTGTCTGTATAACTACTTGAATGCATGTGTTTTAGTGCCATAAAAGAGACAATGACAGGAGCATAGTCTCCATTTAAAGCACTATGCGATTGCTAACTCACCTAAATCCCTACACCTTACACATCCTCACCGGTTGAACAAACTAATGGAACTGAAACTATATATTCATACGACCTTGTTTTCTTGATTGCAATCAAGATTTAGAAAGACAACATCAACGTACTTCTTAGACAATTCTTGAAACTTGGGACCTATCACTTTGCAAGGACCACACTAAGACATTAAAAAACGTTATGTAAATAAAACTGATGCATCTAGAAGTTAGAAATGGATTATTTTCTAAATAATGAGAACACAACACACAGGAAACTTAGTGAGAGAAAACTATATGTACAACAAATGGTAAGGAGGGAATCACGGGTGGAATTCTTTAAAATTTAGAGTCGATACAACCCAAAACTAATTTTTCCCAATGCTTGAACCCCAACCATCCAATTGGGCAAGTAATGGCTCAAATGTTATTTTAAACTATAGGCTTTTTTCATAACCTAAATTTTCTGACTGAATTGCGTCACAATCTGCATATCAGCTCCACTAAGCCTTAAGAATTAGTACATCCATCAATTTCTTCCATTCACAAATTCAAAACCCATAAAGAAAAATGTTCAGATATCAAAATTTTCTTTCTTCAGCCTAATATCTAACTTTACCTTTTTTCAATTGCTATATCAGCCACCTTTCTTTGGCAACTCAATCAATTAATCAATCTACATTCTTTCATTCGTTTTATCCAATTCCCAGCTTGTTATTAGATCTTAACCAGTTACCTGATAAAAAACTTTCCCAGTTTATTAAAATCACATCGTAATTCCAAAAAGCATATGTTACAGTTGACACAGTTTACAACTTATGATGAATGACAAATATTCTTTCACTACTTTTATAGGTGAATTTCAATGTATGCAACCTAAGCATTTGGTTTACTTTTAAATGCATGGATCTCTAAGAGTGCATTTGGTTTAGATGCACGTATATCCAAGAGCCGGGTTCTTCACCAACATAAAAGAAAATTAATATTATATTCACTGCACATCCCTGATTGCTGATTCTAAATACAATTGTCCCTATGTCAAAAAAGCCATCTTTCATATAAACATATTCTATCCATTTTAATGAAATTATCCAATAAATCATCGAATTAAAAACATTTAAAGAGGTTTCGAATTTAAATAAAAAGCAATTAGTAAAGTTAAAGACCAAAATGAAACTTCCCGATTTGTAGAACGCATTTTAATTATGCTATATATATCATTACAGGAAAACTTATTTTTCCAGAAATTTAGATTAGAATAGGTAAAAAGAAGCCACAAATGATACTAAAATAGACAACTGTAATGTGCAAGCACAAAATGAACTAAATTCCTACATCATACTGACAAACAGAATACGTATGTGTACCGTATACATACATACAAGTAGAAACAACATTATACGTACCATTGCGTGTACATATCGAGGACGACAGTTTTATCCCGGGCGTTAACGATGGGCCAGAAGGTGTCCTTTGTAACCTCTAACAGAGAATATAGCTCAGCTTAAAGAAAGAAACTTTTCTTTGTATTTATCATTAACTAGATGATTAGTTACTTGACTATAGATTAGTTAGTCTATTAACCTTTCTGTTAGAGTAGTTAGCAGTTAGTTTGTTAACTAACTGATAGTCTAGAAGATTCCCTCTGCTTGTATATATACAGACTTGTATTTTCGTGTGAATCAATGAGAAATCAATCAACAAATTCATCATGGTATCGGAGCCTCTAAAATTTCTTTCTTTCTTTTCTCTCTCGAGATCTTTCTGACAGTTTTCCTGTTGATTTTCTCACTTGCCAAACAGTCTTTCTTTGATCTGCTTTCTTTTCGTTGATCTTTCTTTCAATCCTTGACGAAATGAGACCTGAAGAATCTCCTTCTAATCCTTATTTCATTCATCCAAACGAAAATTCAGCATTGATCCTTGTTTCTACATTGCTGAATGGATCAAACTACCACATTTGGTCTCGTGCAATACGTATGGCACTAATGTCCAAGAATAAACTTCAGTTCGTTGATGGTTCAGTTGAGATTCCTTCGAAAAAGATCCCTTGTTTCCAGCCTGGGAGAGGTGCAACACCATGGTTCTATCTTGGCTCTTGCATTCTCTTTCTCCTTCCATTGGTCAAGCGTTCTTTGGCTGGATACTGCAGTTGATGTGTGGAAAGATTTGAAGGATAGGTTCTCACAAGGGGATTATTTCAGAATTTCTGAGTTACAAGAAGAGATCTATTCATTTCAACAGAGTTCTTTGTCCGTCACAGACTATTTTACAAAATTGAAAATCTTATGGGATGAAATGATGACTCTGAGATTCATTCCTAATTGTACTTGTAATCCTTGCTATGGTTGTGGAGCATTAGACGCTGCAAGAAAGTTTCAGGAGAATGATTATGTAATCAGATTTCTCAAGGGTCTTCATGATGACTTCTCCACTGTCAGATCACAAATAATGTTAATGGAACCTTTACCGTCCATTAACAAGGTGTTTGCATTGGTGATCCAGCACGAAAGACAACTTAATTCTTCTGTTTCTACTTCCCAGAAGATTGAATCTAATGTTTTTGCGGGAAAACTTGTTTCCAGTTTCAATTCTGGTAATTCTTCAAGGAAATTTGTTTCAAACAACAAGAAAATGGTGTGTACCTATTGTGGCTATACTGGTTACTCAGTGGAGAAGTGTTACAAGAAGCATGGATATCCTCCAGGCTTCAAACCCAAATTCAAGACAAATTCTGTGGCTGGATCTGCGAATTATGTTCAGACAAACTTGATTCGTCAACAGGAATGCAAAGTTGATTCAGATGCTCAGAAAACAATTCAGAATCTGTATTTTTTCCAATGAACTTCACAAAAGATCAGTATACTAGGCTACTTGAGTTGCTTCAATCACCTGACATGGCATCCACCTCCACTCATCATGCTAATGTAGTGACTGATGTGAGTCATTCTGCTACTACTACTAAACCAGGTAATCTTCCTTTTTCTCACACTCACGGCCAATTTTCTTCTTCCAAGTTTATTCTAGATATTGGAGCTACTGATCACATTATCTCTTCACTTCAACTTTTTGATCATTATAAACCTGTTTTCAATTCCTTTGTGAGACTACCTAATTCACAGCATGTACCTGTTACTCACATTGGAGATGTTCAATTATCTCCTCACTTAACCCTCCACAATGCTTTGTTTGTCCCAAGTTTTAGCTTTAATCTCGTTTCTGTGAGCAAACTAACCAAAACACTTAACTGTTTTTTGCTCTTCAAATCTGATATTTGTATCATACAGGATATCAAGGACTGGAAGATGATTGGGTTAGCTAGACAAGTTCAAGGTCTATATCACTTGAAACACTTAGCTCTGTTGATTGTCCTCAGAATAAACACATTCTCTTTCAAATTCTGTATCTAGGAGCCAATTATGGCACTATAGATTAGGACACATTTCTCATGCTAGGCAGAAATTACTGAATAATAAAGATCCTACAGTTTGTGTAGAACACAATCTTCCTTGTGATGTATGCCATTTTGCTAAGCAAAAAAGAATTCCTTTTCCTCTCAGTACTTCTGTTTCTTCCAATTGCTTTGATCTCATACATGTTGACATTTGGGGACCATATTCTGTTGAATCTTTATATGGACATTACTATTTTTTAACAATAGTTGATGATCATAGCAGAAATACCTGGTTATACCTCATGAGATCCAAATCAGAAGCTAGATCCTTATTAATAAACTTTTGTACTCTTATTGAAACACAGTTTGCCTCCAAAATTAAAGCTGTTAGAACCGACAATGGTCAAGAGTTTAATATGGATTCCTTTTACTCTTCAAAAGGAATTATTCACCAAACATCATGTGTCCAGACACCTCAACAAAACAGTATAGTTGAAAGAAAACACCAACATATCTTGAATGTAGCCAGAGCCTTAAAATTTCAAGCAAACCTACCTACATGTTTCTGGGCAGACTGTGTAAGCCATGCTGTTCATATTATCAATAGAATACCTACACCAGTTTTAGCCAACAAAGCACCCTTTGAAATCTTATACAACAAAGCACCTGATTTATCTCATCTCAAGGTGTTTGGATGTCTCTGCTATGCATCAACTTTGGCTCATCCTAGAAATAAGTTTGATCCAAGAGCTGTTAAGTGTGTTTTTATAGGATTTCCTCATGGCACAAAAGGTTATAAGCTGTATAATCTCAAGACACAGCAAGTCTTCATTTCTAGAGATGTTATTTTCTATGAAACTGCTTTTCCTTTTATATCTGGTATAATTGCTGATTCTACATCTGATAATTCTGGTTTTTCTCTTCCTGTTCTTCATAATCAGATTTTTTTAGCCTTGATTTTTCTACATCTTCAAATACACATACTGATTCTTCTACTTCAAGATCAGACTCTGATTCATCAGCAGCTAGTAATTCCAATTTTGATTCCCAAGTCATAATAAACTCTACTCCTACAAATTCAACTCATTCAACAGATTTAAGGAGATCAAGTAGAGTTAGACACTTACCAACTTATTTGCAGGATTACCACTGCAATCTAGTTAACCACAATTATGACCAGTCCTCGTGTCCTCAATCATCAGCTCCAGGTATATTTCATCCTCTCTCCTCTACTCTTGACTACTCTAAATGCAATCCTTCCCATCAAGCTTTTGCCATAAACATAACCACTATAGCTGAACCTCACACTTATAGTCAAGCCATTCAGCATGAGTGTTGGAGAAGGGCCATGGAAGCTGAACTAGAAGCTTTGCAAGCAAATCATACTTGGCACATTACTGATTTACCACCTGGAAAAAGGGCAGTAGGCTGCAAGTGGGTGTATAAGGTGAAATATAGGGCAGATGGTCAGATTGAGAGGTTTAAAGCTCGGCTGGTTGCTAAGGGGTATATTCAACAAGCTGGTGTTGACTACTTGGACACCTTCTCCCCTGTAGCAAAGATAAGTACCATTCGGACTTTATTGGCAGTTTCAGCTGTTAAGCAGTGGCATTACAGCAGCTGGACATTAATAATGCGTTCCTTCATGGTGATCTTAATGAGGAAGTGTACATGGAGCTTCCACCAGGTTTTCAAGGTGCTAAACCAGGACAAGTCTGTAAACTGCTTAAGTCACTTATGGTTTGAAGCAGGCTAGCAGGCAATGGTACTCCAAACTTGCTTCAGCTTTGATTGATAAAGGTTTTCATCAAGCCACCTCAGATCCTTCTTTGTTCATTAAGCATTCTGGTCCTTCTCTTATCTTGTTGTTAGTCTATGTTGATGATGTAATTATGGCTAGTAATGATCAGAGTCTTATTCAAGATATCAAGTCTTATCTTGATACTACATTTCATATTAAGGATCTTGGTATTCTTAAATACTTTCTTGGTTTCGAAGTAGCTCGTTCCTCAAAAGGTATCAACTTATGTCAGAGAAAGTATGCTCTAGAGATCTTGCAAGATTCTGGTTTTTTGGCTTGTAAACCTACCTCTACTCCCATGGCTACTTCTGTTAAGTTGTCCAAGCATTCTGGTACTGTCTTGGCAGATCCACTTCCTTATCGAAGACTTATTGGTAGGCTTCTCTATTTGACTACTACAAGGCCTGATATTTCTTTTGCCATTCAGCAACTTTCTCAGTTCCTCGATTGTCCTACTGATCTTCATCTAGCTGCTGGTCATAGAGTGTTAAGATACTTGAAGAGAGATCCTGGTCAAGGATTATTCTTTTCTGCTTCTTCCCCTTTACAGCTTAAGGCTTTTAGTGACTCTGACTAGGCATCCTGTCCAGATTCGAGAAAATCTATTACTGGATTCTGTGTATTTCTTGGAGACTCTCTCATCTCCTGGAAGTCCAAGAAACAGCAGACTATTTCAAGGTCTTCTTCTGAAGCAGAATATAGGGCCATTGCATCTTTGACCTGTGAATTACAATGGCTTCTATATCTTCTTACTGATCTTCAAGTTTCTCATTCTTACCCAGCCCTGCTCATCTGTGACAACAAGTCTGCCATTGCTATTGCTGAAAATCCTGTTTTCCATGAGAGGACGAAACACATTGAAATTGATTGCCATCTTATTCGAGGGAAAATTCAAGCTGGAGTGATTCGACTTTTGCATGTCTCCTCCCCTTCACAATTAGCAGATGTGTTTACTAAGGCACATTCAGCATCAAGCTTTCATTCCTCATTGTCCAAGCTTGGTCTTCATAGCCTCTACACTCCAGCTTGAGGGGGGCTAATAGAGAATATAGCTCAGCTTAAAGAAAGGAAACTTTTCTTTGTATTTATCATTAACTAGATGATTAGTTACTTGACTATAGATTAGTTAGTCTATTAACCTTTCTGTTAGAGTAGTTAGCAGTTAGTTTGTTAACTAACTGATAGTCTAGAAGATTCCCTCTGCTTGTATATATACAGACTTGTATTTTCGTGTGAATCAATGAGAAATCAATCAACAAATTCATCAACCTCCGTCACCTGTCCCACCGTTGCTCCCGTCGTGTCCAAGCTCGACCTCACCTTCAAGGCGGCGCGCTTCCTTTCATTATTCCTAACGTTCCAAATTGCTTTACCGCTCTTGAGCGACGAAGGTTCTAATAAGAAGCTGGATAACCAAATGGAAGAAACTCTACCGGAGGCGGCAATGGGAGTGTGCGGAGCATGATAGTGACGGCGAGGAACGGAAGGTTGAAGGATGAGAGACGGAAAATTGGAGAAGCGACATTTTTAAGAAATATGAAAATTAGAACAAAAAATTAGAAAAATTAAAAACTAATTTCTTTTGTTGGTGAAATCAAGGAGTTGGCATACTTGGTGGAATGGTCGGGATTTTCCTCATTCAGTCAAACTAAGACTTGACAGGTTTCTCTGTACTGACAGTTGGCATAGCCTTTTTCGCCAGCACCAAGTCATCACTCTATCGTCCACTTTCTCTGATCATAACCCATCTTGTTGATGACTCATACTTCTGTGGCTCCAAGTAAGCAAAGGAGATACAAACAGTTCAGATTTGAGGAGATGTGGCTTCGATCTCCTGACTGTGAACAGCAAGTTATTTCAGCTTGGTCTATGGGATCTTCCACCTATGGTTGCCCTCTCCTGCAGAAGTTACGGATGGCTAAGTCCAATCTAAGTCGCTAGAATAGGTCCTCTTTTGGATATGTTCCTCAGCAGATTGCACAACTCACCAATGATCTTCAACGGGTTCAATCCTTACCGGTTATAGATAATTCAATCTCTGAAGAAAAAAGGATGAGGAGTCAGTTGAATGAACTTCTGGCCAGAGAAGAAACGTTATGGAGACAGAGATCAAGAGTAGCCTGGTTACAATATGGAGATAAAAACACGAAATATTTTCATGCTAAGGCCACGGCTAGGAGGAAAACAAATTCTATTAGCCGCTTGAAAGATGATAATGAGGTGTGGCATGAAGATGAAGGCAGCATGGGGAAATTAGCAGTATCCTATTTCCAAACTCTTTTCCATTCAACGGGGAACTTGGTTATGAACGATATTCTAAACTCTGTTGAATCAAAGGTTACCAGAGAAATGAACAATGATCTTCTACAGCCATTTACAGAGAGTGAGATAGAATCTGTCTTGTCCCACATGCATCCTAATAAAGCTCCAGGTCCAGATGGGTTGCCTGTCATCTTCTACCAGAGATTTTGGAACCATATCAAATCTGATGTTCTTCAATATTGCTTGCAACTTTTAAATGGCCAACGGTCATTAGCACCTATTAATTATACTCATCTTGTCCTAATTCCCAAACAGAAAAAACCTGAAACCATGTCCCAATTCCGTCCTATTAGTTTGTGTAATGTCTTATACAAGCTGATTTCCAAAACCATTGCTAATAGACTGAAAAGAGTTCTCCCAAGAATTATTTCTGCTAACCAAAGTGCCTTCATTCCTGGCCGGTCAATTTCTGATAACTTCCTCGTAGCATATGAGATCCTACATTACATTAGAAATAAAAGAACAGGTGCTAATGGAAGTTGTGCTTTTAAATTAGACATGTGCAAGGCTTATGATAAGATTGAATGGGAATACCTTGAAGCTATGTTAAGGAAATTGGGTTTTGTTGATGCTTGGGTGCGTCGTGTTATGCATTGTGTATCATCTGTCTCTTTCTCTGTGCTGTTGAATGGTAAAAAATATGGAAAGTTTAATCCAACCAGAGGCCTTAGACAGGGGGATCCTCTATCCCCATATTTGTTTATCATTTGTGCTGAAGGTCTGTCTCTTGCTCTTCAGGCGGCCCAAGCTCGAGGTGAAATAAGTGGCATTAAAGTGTGTCCATCAGCTCCACCCATTAATTCTCTATTTTTTGCAGATGATTCCCTTCTCTTTTGTCGCTCTAATATGCAGGAATGTAACAAACTCAAATCCATTCTTCATAGCTATGAGCGAGCCTCGGGTCAACAAGTTAGTTTCCCAAAATCTAGTCTCTTTATGAGCAGAAATACAGATGATGTTTTAAGGGATCAACTTGTATCGGTTTTTGGGGTGCAATCTGTGAGTAGCATTGAAGTGTATCTTGGTCTCCCCACAATGGTTGGAAGATCCAAAAAAAGAACTTTTGCTGTAATTCGTGACAGAATTTGGAAGAAATTGACGGGATGGAAGGAGAAATTTCTGTCTATGGCTGGAAAGGAAATTCTAATCAAAGCAGTAGCCCAATCAATACCCACTTACTGTATGTCGGTATTCAAACTGCCTCGTTCCTTTTGTATTGACTTAACAAAGTTAATTTCTCGTTTCTGGTGGAAGCATGGGGACAGTGATCATGGCATACATTGGTTAAGCTGGCCGCGATTATGCCTACCTAAATCACAAGGGGGTTTGGGATTTAAATGTTTACATACGTTCAACTTAGCTTTACTTGCCAAGCAAGGTTGGCGGCTCTTAAAGAATACAGACTCCTTATGCTATAAAGTCCTGAAAGCTAAATATTTCAGAAACTGCTCATTCTTGAATGCTAAAGTAGGAGCTAATTCATCATTTACATGGAAGAGCATTTGTGAGGGCAGAACAGTTCTTGAATTGGGGATACGTTGGCGCATTGGTAATGGGTTAAATGTTTCGGTTTGGGATGATCCTTGGGTCCCAAAACCATGGTTTTATAAACCTTTGCATTTGTATGGAAATGGGGAATTCATGACAGTATCTCAGTTTATTGACACTGGTAATGGTTCTTGGAATGAAGATTTACTGAGACAGTACTTTGTGGAATCGGACATAACTGAAATCAAGAAAATTCCTCTCTTGGGACTAAATAATGCTGATCTCCCGATATGGCATCATACGATCAATGGAATTTACACAGTAAAATCAGGCTACCACTCTTTGTTGCGATATAACAGGAGCAGGGGTATTTATACTGATAATGGTGTCTCTTTTCTTGGAGAATCTTCATCTTCAATGCAGGAAAAGAATCCTTGGAAGCTACTATTGGGTTTGTCCGTGCCTCATAAGGTGCGCATGTTTCTTTGGCGTTGCTGTTTGAATATCATTCCAACGATGGTGAATCTGTTCCAAAGAAAGGTGGTTTCTATGCCAACTTGTCCTATCTGTGGTAATCACCCTGAGACTTTGGTTCATGTCCTAAGAGACTGTTCCGTTGCAACTAGAAGTTGGAACACTGTGGGTTTATCCTTTCACAAGGACTGGTATTTGCACTCTTCTTTTTCTGAATGGTTTTTAGCAATTCATGATGTGGACCAATATAACTCTCTAGAGATGTTTGCAATGATCCTCTACAGAATCTGGTTTGCTAGATGTAGCTTAATTTATAATGGTGCACCTGCTAAAGAGAATAGTTTGGTCCAATCTGCTCAACTGCTACTAGAGGACTACAAATTTGCTAACCATATCCGGGTGTCTGAAACACTGGCTACTGTTGTAGCTTCTCAATGGAAACCTCCAAATACTGTTGGGATAGTTAAACTTAATTTTGATGCTGCTCTGTTTGCTGAAGACAGGTGTATGGGAGTGGGGGTGGCTGCTCGTGATTGTAATGGTGATGTTCTTGCACTTCTTTCCTCGAAGAAGCAAGGCTCTTTTCATCCTTATGTAGCTGAGTGTCTGGCTCTTCATGAAGCTATTTCTTTTGCTTTATCTGTTGGTTTTTTCAGTGTGGAAATTGAAGGGGATTCCTTAACAGCAATACAGGCTGTTACTAATCAACAGGAAGATCATTCTCCAGCAGGTGATTTGCTTGAATCTGCCAAAATCCTACTACGTAGTTTCAGAGAGTTTTCGATTAGCCATGTTAAGCGTAGTGGTAATTCTGTTGCACATGTATTGGCTAAACATGCCAAACAATTAGACTCTACAATAGTCTGGATGGAGGAAGTTCCCTGTTTTGTGGAATTGGCCCTCATTCAAGATAGGATTTCTTGTAATCTTCCTGTTCATTTTACTAATTAAATAAGAATCCACCTTCTGAATCAAAAAAAAAATCAAGGAGTTGGAGAGAGGCAGTGAGGAAATTTAAACAAAACGACGGGATTGTTTCTATTTTGGAACATAAAGACTATTTTACCCTTGCATGCTGACAACTTTAGTGGAATATCTGAGGGTATTTTGGTTAGATAAAGAGATTCGAAGCGGGTAACGAGAGGTGTAGGATACGGGAGAGGGGGAGGCGACAGTGAAAGTTGGGTGGATCTCAATTTTGGAGGCGAAAAGACTATATTAAACTTGCGATATTTGATATGAACTCCTTGAAGAGCTGGAACATGGGGTTGTTTTGGTAATTTAAATAATTTTTATGGACCCAATGACTATGTCTGCCACATAAATAAGAGGAACAATGGTCAAAAAAATTTTAAAATAATTATCCACTTAAATACAAAAAAGATATATGAAATGAATTGCCGTGCAAATGCATAATAGAATTAGTTTGGAATTTTGGACGTCGTCCCACATTCGGTGGCATGGCATCCCAAGCCATTTTTAGAATTTAACTGAGTTGGAGGTGCATTTGGATGGCCTCTGGTGCAATTCAAATGCTACAAAAATTTCAAATTTGTAAATTCATATGTAATTTTTTTTTGGTCTAAAGAAATGGTGGCAAAGTGTGCAACCACTCCAAGCCAGGTGAGACTTAATTGGACGGACAAAACTCTCCCAACAAATGCAGTTGCATTCCCAAGCCTCGAACCGAGAATTTGGTTAAACTGAAACAGCTCCTAACCACTAATTCACACATTTGTTGATATGTGTAAATTTTATTTTTATCCTACGTAAGTCATGTTTGTACAATATAAAATATGAAAATTTTGTGCTGAAATTTGTATTGACATATCAAATATAATTTTTTATTTTTAGATTTTACTATATTTATATACAATTTTTATCAAAATTTATCATGTGTTACTTTTATATCTTTTATTTATGTCATTTTCGTATCTTGTCACTATTTCATTTCTAAAATTACTAAATCTACAGGGCTCCAATGCCCCTTCAGTTGAAGTTCGAAGGAGCTAGGGTCCAAGATTTATTAGACCATGAGGTGGAAGACTTTATTTACATCTTTACTTTTTTTTTTTAAACAAATTTTAAAACTTTTATTTTGTTAAACTATTTTTTATTTAAAGTTTTGAATTGTTTAGTTTTGTTAGATTTTGTACTTATGTTTTTACTTTTTCTTTTAATTTTATTTTTTAATTTTATTTTATATATATTTTGAAGTTTTATTATGTATTTATTTAAATTATAAATAAATTTATATATAAAATTTTTTATTATTTAAAATCCTTACTATAATGTGCTACTATTTATTAATAAAATTTTGAAGATTTTAAATATTAAATAACATTAAAGCATACATAATATTTTTAATAGCCATGTTTTATTTTCACTACATTTTGCTTAACAGCTACCAATGCGATTGTATCACCATTTTACTACTGATTTCAATCTAGCCGTTATATCATCCAATCTCACTACTATAATAATTAACTTTATCTCTACTATTTTTTTTAATTACATTAGAATCAATTTTACCATTTATTCAAATGAACCCTCAATCATCAGTTGTATAATAGTATGAAATTTTTTTGTTAGTAAATTTTAAAAAATTGATTACCTCGGAGGTAAGGATCCCACATTTGTTAAAATGCAATAAAAAGTTGATATTTTTCAAAAATAGTATTGTACAAAAAATTAAAAGACATGAGTAATTTTATTTTTATTTAATATTATAATTTCATTTCATTTTTTAGATTTTTTCACTGCGTTGATGTCATTTACTCATGCCATTAAACTCATCCAAGTAGTATATATTTGTACCGCTTGTAAAGTTTTTGATTAAATTTAGGGATATGAGACAATTAACATAAACTCAGTTGAAAAATATTTAAATAAAATTAAATAAAATCGGAGTATCAAATAATAATAAAATGAAGACGGTTGTGATGTTTACTTTTATATAATTATAATTTAAAAGGTTATTTTTCTTAAAATCTGTCCATTTCCTTTCATAAAACTTCCTTCGAGTAACTTTTTCTCCTGTAATATACTTTTTCATAGGTAAAATTTTTTCCTTCCACCCATATACTTAAATTTGCTGGATTGGACGGTTTATTCAAACGCAAAATTCAGCTTGATTTTTGGATAGTTTGGGTAAAAATATTAACTTCGTTCAAAGAAATTGGGATTAAAGTTTGAGATCCAATAAAAAATATTAAGTCATGAAAAAATATTAATGTATAATCTCCTTTTCTAACTTAGGAAGAATTTGTTATATTATTTTTAGTAGACCTGGCAATTCGTGTTTTTAATTTGTTTTCGTGTCATGTAAAATCGTGTTCGTGTTGTGTAAAACATGAAAATTTCGTGTCAATATTCATGTTGACACGAAAAACATAAGATCTTAATTTCAGCTTTTACAATATTGATATACAATTTTTAGTTAATTTTAATTTGTGTCATCTTGTGTCTTAAATTCATATTATTTTCATGTCATGTCTAAGATTGTTATATCTAATTTTTAGCTTAGGTCTTATGATTCAATACAAGCCGTGACCCTTGGCCAACATCAAAGCTTAACAGCCCAATCTAGGTCTAAAAATTTAATAACAAGTTAGCTTATGAAAAGACAAGCCTTAATCAAGCATTGAGAGATATTAGAATGAATTCTTATTAAATATACTCATAGTTGAAAAAGATTTCTTATTGAATCATAAGAATTCCCTAATATAACCAGCCATGTAAGTTATATAAAGATGGCCAAGGTACGTATAAAGCTCTAGAAACCTACTGCAATTTACATGTAAGTTATGTAAGTTATATAAAGAAGGCTATTATCTTATATCGAGTATTTTGCTGGATTGAGTGTTGGAGCGCGTACAGTAGAACCAACTTTGGCATCCCTCACCATACTTTCTCTCGACAGGTTTTACTATTCCAACCTTATTAATCTTTTTTTTTTTTAAGTCAGTCAATCCCAAAAATAATCATAAACAAATCTTTAATTTTTTTTCAATTTGTTACAAATTACAATGTTTTTAATAATTAAAAAAAAAGAAAAGAAATAATAAAGAGGAGAAGAACATAGGAGATAAAAATAAAAAAAATAGTATAAATCAGACATTGTTAAATTTTTACACCTTTAATACAATAGTAGATCATACCCGCAACATGCCGCGGGACAATTATTTTTTAGAGTTTAATATTTTTTTTTTTAACAATTAAGAAAATAAAGAGTAAAAAGAGCAATTAGATATTTAAACAAAATATTTTATGCTACAAAGTATGATGATATACAGATTAATGAATGATCACTTAATAAAATTAATAGTCCCTAAATCAAATTCTATGGAAGCAACCTTCTTTGCAAACGTTAGTGTGCTAACATTTTCTGTAATGGCATTGATTTGAAGCTAGTTGGCTCAATATAAATCAAAAGGAGGTGAATCGGTTTTTCAAAAACTAAATTTAATTCTCTACTCTAATTAACAATTGACTCTATCATACCATAACTGCAATTTACCTAAATAAATAAATAGATAATGAATTATCACAACCCGAAGGCCCCGACATCACTCTTATCTTATACGGATGCGTAGAAATTTGAACAAATTTTTCGCTTTTTTAAATTTATTTTGTCTAAGTGCAATACAGTGAAATTTAATTAAGGACGCTAACTACTTGCCCTATTTTGAGCTCTTTGCTCAAAATACCATTTTAAGTACTTGCATAAAACTCATATACTTTATATAGTTTTGGGAATTTCCACAATAATAGTTCACTGATAGTCTTTATACTATCATCCACTAATTCACAATATCATGATTATCTATCTACTTCATGAAGGTTTAATTATAAATTCATTTCGCTTCTAATATAGTTAAATTCGTATCGTGAAGCATCGAAATAATTTATCAACGATTCATTGTTCGAATTTATATCCTATCCTAGAGTACTGTACCATAAACAACCTAAAAATAACATTACATGCAAATTAAATATATCTATACCCAAAATAATCAAATGGTGCACCTCAAGGAGTTGGGATGATATTCCAAGCTCTGGCAAATTTTGGATGAATCCGAAATACTTCCCCAACTTAGTACACAATCTTAAAAAGATTAAACAACATTTAATGAGCAAGGACTCAGTAAGTTACGTATATAATAGCATAATTAAGCTTATACAACTTTAATGAAATGTATGAAACTTGCAAATATAAGTTCTTGACACTTGTCTATTCCTGAACATTCCATCACAGTAGTTTAAACATATTCCAATTTAATACCTTTATAACTCAACATGTCATGTATTAATGTAAAATGTTAACTCATCATGGTTCAGTATGAAAACACATGCAGTTCAGCTGTACCAACATTTACACAATCAAAACATTTATAAAGCTTAAGTAGTATCAAAATCATGTTATACATACTTTAAAAACATGTTCAAAGCTTGTACAGTCTTAAAGTATATCACATTTAGTATAGAACCAGGTTCATGTGCAAGTGTCTTATAAAACCATGTAAATTCTCATGTCATATACACCGTATCTTGTCTAGAGTTCACTATTCAATGAAACCATACTCTAGAAGACATTCAACATTTGACAAAAGCTAGGCAAAATTTCCACAATCACCAGTATATTATATACATTTTGTTCGTCAATGAACTAAGTCTCCTACAAGGCTCAACAATATACTAGGTCTCCTATTGGGCTCAAAAACATGTTAATAAAATACATTTTTTTCGTTTGTCAACAGACTAAGTCTCTTGCAAGGCTCAATATAGCTAGGTCTCCTGTAGGGCTCAAAAAGTATATCAACACAATAGACTTTTTCATATGTCAATGAACTAAGTCTTCTGTAGGGCTCAAAAACAACTAGGTCTCTTGCAAGGCTCAACAACATATTAACACAATAGATTTTCTATACGTCAATGGACTCGGTCTCCTGCAAGGCTCAATAATAACTAAGTCTCCTGCAAGGCTCAAATATTACACTGGGTTTCTTATGGTGCTCAAATATATGCTAGGTCTCCCGCAGGACTATACCTATGGCCATAGACTTCTTTCCTAATTCTCACTGAGTAGATAAGAAACAGATTATGATCATGCCTATTGTCAGATAAATTTCCATAATCATACACACACACACACATATAAGTACTCTACAACTAATGGGTAGAGTATACAGGGTGGGGTGCCCTCTCTCTCTAAAAGCATTTACTTGTATGTTCAAAAATACTCACATGCACAGAAAACGTGAAGATCATATAATCTTCCCTTTTCAAAATCATTTATACACATGCCTCAAGCTATGTACTCCTTCATTTCAAAACTATTTCAAAAAGTTTAAAGTTCTATTCTTTCCTAAGGTTCTAAAACTTGCATATTGAAGCTCACACATAGTTTCCAAAACATTTATAGTTTAGGAAACATATAATTTTAGCTGATGCATAAACATGAGTTCAAAAGTGAAATGTCATGGTTTCATGCCTCATGCGTCATGCAAGTTGTCACTTAGTTACCTCAAGAATTCTATCATAAGAACATCATTCTTTAATTCCATCAAGCCCACAAGACACCACTAGCATACATTCTCATTCTCATCATCCCAATCACACCATCATAATGAAACATTCCCCATTTTCTTATTCCCATATCATGCATATAAAAAAAATCAATATCCATCATTACCATAATAGATATAAAATCACCATATTACAATTAAACATTATTTCAAACATGTTCTATCGTCAATCTACAATGTTCCAACAACATTTCATCGATATTCCCATATTGATTTATCAATTTACTATCTACATAACAATGGTATTCTTAAATTTCACATCAATATCTTACAACATCCCGACATTCCCGTGATACCCTAGCAACATTCTAATCCATACCTCAACACAGTCCATCAATTATCAAATCCTTTAGCAAAAATCGACAATTATTCACCATATTTAAATCTCATTGTAATTAATAATTTTCAACATCTCAACAATTTTCCAACATCAATTCATAAATATTTTATCCATATTCCAGCAATATCCTAACAATTAATAAAATGTTCTAGCAATAATCCATTAATATATAGATACATATATATATATATATATCCCAACAATATCTACAATACTTTAAATCACATTATGAAAATCATTTAATAATCCATAACTAGTAACCACACATCACATCTTATACCTATCATGTGAGAAACCATATTTTAAACATATGAAATGATTTTTGGCCAAATAAATTTAATTGGTCAATAAAATAATAAATTATTGATTTTAGTGCAAAAATGTGAACTTTCGTACGGCAAACCCTATAGGACACACCTGAAGCATCATAAATTGATAATATTTAGCCCTAGATAAGCCATTTTAAATTAATTTAATTAAATTGAAGTCGATTTTGGCTTATCTCACTAAATTGGGCTTAATTGGGCAAAAATGGTAAAATCGTAATTTAACACGTAAAGTCCCGATTGAAAGCGAAAAAAATATTTTAAATATATTTTTTATCTCGTAATTTCATAAAAAATAGTTACCTTACTTAGGTTTATGAAATTAAACAAAATAAAAAAAATTAAACTAAAAGAATTAAACATGTGCCAAATAGTGCCTTAATAATGATATTATTGTAAATAAGTGGAACTTGTCTTATGACAAGCCAAAAAGGCTTATAAAAATCGGTATTCCCTCTTCCCTTGGCAGCTAACCTATAAGCTCCCCTCCCCTTTGGTGTTCTTCATGCTTTCTTCCCCAATTCATGGAGTAAACCGAAAATTGGTGAGAAATTAGAGAAAATTGAGCATAGTCGACCCTTTCTCACTCCAAAACCAATCTCCTTTTTCATTCATCACATTGGTTTCATGGGGTTTTTGGGGAGAATACCGAAATTAAGAGGAATGGGTATGGTCCGATTTTTAGTTAGATTTGTAAAGATTTAATTGTTTGTTTGTTTTAATTTCTTAGTATCACGATTAAGGACCTATTCTAAGTATCTCTATGCTTTCAATTTGAAGAGAGAAAATGGGAAAATTGGGGATTTCATAGTGTAAGTGATTTTTACAAGAAATTGAAGCTTAAATTGAGTTTAATGATGATAGTAGAAGCTAATTGTAGCTTCAATTTCAATGGGTTGCATGAAATTTGCAAAACTTGGAATTTTCCCTTTTGGTGAAATTGGGGATTCTATATAATTGAGTTAAATTGAATCAAATTAAAGCTAAATTATTATTAATTGATATAAATATAGGTTACTTGTAGCTTCAATTTGATTGGGTGGCATGGAATTGCTAAGAGTTGAATTTTACTCTTTTATGTGAAATTGAGAATTTGGAAATTAGGCTTCAATTTTTGTAATTGAGGTTAAATTACATCTAATTGAAGCTTAATTAATGAAATTGAAATTATTGGAGATTTAATTGAAAAAAATTGGATTGAAAAAATCAATGTGTTTGGGAGATTGATTGGCCTCAATGCTTACCACGTAATTATGCTTAAATCATTAAGAGAATTAATTAAGAAATATAATTTGAAGGTTTTAGCATGATTTTAATAAAATTAGAAATTAACTTGGAATAAATCACACTAAGAAGCAATCGGCGAATTAGGACTTTAAGTGAAAAAGTCACCTAATATGTAATGAAACTTAGCTATGAGGTATAATTATCCTAGCTAGGTATAAATTGAGTATTAAATTGAATTAAAATCAAGTGAAAAGTGAAATTGTACAATTGGCCAAGGTGAAGGGCATGAAGAAATCCATGTCCCTTGGCCTTGATTAATCGATATGTTAGTGTTATTGTAGTGCAGAATTAACTGGTATAACTCATATGAAGTGAAACTTAGTGAATGTGCCTAATTAAAGACTAAAAGTCTCAGATACCTAAGTGTATCCTATGTGAACTAATGAGTATTGAAGTATAAGAATTAATTAAGATTTAATGTGAAGTATAAAATGGTGTTTACTGTGTTCTTACATTGATTGGACACCTAGTTGAGGTGTGGTGACCTCGATGTACAAATTCGATTGAGTGGCATTCGCATAAAGCTAATGTAAGTTAACTATGCAAGTTGCATGGTAGATTCATAGTGGTAAGCTGTCTTGCACTAGATGCAACGAAGCATCTTACACTGTATATGTGAATATTAAAATGTGGAATTCATTGTTAGTGAACTTTACGTGAAGATTGTACATTGATATTGAAAGCATAGGGCATAGAAGCAAATGAAGTATGTCACATGTGTTATGAGTTACTGTGAAATGATATAATGAATTGAAGCCTACTTGCTTAGGTTAGAACATGTAGTTTTCATGTAGGCGTAAGCTTATGTGTAATTGAATTTGAAGTAAAGATATGTTACGTGATGAGATAGTGTATAAGAAATAAGACGAAGAAGTATATGTATATTAACATGCGATATGAATATGAGACGTACTGCTATTGGGGATATTATTGTTTTTCCCCTACAGGCTGGGTATTACATATTGTAACTCAGACATAAAGAAGTGAATTTTAGAATTTCACTATCGTCATTGAGAAGTTAAGTGTATTGAACCATGCCTACTAGCATATGAGATTTCAAGCATAGGATGGTATAAGCGAGATTTCAAGCTTACATGGCACATTCTTGTCTGTTTTAGCAACTTGGATATCAAGTGAATGGTGTTTTGAAACTTACTGAACTCCAGCCATAAAGTGCCTCTACCAAACATATAGCTAAGGTGCATATGTTATGGTTTTTTGGATAAAGCATACATTTGCTTTATAACTCCATATATCGGATTTTGAAACGAGCATAAGAATTACTCATACTACTATTTTAACAAGAAGTGATTTACGAGAAGTGATATATGAGAGTTAAGGCCTTACTAACGGGTAATAATAGTTAGCCATGACTTTACTGATGCGACCCCTACTAACAGGAAAATATAGTAGTTAGTATACACCTTACTATCAGGTTATAATATTTAGCATACCAACCACTCTTATTGGATTAGAATAGATAACGTAAGAGACCTTTATAATTGAATTAAAATAGATAACGTACGAGGCCCCTGTTATTAGGTAGCAATTAATAACATACGAGTTCCTTGTTATTAGGTTATGATTAATAACACATGTGCCCTTGTTATCGAGATATAATAGATAACATATATGCCTTGCTAACGGGCTATAATAGCTAGCATACTATGCCTTACTAACGAGCTATAATAGCTAGTATACTATGCCTTACTAAGGGGTTAAAATAGTTAGTATATTGTGTCCCTACTAACAGGCTATAGTTAGTATACTATGCCTTTCTAACGTGTTAGCTTTAAATTGACGAGTATTTTGAAATGACAAAATTCAAGTAAGCTTAAAAAATGATTTTTCTCTAAGTAAATTTGCTTTGAATGAACTCAATGATAGAAAATATTTTAAACAAGTTTTGAATTGTGATTTCAACTGAAAAAGTCAGTAAATACTCTTAAGAAAAGGGCTAGAAGTTTTTGAACTGACTTAGAATCACAAACAACCATAAACTATCTCAAATTGCAGTTGAAAGATGTACAGGAAGGCATTCTGGTTAAAAGGTATCGATCCCTACTGTAGAGGGATCGATCCCATTTTGGCAGTAAGGTGGACAAGCAGCAGGAACAAGTTGAAATGGTTTCTGGATAAAAAGGATCGATCCCTTTGGTAAAGGGATCGATCCCTTTGCACGGGTCCTGACACCAACGGCTAGTTCTTGAGGGTTTCAACGGGAAGAAATGCATTAAATGCTTCACCAACTGTTCTATTCGTTTGGTGGACTATAAATAGAGGCATTTATGAAGTTTGGAGGAAGAACAAGCACTGAAAAATCCTCAAGCTTCAAGAGAGAAATTCAAATATGAAATTGTTCATTGTGTTACTCCATTTTGTGAGACTCATCTGTGTTCTTCACCCATTCACTAAAATTCTTGTTATTCAAGGGGTGAGCTATCCTTGTAAGGTCTGATATTGTAGAGTGTTGGGTAGCAATATAAGGGTAGAGGCTTAGAAGGAGATTTCAAAGTCTCTAGAAAGATTGTAAGAGGTCTTGCCACACCTTCAAGTGGATTGTAAGGATTCTCAAGGAAGAGGTGAATCAAAACCTTGACAAGGAGTTCAAGGAGAGAGGACGTAGGCAAGAGATTGGCCGAACCTCTATAAACTTGTGCTTGCTTCTTTTTCCCTTACTCTTATTTACTGCATTTATTTCATCATTGATTATTTTGCTTGGATTGTGCATTAAGAGCTAGGAAAATTAGAAAGAATTAGAAAAACCGATTCACCTCCCCTCTCGGTAGCGCCAACAATTGGTATCAGAGCTTGGGCTCGAGATTGAATTAGATTAACATCTATCGAGTAAAAACGATCACTAATGGCTCAAACTAGTTTGTCTACACCCTTGGTAGGAGAGGGACATTTTACGGTTAGACCTCCACTCTTTAATGGTGAAAACTATGCCTATTGGAAGACTAGAATGATGCTATTTATTCAAGCCAATGATTATGAAGTGTGGAGAATTATTGTTAAAGGTCTCTTATTCCTATTAAGAAAGTAGATGGGTCGGATGTGCCTAAGAAAGAAGATGAGTGGGATACTAATGATATTAGGATGGCACAACTTAATGCTAAAGCAATGCACACACTATTTTGTGCATTAGGACCAAATGAGTATAATCGAGTTTCACAATGTGAGAATGCTAAACAAGTTTGGGATAAACTAGCAATCACACATGAGGGAACCACACAAGTCAAAGAAACCAAAGTAGGCATGCTCACTCAAGACTATGAACTATTTAGAATGAAGAATGATGAGTCAATTAGTGACATGTTTACTAGGTTTACGGACATAATAAATGGTCTTAAAGCTTTAGGGAAGACATACTCTAATGTAGAGATGGTGAAAAAGGTTCTCAATAGCTTACCTAAATCATGGGAAGCTAAAATCACTGCTATTAAAGAATCTAAGGATCCTCATACACTCTCTTTGGATGAACTTATGTGATCCTTACTCACTTATGAGATGAAAATTAAGAGAAATCAAGATCTCCCAAAGAAAGTTGGAGTAGCACTAAAATCCACCACAATTGAGGAATCAAAAGATGATCATGATGTAAGTGGTGATGAAGAGGATTTGGAAATGGCCATGTTTGCCAAGAGATTCAATAAATTCATGAGGATGAGAGCTAGTGGAAACTCTAGGAGACCCCCTAGGAGAGAGTTAAATAGAGGTGAAACTAGTAGGAAAGAAAAGGACCAAATTATTTGTTATGAATGCAAAAAACCTGGTCATATTAAATTCGATTGTCCTTTGTATAGAAAGCAAAATGAGAAGAAACAAAAGAAGAAGGCAATGGTGGCTACTTGGAGTGATAGTGATTGCTCCAATGAAGAAAATGTGGAAGATGAAGTAGCCAACCTTTGTTTCATGGCTTTTGAAGATGAGAAGGTAACCTCTAACTTGTTAGATACTAATGAATACACTTTTGATGAATTGCAAGATGCATTTGATGAGTTAGCCAATGAATTTGAATGCATGAATTTGAAATATAAGAAAATGATCTCTAAGTTGAAAAAGGAGAATGAAATGCTTGTGAATGTTAAATTAAAATGTGAAAAGAAATTAGAGAATGCAAATCTAGAAATAGAAGAATTAAATAGAAATAACACTAATTTGCAAAAGTCCTTTTCTAGATTTTACATGGGTCAACAAAAACTTGATCAAATGCTAGAGACTCAAAGAGCATTCTTTGATAGAGAAGGGTTAGGCTACAATGCATCTAACAAAGAGACTCATGTTAAAAATTTCCTAGTTAAAGATAGAAAATTTGTTTTGTGCACATTATGTAATAAACTAGGACACTCTTCACAAGCATGCACCTCTAGAAAGACCATGTTTAGAGGAAAAATGGCTGTCAAGATTTGGGTGCTTAAACATGTTTTAAATTCAAGTGATGAGTCCTTAAAGATGAAATGGATCCCTAAAGGATCAAAAATTATTAGTACTAACTCTCAAGGACCCAAGAAAATTTGGGTACCTAAGATAAAAGCTTGATGTGTTTGTAGGAGGAAGAGTATTGCTACAATGCTAAGTCCAAGGAGCATTGGTACCTTGATAGTGGATGCTCAAGACACATGACGGGTGACAAGAGCTAATTCAAGTTCCTAAAGCATAAAAGTGGTGGAGAAGTCACATTTGGAGACAACTCCAAAGGACAAATTGAAGGAATTGGCTCAATTGGTAACTCTTCCTCAACTATTTAGAATGTATTGTATGTTAGAGGCTTAAAACATAATTTACTTAGTATTAGTCAATTGTGTGATAAGGGATTTAAAGTTATGTTTGATGATTTGTGTTGCAATGTTGTTTATGCCAAAACTAATCAAATTGTGTTTATTGGACATAGACATGGAAATATTTATATTGTGGATTTAAATGAACTTAATAGCAAAAATGTATGCTTTATGGCCACTAGAGAAGATGAACCTTGGTTATGGCATAGAAGACTAGGTCATGCTAGCATGCATGTTTTGTCTAAATTAGCCAAAAGAGACCTAGTAGAGGTGGCAAACGAGCGGGTTCGGGCGGGTTTCGGTCCGGGTTTTTCGGTTACGGGCTTTTTCGGTTACGGGTTTTCTCGGTTACGGGTTTTTTCGGTTGCGGGTTTTTTCGGTTTCGGGTTTTCTCGGTTGCGGGTTTTTTCGATCTCGGGTTTTCTCGGTTGCGGGTTTTCTCGGTTTCGGATTTTTTCGGTTGCGGGTTTTCTCGGTTTCGGTCCAGTTTCGGGTTCGGTCCGGTTTTAATCGGGCGGGCTTAGCGGGCTTAGTCAAATTATTTTAAAATTTTATAAATTATAAATATTTTATAATTTTGAATGTAATAATTAATTTAATTTTATATAGTTAAATAAAAATATAATAAAAATGCTAAATTAAAGTTAAAATTTAATAAATGGGAATTGTATAATATATATACATTGAGAAATTTGGTTGGGATGATTTTGAAAACATTGGGAGTGGACTAATGAAGAATATAGTTATCTACAATAATAAAAGAGAACATATCATCTATAATTATTACATTATAATTAATTAATCAAAATTTAAAGTCACGTGAGATCTATCAAAATAATACATAAAGTTCGCACTTGTAAATGATGGACCAGTACATAATTTTTAATTATAATTGATTAATTATCGTAAAAAGAATTACAAGTAAAATACTCGAAGACGTAAAAGACATTGAAAAAGTTTTAAATCTTGCATTGCATTTGCAAGAAATGAAAACACTCTTGCTATTGTAAACTTTTGCCTTGGAAGCATCTGTATTTCTGTACTAATTAATTTTTTTGTCCACAAACTCCAACTACTAAAAATCATCTTTGAATTGCCAACAACCTCTTGGCCTAGTGGTTAAAGATAAGTTGTCGCATATTATAAGTCTTGAGTTGA